>CM056052.1:11906763-12446724 GCA_029574335.1 Rana kukunoris
TAACCACTTAAGCCCCGGACCAAAATGCAGCTAAAGGACCTGGCCAGTTTTTGTAATTCGGCACTGCGTCTCTTTAACTGACAATTGCGCGGTCGTGCGACGTGGCTCCCAAACAAAATTGGCGTCCTTTTTATCCCACAAATAGAGCTTTCTTTTGGTGGTATTTGATCACCTCTGCTTTTTTTTTTGCGCTATAAACAAAAATAGAGCGACAATTTTGAAAAAATGCAATATTTTTTACTTTTTGTTATAACAAATATCCCCCAAAAATATATATAATTCTTTTTTTCCTCAGTTTAGGCCGATACGTATTCTTCTACCTATTTTTGGTGAAAAAAAATCGCAATAAGCGTTTATCGGTTGGTTTGCCCAAAATGTATAGCGTTTACAAAATAGGGGATCGTTTTTGCATTTTTTTTTTTACTACTAATGGCGGCGATCTGCGATATTATGGGGGACACTTTTGACTCATTTTTGGGACAATTGTAATTTTCACAGCAAAAAATGCATTTAAATTGCATTGTTTATTGTGGAAATTACAATTTCAGTTTGGGAGTTAACCACAAGGGGGCGCTGAAGGGGTCATGTGTTCCCTAATGTGTGTTTACAACTGTAGGGGGGTGTGGCTGTAGGTCTGATGTCATCGATCGTGTCCACCCTATAAAAGGGATGACGCGATCGATGCTGCCGCCACAGTGAAGCAACTTCAGCGGCGATCGGGTCCACGAGTCCCGCGGTCTTGGAGCTTTGGACCGGGTCACGGGAGCTCGCCGCGGGCCTGTGACCCACGGATGGGTAGAACAGGATGTACCTGAACGTGGATCTGCCCAGCCGTGCCATTCTGCCGACGTATATGTGCAGGAGGCGGTCCTTAAGTGGTTAAAAACTTCAATTCAATTTTATATAGTTTATGTGTGTGCCTATAAAATCCACTTCTTTAGTTTCAGTTCTCTCCTTCACACAGGGATGATACTCAGACAACTGACAACCTCTTTATCAACTCATGATGTCATTTGTCATTAGGAAAAACTTTATTGTAGCGGCGCATGCACAATGGGGGATCCACGCCGAAAGGACAGGCAGCCGCCGGACCTTGCCGAATTGAAATCTCCCGCGCATGCCTGGGAGTGACGTCATCGCCGCTCCAGCCAATCACATCGCTGGAGTGGCCATACCCGGAAGACACGCCGGAGCAAGATGACATCTCGCTCGGCGTGGACCAGGTAAGTTCTCTTCACCTCGTTCCGAAGTAAGTATTTCATAATGAGCTAGTATGCGGTGCATACTAGCTCATTATGGCTTTTTCCTTGCAGGTGTAAAAAAGAAAAAGAGGTTATGCGGTTATACAACCACTTTAAGGTTTGACATGTTGGGTATCTATTTACTCGATACAACCTCAGCTTTTATATTTTACCAAAAAATTGGGTAATTTATTGTGTTTTTGTACCCCCTAAAATTAACTTGTGTGTTTTTTACTGAAATGTTGTGTTTTTTAGACTTTTGCGATAATATCATGTGACCTAAAAAAATTCTCTAGGGTGTCTGCTTTCAGAAAATATATCATGTTTTGGGGGTTTTATATAATCTTCAGGCCCAAAATGATTTTTCAACTCCTTCCCGCTCGGCCTATAGCAGAACAACAGATAGGCAGGGTTCCATTATCCTGACTGGATGTCATGATGTCGGTGTGTCGCTCTGACATTCTACATCTCCAATCTCGGTAAAGAGTCTATGGGTCCTTTCACACGTGTGGACCGTTCGTCCGTTTTTAGACGTCCGTTTTTTGACCGCAATGCTTTCCTATGGGTCCTTTCACATGCATCCGCTAACGTCCGTCTCCGTCAAGCTCCGTTTTTTTGAACGGAAGAAAACCCTATTTTTCTTCCGTCAAAAAAACGGAACGGACGAAAAACGGACGTTAGCGGACGATCCGTTTAACATCCGTTTAACATCCGATCCGCTAACGTCCGTTTTTCATCAAAATATGTAATAAAAAAAAAGTTCTAACCAAAAAAAAAACGGATGAAAAAACAGATGAAAAAACGGATGAAAAACTGATGGAAAACTGATGGAAAACTGATGGAAAACTGATGGAAAACTGATGGAAAACTGATCAACTGATGATAAAAAACGGACCTAAAAAACGGTCCGCACGTGTGAAAGGGCCCTAAGGGTCCTTTCACACGTCCGTTCCGGTCGTCCGTTTTTTGGACGTCCGTTAATGGACCTCAATGCTTCCCTATGGGTTAGCGTCCGTTAGCGGATGAGCATCCGCTAACGTCCGTTAACATCCGTCTGCGGTAAGGGCTCTTTCACACGTCAGTTTTTTAGATCATTTTTTTCCCCCTTCAGTTGATCCGTTTTTTCATCCGTTTTTCGTCCGTTTTCCGTCCGTTTACATCCGTTTCAGTTCCGTTTTTCATCAGTTTTTTTCATCAGTTTTTTTATCCGTTTTTTTTTTTTTTTTTTAGAATTTTTTTTTTTTTACATATTTTGATGAAAAACTGACGTTAACGGATCGGATGGTAAACGGATCATCCGCTAACGTCCGTTTTTCGTCCGTTCCGTTTTTTTGACGGAAGAAAAATAGGGTTTTCTTCCGTCCGAAAAAACTGAGCTTACCGCAGACAGATGTTAACTGACGTTAGCGGATGCTCATCCGCTAACGGACGCTAACCCATAGGGAAGCATTGAGGTCCGTTAACGGACATCCAAAAAACGGACGAACTGAACGGACGTGTGAAAGAGCCCTAAGCTCCGTTTTTTTGGACGGAAGAAAACCCTATTTTTCTTCCGTCAAAAAAAGGAACGGACGAAAAACGGACGTTAGCGGACGATCCGTTTAACATCCGATCCGCTAACGTCCGTTTTTCATCAAAATATGTAATAAAAAAAAAGTTCTAACCAAAAAAAAAACGGATGAAAAAACAGATGAAAAAACAGATGAAAAACTGATGAAAAACTGATGAAAAACTGATGAAAAACTGATGAAAAACTGATGAAAAACTGATGAAAAACTGATGGAAAACTGATGAAAAACTGATGGAAAACTGATGGAAAACTGATGGAAAACTGATTAAAAACTGATGAAAAACTGATGATAAAAAACGGACCTAAAAAACGGTCTGCACGTGTGAAAGGGCCCTAAGGGTAACCAGAAAGTTCCGGTTATTGGCTTTTCTTTATTCATGCTGACAAGGTGCGAGTAAAGGAGAGCCGATCACCAGATCTCCTGAAAGAGTGATCTACAGTGATATTCAGCATTGATTATGAGTACAGGCCCTCATCAGCGATGATCACCAGTGATGACCACCAGTATCCACCTGTGATTCCAATCAGTGCCCATCAGGGATGCTTGTCAGTACCTCCTCATAAGTGCCACCCATTCGTGCTGCATATTAATGACTCCTCATCAGTGAAGGAGAAAACATACTTATTTACAAAATTTTATAACAGAAACAAAGAAACATTTTTTTTTTTCAGAATTTTGTCTTTTTTTGCAGCACAAAAAACAAAAACCCCAGAGGCGATCAAATTCCACCAAAAGGAAGCTCTATTTGTGAGGGAAAAATGATAAAATGTAATTTGGGTACATTGCTGTATGACCGTGCAATTGTCATTGAAAGGTGTACGTTTATCAAACGGTGATAATTTATCTCATTTCAGTTCTCAGAGAAAAATCTTCTCCTCTGGCACCCTGTTTACGAAGCGGTGAACATTTGTTCTCAGAATGAGATGAGATGAGAAGTTTTTCCTCTGAGAACACCTGAGATCTGAGTAGAAGAGGGAGGGGCTGCCTGTAATCTCCTGAGAAACTTGTGTGATTACAGAGCAGCCGAGTTTTAAAAGTGAAACCAAAGTTAAAAAGGCTGTGTTCAGGGGAGGACTGGCAGCCTTATGGCCCATACACACGATCCGAATATCGGCCGACGGATCGTACGACTTTTTTCGCTTAATAATCGCGAGTAAAATAAAATAGGTTTTTAAACTCACGAAAATTATCGTACGATAGAAAAAAAACGATCGGAAGTGATGTCACGTGTTGTAATGTATTTGTATTGTATTGTCGGACGACGTCTGTACTGACTAAACGAAAATCGGACGATCGGATATCGGACGAGAAAATTTTTCGAGCTTGTCCGATCGAATTTAATCGGATGAACGGTCGTGATCGGCTGTCGAAAGTAGTGTACACACGATCCGAAAATCGTACGATCCATCATCGGACGATCGTTTTCGTCTGATATTCGGATCGTGTGTATGGGCCATTAGGCCTGGGGGGCAAGTCCAGTCAAGTGGCCCACTGAACCACAAATCAGCTCACCATCCATGTCCACATGGTTTTATAACGGATGATTGATGTTACGAAGCAAGACAAATATGTAGTAATTAAAAAAGTTTTATTGCAATAGTAAAGAAGTGGAGTGGGGGCTTCAGTAGGAGTGGGACTTCCTGTCCACCTTCCGCCGAGGGGCTGGTAAGGCGATTAGGTTTAATCGCCTTACTGCAGCCCCTCCCGTAGGCGATCGTCTAGAACACTGACAGGTCCTAGATGATCGCCTGTCCAATCAGCGGCGGGCCGCGCCACGCGCACATGTGCAGTGTGGCTCGCGCATGCGCAATCAGGATGCCGGCCGGGGAGGGGGGGAGAGGAGCGGAGCCCCGGTCGGAGCGTCGCTGGAATGTGGAGAAGGTAAGTGAATGTTTATTAAAAGCCAGCAACTACACTTTTTGTTGCTGCTGACTTTTAATAAACACTACATTTGGGTGGAACACCCCTTTAAAGTGGAGTAAGACCAAATAACCTATGAACCTATATGTAGAAAAGCTATAACTTTGTGCACTTGCTTCAGCTGGCTGAATGAAAGGATGCAGGCTGTAATGCAGCTATTAACCACTTACGACCCGGACCAATACGCTGGTAAATGACCCAAGGTGTTTTTGCGATTCGGCACTGCGTCGCTTTAACAGACGATTGCGCGGTCGTGCGACGTGGCTCCCAAACAAAATTTGCGTCCTTTTCTTCCCACAAATAGAGCTTTCTTTTGGTGGTATTTGATCACCTCTGCGATTTTTATTTTTTGCGCTATATACAAAAATAGAGCGACATTTTTGAAAAAAAAACACTATTTTTTACTTTTTGTTAAAAATAAAATCAAATAAACTAAATTTTAGTCAAACATTTAGGCCAAAATTTATTTAGCCACATGTCTTTAGTAAAAAAAAAAAATCGCAATAAAAAAAAATAGCTACCTAGCGGGAACAGCGACACTAATACAGCGATCAGAAAAATGATCGCTTAGTGATGCTGGCAATAGGGAGTGAAAGGGTTAACTAGGGCGGTGATCAGGGGGTTAAAACTTTATTAGGGGGGGTGGGGGGGCTACCCTGGACCTAACACTAACTGTTTTTTACACTGCCTGTCACACTGACACTAAATGCAGTGATTAGATCACTGCATTCAGTGACACTGTGACAGGGGGGGTGGGGGGGCAGATCGCAAGGGGTTAATGTGCCTATGTGAGTGTGTGTCAGTGTTGTGTTGGTGCACACTTACTTGTGATGTCTTCTCTCATCAGCACCGCTGCGATGAGAGATTACATCATTTCCTCCTTCCTGTGTAAACACAGGAGGAGGAAGTGACAGGAGCTGGGAGCGCGCGCATTGGCTGGGAGCGATCGCGGGGGGGCGGGTAAAAGCCGACATCCGCCCGCTCATCCCGGATCGCTCCCGGAGCCAGGGGGACCCCCGCACGCCGCGGAGGGGGTCCCGATGGGACCCCCGAACCGCACTTAGGCGGGGACGTAAATTTACGCCCTTGTGCCTGTACGTGCAGGGGTCCTTAAGTGGTTAATATATGCTGCCTGTAATTTGACAAAATGGCATACATGTGGCACAGACAGTGGAAATGAACAGATTCTGGCACTGATGAGCATTTCCTTTTGAAAATGAAACATCATTATGAGAGCAAATTTATCATTCACATCACAGGGCATCACAGGGCACCTTACTTTACTTTCAGTTTAGTGCAGTCTCTCTCAGTCTCACTGACTCTGTCTTCTCTGCAGCCAGCCCACGAGTCACAGTTAGATGTATGCAGTGCTGGGACAAGGTCATCCAGCTCCCGAGGCGAAGATGGCAAAGTGCGCCCCCCCCCCCCCAGTTCAAACTTGAGTGGGCTTTCCGATCAGGTCTGTCTGTCAGGCGGACTTGATCGGAACCTCCATTCACTCCTATGAAGCCGTACAATTTTGTGCATGATCCTGACTGTATGTGAACCTAGATTTATAGTGGTTTCACACTGGTGCACTGTGGTTTGACCACGGTGCGATTGTATGAGTGATTTACTTGCAGTTTTAGGTGTGCTCCTGATGAATTCTAGTGGACTGTGTGTTTTCTGATTGCACATCAAAGATGCAGCATGCAAGTCTGTGATTTGCTTTCATGAAAACAGTCTAATAGAATTGAATGGGAGCGCACCTAAAACTGTGGGTAAACTGCATATACAATCGCACTGTGGTCAGACCACAGCACACCAGTGTGAATCTTCTATTGGCCCCCGTTCACATTGACTGTGGCTTTGAAATTGTGCGACCTAACCTGAAAAAATGGCACAATTTTAGAGCCGCATTCCAGTGTGACTTTGGGTTGCAATTTTGAAGACATCTGTGTGGCTTCATTCACAGATGTCTATTAAAGTCGCACCCTAAATCGCATGTACTACTTTTTCAAATTGATGCAGCGACTCAAAGTTGTTGTTGCATTGATTTGAACACTGCGTTGCTAGCAATAGGATGTGACTTGTCAAACTGCATGACAAATTGCTTCAATGTGAAGGGGGGGGGGGGTAAGACATTAGAAAAGAGAGAATTGGTGAGGAGGTTGGGGGAGTATGTACCAATGTCTTCATTAGTGACAGAATGCAGACAATGTGCTAGGCTGCATGGTGGGTACAGGACAATTATGAGAGCTAAGAGCAAACTGGGATGCAAAGGGTGGAAGATGTCCATGTGGAATGCTGAGCTGAGACTGGAGGCAGCATGGTGAAGATTTATGGAGAGGACAGCAGATAAGAGACCATGGAGAAGGGAAAACATGAACTAGGCAGCCGGGAGCGAGGAGGATAGGTGTCGAGTGACTTACTGTGTGACATGCAGGAAAGGCAGGGAGGAGCGGAGATGAGTTGCTGACCACAGTGAAAGTAACAGGGAAGAAGGTAAAGTGACCCAGGAAGGAGAGCAAGTTGAGGGCGGAAGTGCATCTTGCTTAAGGAGAGAGCTATTATTAGCAGCATGACATGCCACATACACTTCCTACAACTCCCACAATGCAGCGCGGCAGCAGCCAGCCAATCAGTGGCCACCGCTGCCGAGTTTTAGCAAAAAAAAAAAAAAAAAACAGCGCTGCGGACCGTGGCCCTTTTTAATATAATATGAGCGGCCTGGGGGGCAATTTCCACTTTTCCACCTGGCCCAGTCCGCCCCTGGCTGTGTTATTACATGAAAAAAATAAGCGCTTTTTTAACTCTGTTTTTTTTTTACACGTGTTTTGGCACATTCTTTAAATGTGTGTTTTGGCCCTTTTTATTTATGCATATTTTGGCTTTTTTTTTTAACATGGCATATTTTGGCTTTTTTTTTTAAACATGGCATATTTTTTTTAACATATATCTGCCCGTAGGTTTTTTTATTGTGCATTTTTTAAACACACATTTTGGCCCTTTAGCACACATTTTGGCACAGGTTATTTTTATATCCATTTTGGTGTGGTTTGTAATGCACACTTTGGAGCTTTTTTTAGCATATAGTTTGAGCCTAGGTTCACATTGGAGCGATTTGTCATGCGATTTGAGAGATCAAATCGCATGACAAGTCGCAGTTTATTGGCGGCAATGGCACTGTTCCAATCGGTGCAACACAGATTTTGTGGCACCGCACCGATTTGCAAAAGTAGTTCCTGCACTACTTTTGCCGCTTTCATGTGCGATTTCTATAGACATCTATGTATGAAGCTACACAAATGTCTATCAAGTAGCACCTGAAATCGCGATGACCTTGCTACTTTGAAATCGCGCTACTTCAAGTAAAGTAGCACGATTTCAAAGTAGCATCAGTGTGAACCAGGGCTTAAACCTTTTTAATGTGCACTTTGATTTGCTTTTTATGCGTATTTTGGCAAACCGCACATTTGCTAGTGACTTTTGGGATGCCATTAACAATTAATGACACCGCAAGCGTATCATTCATGTTGCATGTGTTTCTGGAACGCACTCCAAAACGCAGTTAAAGGAATGAGTCAAAATACATGTTAAAAAAAGCACCAAAATATACATAAAAAAATTGCTAAAATGCATTTTAATAAACGAGCCAAAATGTTTGTTCAAAAAAAGCAGCATTAAGGTGTATCAAAAACAGTACCAAAATGCACATAAAAAAGGCCCAAAAAGCCAAATTTAATTTTTTGGGGGCATGGAGCATTGTGCATTTTTTCAATGCATTTTGGCAAGTTGCTAGAGTATTTGTCAAATGACAAAATGTGTGGCAAAATGCATGTTTGCTAACTGAATTTGGGGTGCCATTAACAATGAATGGCGCCCAAAAACGCATTGCGTATTTTGACAGAATTTTAGAGCAATTTGGAATTGTATAAAGAATTGCACAATTCTGTATTGCTCAGTTGTGAATGGGTCCTAAAAGAAAATACATTATTTCTCACATCTTCTATACATACATAAACATATATAGTTATTATTTATATCAATCTTTAAGCTTGTTTTTGCTAAAATTAAGAGGAAAGAAACTTCCTTCTTCACATCACAGCAGCTTCTCACCCATATTCTCAACCTCTGAGCTGGAGAATCTGGGACTGAGATATTTTACTGAGATAGCCAGTGAGATCCTCAGATCTCACCTTCATAAACTGGTCATCTGTATAAAAGTGAATGACAGAAGGGTGTGTCTTGAGATGAGAAGTGAAAAACATGTTCTCCACTCCTCATCTCACTTTCATAAACTGGCAAACCTGAGAAATCAGCCATGATCATCAGGATCTCAGCTCTTCTCAGTTTGATAAACGTACACCCTAGTGCAGGCATGTCCAAAGTCCGGCCCGCGGGCCAATCGCGGCCCGCCTGGTTCTCAGGTGTGCCGCGCTATCAGGGGAGATAAGGGCTGTCAGATGAGCCCGATCTCCTGATCCCCATCGGCACAGTAAGAAGCTTCATCAGCCTCAAAAGTAAAAGTAAATGCAGGGGATTGTGCTGTGCTCTCTGCTTCCCCCTAGAGTGCAGTACCCGACTGAACAAGGAAACTGAAAGGTACTGTGCTAGAAACCCAGATTTGTTTTAAAAGGGCTTCATACATGTGAGTGTCTGTGTGCCTGTATGTTTGTGTGTGTCTGTATATGTGTGTGTGTGTGCCTGTGTCTGTATGCGTGCCTGTGTGTGTGTGTGCCTGTATGAGTGTGTGTGTGCCTGTATGAGTGTGTGTGTGCCTGTATGTGTGTGAGTGTGTGTGCCTGTATGTGTCTATGTGTATGTGCCTGCCTGTATGTGTGTGTGCCTGCCTGTATGTGTGTGTGCCTGCCTGTATGTGTGTGTGCCTGCCTGTATGTGTGTGTGCGCCTGCCTGTATGTGTGTGTGCGCCTGCCTGTATGTGTGCCTGTATGTGTAAGTGTGTGCCTGTATGTGTAAGTGTGTGCCTGTATGTGTAAGTGTGTGTGTGCCTAATTCTTGTTGGACAGTGTATTAGTGATCCAACAAACACAATTTTAATGGTTCAAAGAATGTCGGGCAAAATGGTCGGCCCTCACGCATGTTCACTTTATCAAATCTGGCCCTCTTTGAAAAAAGTTTGGACACCCCTGCCCTAGTGTGACAGCGCCGAAAGCTGAAAATTGGCCTGGACAAGAAGGCTAGTATTAAAGTGGTTAATGGGAAAAGGGAGTAGCCGAACCAGGTGGGAACCCAGATGAATATCCTCCGCTGCAGACAACTCAGGTGCAGGCAATGCACTTAGCAAACAGGAACAAAATATTGTCTCTGGACAGCCACACTCTGAACAAATTGTAGCCTTTATTAAAAGAAGAGTTTAGAGGGTTCTTTTACCAGACACTCTCACTCACCTATTGGTTTGATTACTAATTAGATACCGTAATTAGACACCGCCTGTTTCTTTGGGTCTTCAGTTGTTTGGTCTCATTAAGGTTGTGTATATATTTGATATCATTTGTTGTATTTTTTTAGCAATGAATAAGCACTAGTTTTAGTGCGAAATGTGTCACCCGTTGGGTTTTATTTTATTTTGCTGTGACTTGTAGTGCTGTCCTTCTTTTAATAAAAGCTACAATTAGGTTAGAGTGCGGCTGTCCAGAGACAATTTTTTGTTCCTGCTCCATTAAAGTGCTTAAACATGTGAAAAAAAAACCCACAAAACCAGCTTTGACAGAAAAAGAGTTAAAAGGAAACGTTCACCTTCAGGGAGATGTTACACATTCCTGTTACTGCAGTGGATCAGCGATTCAAGCACTCTATGTGACAGCAGTGTGGATAGAAGTTCTGCATACGCCACTGCTGAGCTCTCTGGTAGATGAGGAACAAGGAGATTGTGTCCCAATTTAGTCCCTTGGGCAATTTGTTTTTTCAAAAAATGTCCACACCCCTGTAGCTGTTTCTTACATGATGATCAGCCATGGAGTATATCTGAGGTGTATATCAGAGTGTGCTTCTTCCCCACATGAGAGCTGTGATGTCCAGCAACATTCATATAGAAGACATTTCCCGTACTTAAGTCACTAATACACCTCGAGGGTTGTGTGGGATCCCTGATGTCTGGAAAGATTGGACTTCTGTGAAAAACATTTCCCACACTCAGGACAGGAATACGGCTTCTGCTGTTTGTGAGATCTCTGATGTGTGTAAAGATGGTACTTCTGTGAAAAAAAATTCCCGCACTCAGGACAGGAATACGGCTTCTCCCTGATGTGAGATCTCTGATGTGTGTAAAGATGTGATTTGTGTGAAAAATCTTTCCCGCACTTAGGACAGGAATACGGCTTCTCCCTGGTGTGAGATCTCTGATGTCTGTAAAGAACGGACTTCGCTGAAAAACATTTCCCGCACTCAGGACAGTAATGCGGCTTCTCCCCCGTGTGAGATCTCTGATGTGTGTAAAGATGTGATTTGTGTAAAAAAACATTTCCCACACTCAGGACAGGAATACAGCTTCTCTCCTGTTTGAGATCTCTGATGTGTCAAAAGATGAGACTTCTGTGAAACACATTTCCCGCACTCAGGACAGGAATACAGCTTCTCTACAGTGTGAGATCTCTGATGTGTCAAAAGATTGGACTTCCGTAAAACATTTCCCGCACTCAGAACAGCAATACGGCTTCTCACCTGTGTGAGATCTTTTATGAACATTAAGATTGTATTTAGAAGGGAAACACTTCCCGCACTCAGTACAGGAAAGCCTTGTATCTGTTGGAAGGATGGCACCGTCCCTCAGAGTCTGAGGTTCCTCAGGATGAGAGGAATACGATGGTCCATCTACACTGTGTGGTGCCAGATGGACATTTGAGGTAGTCGGGTTTTCTCCTGGACTATACTGTGTGATTTCCTCATCTTCTACTTTACAGTCTGGAGACAAAGTGAGACAATCCTCTGAGGTTTTCCTCATCTCCTGTCCATCTAGTAAAATAGAAATACAAAGACATAAGCAGATTGGTTCCCCTAAACCAGGACTCCACCCACATCAGGCAGCCTTGTCTCTGAGGATCTTACAATTCCACCTTCAAGGTAACTAATAAATAGGTCCTCTGTAGGGCGGCCACTAATGATTGTTTTCAGAATTGATTAGTTGGCTGATTATTGTTTCAGATAAAAACCTATAAAAAAAGTTTGGTGTATAATTTAGTTAATATTCTTAAATCTCTATATACAGCGGTAAATATAAATATCCAGATATATAGTTGGATATTGGGGCCAGCCACGAAAGCCCAGAAAGCAGCCTCCCAGACCTGCACCGCTCAGCTACAGCCGCTTGCAACTTCCCCGATTTCCTCCCCAGGGTCGGTGAGTGGATCTGTCCCCCCTACCTCCCAGAGCTCCCCAACATCCCCAGATGGGGCTCTGAAGCCCTAGACCCCCTGGGAGATTAGGACATCAGACACAATTTTTGGTCACTCCCTACCAGGGAAGACCTGAAACGCTTTGCTGACAGAGTGACGAAGGCTCTCAAAGAGGACATTCCACAGCTAGAAGCTGACACCTCACACCTGGGTGGCAGAATGTAGTCCCTAGAGCAGAGATTTGAGGAAACCCTCCCTGTCATTTCTATGCTGCAAGACAAATGTATCACACCGGACCAGCAGATTGAAACCTTGCTTTGCCAGTTGGATGATGTGGAAAACTGCAGTCGATGGACTAATATTAGAATTAGGGGCCTGCAAGAAGCAACGACCTCTAAAGACATTATCCCCACCTTGGTGAGCATATTTTTTTTCATATCATTTATTTTTATTTTATATCCAAGGTCACAAAGAGGAATCATCATAACATAAAAGTTCAATTAACAATAAATAATAAACATATCATCCTTCTAAATAATGAACAAAAAATATGAACACTGAAGAAATAAATTCTCAGGAGGACCTCTCTATGTCTCTCTTTTCTCCTGGTGTTCTACTAGTAAGCTAAACATCGTAAATCCTCCAGCGCGACTCCCTGAGTTGCTTACTCATTTCTCTTACCTAGTTCCTCTCTGTATCCCTGTCCTTAAATATAATCCCTGCCCACCCCCTACAGACAAAAACAAAATGCCCAATGACCAGAGCACTTTTTGTGATTCGGCACTGCGTCGCTTTAACTGACAATTAGAGCTTTCTTTTGGTGGTATTTGATCATCTCTGCGGTTTTTATTTTTTTGCGCTATAAACAAAAATAGAGCGACAATTTTGAAAAAAATGCAATATTTTTTTACTTTTTGCTATAATAAATATCCCCCAAAAATATATAAAAAAAATCGCAATAAGCATTTATTGATTGGTTTGCGCAAAAGTTATAGCGTTTACAAAATAGGGGGTCGTTTTATGGCATTTTTATTAATATTTTTTTTTACTAGTAATGGCGGCGATCAGCATTTTTTTTCAGTACTGCGACATTATGACGGGCACTTCGGACACTTTTGACACATTTTTGGGGCCATTGGCATTTTTATAGCGATCAATGCTATAAAAATGCATTGTATTACTATAAAAATGCCATTGGCAGTGAAGGGGTTAACACTAGGGGGCAGGGAAGTGGTTAAGTGTGTTCCTGGGTGTGTTCTAACTGTATGGGGGGTGGTCTCACTAGGGTAAATCACTGATCTTCCGTTCATACATTGTATGAACAGGAGATCAGCGTTTCCCCCACTGACAGGACCGAGAGCTTTGTGTTTACACACAATGCTCCCGGTCCCCGCTCTGTAACGAATGAGCGCGCGTGCCCGGCGGCGATCGTACCCACCGGGCACGCGGGCAGGACTCGGGGGCGAGCGGGACGCCCCCTAGCGGCCACTAAAGAGCGGACGTATAGCTACGGGCTCTCGCCCAGCAGTGCCACCGTCCCGCTGTAATATGACGGCGGGCGGTCGGCATCTAGTTAAAGGAAATATTGGAACTGCCTGCCAAGGCCTCGATAGAGATAAATTGGGCCCAAAGTGCTCTCAGGCCCCCTTCTCATGATATGTATAATCCGAGAAATATCATATAAAAAGTTACTTAAATACATGCTTAAAGGAGTTGTAAAGGAAATTATATTTTTTTGCTAAAATTACTGTTTACAGGGTATAGAGGCATAATAGTTAACTGTTTCCTTTTGAAAATGATTAAAAATAGATAAAAATCAATCATATAATGTACCTGCAGTTTCAGTTTCGTTTTTTCATCTAGTTTCATGCTTGTGTGAAGTACAGAGACACAGAGCCAATACAGGGCAGTGTTTGTTTTTAAAATGAAACTGATTGGTTTGAGGGGTTTTAGACACACAGTAATCACACCTCCTTGATAAGAGACCACAGAGAGAAGCTCCCAGTACTTTTTTCATAAGGAAACAGACAACCAGGAAGTGTGCAGAACAGAGAAGAATTACAGCAAAAACGAACAATGAGGACATGAAACCAGGACTTGCATTAGGGTAAAGGAAGCTATTTAGCTAAAAAAAATCCTTTAGTGACAATTTAACCACTAATGGCGGCGATGGCAGACACATCAGACACTTTTGACATATTTTTTTATACCATTGTAATTTTTACAGCGATTAGTGCTATAAAAATGCACTGATTACTGTGAAAATTACACTGGAAGTGAAGGGGTTAACCATTAGGTGGCATTGAAGGGGTTACGTGTGCCCTAGGGAGTGCTTCTAACTGTAGGGGGCATGGGCTGTGTGTGACATGACAGTGATCACAGCTTCCGATTACAGGAAGCTGTGATCACTGTCCTGTCTCTAGGAAGACTGAGAAAATGCTTGTTTCCCCGTTCTTCCTCACCAATCGCGGGTATGCCCGCAGACATTGAGGCTGCGGGACCTGCAGTCGGAGTCACAGAGCCCGCGGCGGGCATGCGTCCACAATGCCGATTCTTAAAGGGGACGTATTCTTGAGATCATCTATGCCATTTACACAGCAACCAGATTGCAGACCCATTTCCTTAAAATCTCTCTGAATAAGACCCATTTCATCCTCCAAAGTGGCAACTCGCTCCTCTACAGCTGATTTTCGCTCGTGTGTATCTTGGTGCATAACAGTCAGATCCTCCCTAAGATGGTTAAAATGAGTGGATAAAAATGTCAAGGTATAGTTACAGTTTTGGTTTTGGTGTTTTAACCACTTAAGGACCGCCTACTGCACATTTACGTCGGCAGAATGGCACGGCTGGGCACATCAACGTATATATACGTTGGTTTTAGTACCCAGCCGTGGGTCGCGGGCGCGCGCGTGGGTCGCGGGCGCGCGCCCGTGGGCGCTGCGCCCGCGACCCGGTCCGAAGCTCCAGGACCGGGACCGCGGGATTCGCGGACCCGATCGCCGCTGCAGTGCGGCGATCCGTCCCTGGAGCGGAAGAACGGGGAGAGCCGTGTGTACACACGGCTTCCCCGTGCTTCTCTGTGGCCGGAGCATCGATCGCGTCATCCCTGTAATAGGGGGACGCGATCGATGACGTCACACCTACAGCCACACCCCCCTACAGTTGTAAACACACTCATTAGGGCACACATTCCCTACAGCGCCACCTGTGGTTAACTCCCAAACTGCAACTGTCATTTCCACAGTAAACAATGCAATTTAAATGCATTTTTTGCTGTGAAAATGACAATTGTCCCAAAAATGTGTCAAAATTGTCCGAAGTGTCCGCCATATTGTCGCAGTCACGAAAAAAATCGCTGATCGCCGCTATTAGTAGTAAAAAAAAAATAATTAATAAAAATGCAATAAAACTATCCCTTATTTTGTAAACGCTATAAATTTTGCGAAAACCAACCGATAAACGCTTATTGCGATTTTTTTTACCAAAAATATGTAGAAGAATACGTATCGGCCTAAACTGAGGAAAAAAAATGTTTTTTTATATATTTTTGGGGGATATTTATTATAGCAAAAAGTAAAAAATATTGCATTTATTTTTAAATTGTCGCTCTATTTTTGTTTATAGCGCAAAAAATAAAAACCGCAGAGGTGATCAAATACCACCAAAAGAAAGCTCTATTTGTGGGAAAAAAAGGACGCAAATTTTGTTTGGGAGCCACGTCGCACAACCGCGCAATTGTCTGTTAAAGTGACGCAGTGCCGAATCGCAAAAAACCCCTTGGGTCATTTGCCAGCGTATTGGTCCGGGTCTTAAGTGGTTAAAATTGAGCTGTAAAAAAGCTAGGTATTCCTGGAAAAATCAGTGTTAAAAACGCGATATTTACCGCATTTTTGCATTAGCGTTTTTGCGCGTTTAACGCTAGCGTTAGGCAGCGTTTTTTTGAAAAAAAAAACATCTCTAGGCTATATACACTCCCAAATTTCCCACAATGCATCAGAAAACATAACAGAGCATGTGTCGGTGCCATTTTGTTTGGAGAGAGAGAGAGAGAGAGAGAGAGAGAGGAGAGAGGAGAGAGCATATCTTAGTTGATTGAAATTTTTGTCATTTTGTCAAATTTGAGGATAAATATGGATCCCGTCATGCAGAAAATTGATGAGGCGATCATTCTGATTGCCTTGCGGAGGCAACGGAGGACACAGGAGGAGGAGAGAAGCAGGAGACGGCATCAGTATTGGGTGCATCCTATGGTCTCCCATCGGGTGTCAACGGGCTATTTTTGCAATTTGTATTCGGAATTGCGTATATATCCAAACAAATTTATGAACTTTACAAGGATGTTAGTGTCATGCTTCGACGAACTGTTGGAGAGGCTCAGACCGAGGCTGACCAGGATGGACACTGCAATGCGAAACTCTGTTTCACCGGAGGATCGGCTCTTAGTGGCACTCAGGTAAGTGCAAAACACATATGGGTTAGGGTTAGGCGATAGGGTTAGGGTTCTGGGATAGGGTTAGGGTTCTTGGATAGGGGTTAGGGTTAGGGATTAGGGTTCTGGGATAGGGGTTAGGGATAGGGTTAGGGTTAGGGTTAGGACTTATTTTATTATTTTTTTTTTTCAATAAGTACATTTTTTTTTATCTTAGGTTCCTTGCTACAGGACAGAGTTATGCAACCATACACCATTATTTTCTACTTGGCGTCACAACAGTATCCAGAGTAGTAAAGGAAACATGTGTGGCAATATGGGAGGAGTTACATGACTTGTCATGCCAGAGCCCACAGAGGAGATCTGGGAATCTGTCGTAGACATGTTTTGGGAGAAAACGCAGTTTCCAAATTGCATTGGTGCCCTTGATGGGAAACACATCAGGGTGAGGAAGCCTCCCCACTCAGGATCATCATATTATAAAAAATATTTTTCTGTGGTCCTACTCGCATTATCAGATGCACACCTTAAATTTCTTTTGGTAGATGTGGGAGCTTATGGCAGCCAAGGTGACGCCCGTATCTTCCACCAGTCGGCTTTTGGACGTCGTATACATGCGGGACAACTAAACATCCCAGAAAGCAGGCCTCTACCCTGCACTGAGGAACCCAGGTTGCCTTTAGTAATGGTGGCAGACAAGGCCTTTGGTTTGGCAGAAAACCTTATGAGGCCATACAGCGGCTGTGGTCTCAACCGGCAACAAAAAATATATAATTACAGGCTCAGCCGTGTTGTCGAATGTGCATTTGGGGTGTGCACAGCCAAATGGCGTGTTTTGCTAACAAGCATGCATCTTGACGTGGAGAACGCCATTAAAGTTGTTCTGGCTTGCTGTGTTCTTTATAATTTCCTAAGGGACAATGACAGCAGCAACGTTGATCCGGAGCCCAGTCACCAATCGCAGAGGGTGCAATTTATTGACCTACGGTCAACGGCATGTGTCATGACCATTCGCAACCAGTTTGCTGCATTTTTTTAATCCCCTGAAGGAGAGGTGTCATGGCAGAATGATTATGTGTGAAAGAAAAAATTTGAATACACATGGATTTAGATACAGATAAATTTGATACAGATACATTTTGAATAAAGATGTATACAGTTTAACTTTCTTGTGTTTTTTTTAAATAAAGCATTTCTCAAACAAAAATATATTTTTATATGTCCATTTTTCAAAGATTTTGTTCTACAAGTCCATTTGACTGTGCCTTCAGGCAAGCGTAGGCTATCCTTTTTTGAGGCCTTATTATACGCTTGCCTTAAGGCAGAGGGCAAAGCCCAATAAGGGCTAGCTTACGCCCATCTGAAGGCAAAGGGCAAAGGAGTGCTTTGCCCTCTGCATCTTGGCAAGCGTATGCTAGCCCTTTTTCAGTTCTTTGCCCTCTGCCTTCAGGCGGGCGTATGCTAAGCCCAAATAGGGCTAGCATAAGCCTGTCTGAAGGCAGAGGGCAAAGAAGTGCTTTGCCCTCTGCATCTTGGCAAGCGTATGCTAGCCCTTTTTCAGTCCTTCGCCCTCTGCCTTCAGGCGGGAGTATACTACACAGAGACCACCCGACCCCTTGTTTCCGTAGCCACCCGACTGCCAGTTGCCACATCCGCTGGCAACGAATACTGAAAAATGAAAAAAAAAAAGTATAATTAACATGTACATGGACAGACAGACAAAGAGATAGGGCTAGATTCAGGTAGAATCGCCTTTTTTTTGTGCAGGGGTAGCGTATGCTGTTTACACTACGCCGTCACAATTTTTACAGGCAAGTGCTTTATTCACAAAGCACTTACCTGTAAAGTTGTGGCGACGTAGCATAAATGGCCCGTCGTAATTCAAATTGGGCGGGTAGGGGGCATCTATTATTTAAATGAAGCACGATCCCGCTCCGAATGTACTGTGCATGCGCCGGCAGTGAAAGTTTTCAAGTGCGCATGCTCCAAATCACGTTACAAATTGTCAATGAAAGCCCCATTCTAAATCGACTTACGCAAACGACGTCTGTCCTGACGTCCATACTTTACATTGACTGCGCATCATATAGCAGGGATAACTTTAGGCCAGACATAAGCCTAACGTAAATGGCGTAAACAGATACGCTGGCCGGGCGCAAGTTCGGTTATCGGCGTATACGCTCATTTGCATATTTTAGACGGGAACACCACCTAGCGTCCTGTCTAAATATGAAAATAAGATACGACAGCGTAAAAGACTTACGCAAGTCGGATCTAAGAGAAATCTATGCGAAACTAACTTTATGAATCAGTCGCATAGATAGGAGGGCTCAGACGTACAGATACAATGGCTTACCTGGAGATAAGCCGTCTTATCTCTTTCCTGAATCTAGCACATAGACAGGCAGATAGGCAGACATAAGCAGTTACCTCATCTAGACATTCAGTTACATCAGCATTTGCATTTGGTGACTGAGGTGACTGTGGGACTGGTGGGTTCTCTTCTGTGGGACTGGTGGGTTCTGTATTTGAATCTCCTGCAGCCACCAGGGATATATTTGAGGTTGTGCTGCAGACAATACAAAATATACGTAATCAATAGACATAGAGAATACCGCCTGAAAAGCAATGTACATTTAGAGCTGCACGATTTTGCCGAAAAGGAGAATCAAATTTTTTTGGCTTAGAAGATAGATCACGATTCTCATGGTGTAACATAATTTTGGGCTATTCATAAAAAAAAAAAATTCATTACATATGAAAGACCGCTGGGCAAAGACAGTGACATAAAATATTGTACATAGTCAAGTATATTCAGAAAAATAATTAAAACTTACGGTCTGCTGCTGTTTTGCATGTTTTTTCTTAAGAACGCTAGTTCGCGGAAGTACACATGCTGCTTTCTTTTGCGGGCTGGTGCTCCACTTCTGCATGCCTTCTCGTCATCTGTAAGGTCCCTATGGACGCGATCACGTAGGGACTTCCATCTCTTTTGTAATTTTTTGACTAAAAAAAAAGGGTTTTAGATGCAATCTTCATTTACATTAACCACATCCCGCCCAACGTTTGTGCAAGATCAAAATAAATGAAGCGCAATAACTCAAAACATGTTATTTTTTTTATTTATTTACGCTATTTCACGAGCATGTGCAATTTTGATGGGTGACAAGATAGCTAGCTATTTAGTTGGCGTAACATCATCTTTACATTAGGTAATAAAAATTTGGCTAACTTTGCTTTTTTTTTTTTTAAAACATGAAAATTTGTTTTTTATTAAAAAAAAGGGGTTGTAGAACTTGAAGCGCAAATAAAGTGTGAGATAAGTTACAGTGACCACCATTGTATTCTATAAGGTCTTGGCTAAAAATAAAATCATATATTTTTGGGGTTTCTATGTAATTCTATCCCAAAAAAATATGATTTTCAGGTAGGTAAAAAAGGTCAGAATTGGCCAGGATGGCAAGTGGTTATAAACGTGCATTCAAGTAAAACGAACTTAAGGGTCACTAAAGGAAAAAAAATGTTTTGCTGAAATGACTGTTTACAGGGTATAGAGACATAAAAGTTAACTGATTCCTTTTCAAAATGATTAAAAATAGATAAAAATCAAACATATAATGTGCCTCTAGTTTCACTTCTGTTTTTAAAATGATTTCATGTTTCTGTGAAGTAGAGAAGACACACAGAACAAAAACAAACAAATACAGGGCAGTGTTTTGTTTTTAAAATGAATCTGATTGGTTCTGAGGAGTTTTAGACACACAGCTTGGACCACAGTGAAAATCTGCCATGAGTTTTTTCATAAGGAGCCAGACAAGCAGGAAGTGTGGAGATCAGAGAAGTAATACAGCTACTTCAAAGAACATGAAAACAGCACTGCATTAAGGTAAAGGAAGCCATCTAGTGATCCTTTACTTATTTTTTTTCTTTCGCTGGAATCTTCAGTGTCTTCCCAGCCGGGGTATATTGCTGCACAGATGTCTTCCCATAAACTGACTTTCCTGACATGATCTCCATGCAGAGCATGAGACACATCCCATAATTTAGGGTGTGCCTGAACAGCTGCAATTAGGGTTGCCACCTTTTCTTCAAGTCAAACCCGAACACTTTAGCAGCGCACGGCAATTTTTTTTTATAGTATAACCTATACATATATTTTGCTATTAAAAACTTATTTTCTGATCATATGAAGTTAATACCAAGAATTCCCCTTTACATCAGAGTCCTCAGAGTTCCCCATTACATCTGAACTCGCAAAGTTCCCTTTCACTGTAAGGGGGGAGTCTGCAGACTCTGATGTAAGGGGGAAATCTGGGGGCTCCAACATAAGGCATGCTCTGGAAACCATGATGTAAGGGGGAACACTGGGAACTCTGATATACAGGAGGACTCTGATGTAAGGGGGAACACTGATGTAAGGGGGGAACACTGATGTACGGAGAAGACTCTGATGTAAGGGGGAAAGCTGTGGCCTCTGGTGTAAAGGAGAACTCCAATGTAAGGGGTGCCCTGAGAACCCTGATTCACCTTTGTGTACTCAATCAGAGGCAGGAGAGAAAACAGAGAGGGGGGGAGAGACATTCACAGACAGGGATGGATGGTGAGCTCACTCCCTGGCAGTCAGCACCTCTTATCCAGATGTATCTGAGGCTGCTGGACTTCAAATTTCCAGCCCCACTTTCCTTTTCTGAGGCACAGCCCTGAGGATTGTAGTGTGGGCAGACACAGAGGGGACGGGGTGGGGGGGGGGTAACGGGAGTGTAGATCGAGCCCTCTCTCATGCAGTGTAAAAGAGACAACTGCAGCCATAAACCCTGCTGGCAAGCCATAGTCCAGGCTAAACAATGTGTCTGGGTTTCAGGCTTTCTGAAACCCGGACACATGATTCCAAACCCGAACTGTCCGGGTGAATCCTGGACAGGTGGCAACCCTAGCTGCAATCAGGGCAGCCTGGGACACTGCATTTAGATTTGCCATCTTGTCTCTGCTCTCTCTCTCTCTCTCTGCACAAGCACACAGCTTTGCAAAGCACTCCTGGGTAATTGAAATGTCCAGACAGGAATTTCCTGTGTTTACAGAGGCTACAGTGACCAATGAGATTTTTGATGATAAATCCCTTGAGCTCAAAAAAGCCGCGGTGAGCGTTTTTGCAAATTTTTTAACATCTGGCGTTTTTACAGCTGTGTTTTAGGAGCCACAGAACGCCCTGGTCCCGCGTTTTTTTACAGCTCAAAAACGCCTATGCCATTTGCAGCTCAAAAACGCCTATGTGGGCATGATGCCATAGAATAACATGGACAGGCGTTTTTAAGCTGTAAAAAACACTCAGAAAAGTGGCTGTATAAACGCCAGTGGAAATGAAGCCTAATTGTCGGCTCTCTCACTAAATCAGCTTGGAGAGGCAGCACAACAACACCAAATGCACCTGAAGCTGTACTCCCCTCCTTTTCCACTCATACATCCACAGTCTGCTCTGTTTGTATAGCCCCTCAATTTCCTTACATGGGACTCACAGATCTCTCAAATCTCCTCATTTCCTCTGCCTCTACTACTGCTGTTTCACCTGGGGCTTCAGTAAACATTTTAGACATGCTAGATGCTGTAGACATACCAGGTTTACTCGGCATTCCATTTAAGTCCCGAGCCGCATTCCAGGCAAATTCTTCCAGCCTCGCGGCTGGCTAACGCTCACCGGTATGCCCTTCTCTCCCGTCTCTCCAGCAGTTCCGTTCACTCCAGTCTCCTTGAGACTGCAGGGTGCACGCTGGGAAGTGTAGTAAGTCACAGAAGGCAGAGCGACAAATAACACAAAGCTCTGTCCGCACAATCACCATGGGACGGAAAAAGCTTCTGTCAGCACAACGCAATCAGTAGGGGAATCCCCAGCAAAGCGATCTGTAGGACAGGAAGAGAGCCTAGTATTTCCTCCTAGCTAATAGCAAGCTGATTGTCGGCGGGAGTATAGCGTAACAGCGTCCACCTCTCACATGCTTACCCTAGCCACTCCTCTCTTCCAAGCTTTTAGCTTAAGGACCTTTCTCTCCAGGTCCTTCCACTCCCTCAGAATTACTTCCTTAAGGGTTTAATACCCTGGACTGAGGTTTCCCCAATCCCCTGTACATCTTATCCTGGGCTCTTGCCTGTACTGGAGGCTCCGTGATATCCTTAGAGGCATAGATTACCCTGAGTAACTGTCCCATGTCCTCCACGGGAAAGAGATGTATATCAAGTCTAGGACTATCACTGTCCTGGCTTTCAGAGTCTGATTTTCCCCCCTCCTCTAATGAGCATTCCTCTGACTCCTCCGGGTCCTCAAACTCATCTACTCCTAAAGTCATAGAGGAGGGAGGTCTCTACGGGGTTCTATAAATTCTGTCAGATGTACCCCCTTGAGATGAAGTACCTTCCCTAGAAAACAGGGCCTCTCTGCCACTAGTACTAGGCTCTTCCTTAGCCCAAGTACCTGGTCTGGGTGGAAGGCAAGGGAGGAGGTATGTACCCACAAGAGCTCCGGGATACCCCACTGTGCCCGGAAGGCTCCTTGCCGGGGAGTACTCAACCTTGGCTGGACCCCGCAGCCCTCCCTAGTTTTGGTGTCCAGCTCCCGGGGGGGGGGGGGGGACCGTCTGCTACCGACTTTAGGTCTGACAAAACAACAAATGTTTCGCTGCCAGGAAACACAATCAAGAACTGAGGTGCAGGGAGAAGGGAGGGGCCTTTTAACCTTGTGTTAATTGTGTTTCCTGTCAGGTGGACCAGTCATCTCAGGTGTGCCGTCCTGGACGATCACTGAAGAAAATTTAAATTTTTCTGCCAGCTGAACCCCAGAATCTCCATAAATCCAGTCTAGATACATAAATTGTGTCTGCAGCACAGAGAAGGAAGATTATCTGAGAGAAATACAGGAATACAGGACGGGGAACACAGCTCAGGAAAGTGACCAGGGGATTACAGGCTGATATCACCCAGCCCCCGCCCTACTCTGGACCAATCAGTGAGCAGTATGGGTGGAGGAATGTATTTAGTGTTAATGACCCACCTGTGCTGATCTCTGTAGGAGTGTCCTCCTCTATAATTAGCCTCATTATTCCATCCTCCTCCATAGACTGCTGATCATCCCTCACATATGTCTCTTCTTCTTTAAACTCAAATTCTATATCGATTGGATCTCCACTCTGAATCAAGAAAATGAGAGCGAATATTAATTGTAAGATATAAGCTTTATTATTGCGACATCACATAAAAAAATCCACACATTGCCTCTATACGTTTTAGTTTTATAACCCCATCCCACCAACCTTGTAACAGTGGGGGATGGTGTGACTTTTCTGTGTGGAATCCCGGGAATACAGAGGACGGGGAGATCTCTCTGGTGGGTTCCTGGTATTAGGTGGCTCCATCATATCCTTGTGTCCTTCTGAAAACTCCTCCATCACTCCATACTCCTCCTTCTCCTCTTTATACTTATCTTTAACAACAATATTATAATCCCCGAGGTTTCCACTCTGAAAATATAATAAAACATTCATTGTAACAAACATGCTGTGTATAAATCAGATCTACCAATAATTGTCACTCATCTACCTGATGATGGTGGGGGATGGTGTGACCTTCCTGTGTGGAATCCCGGGAATACAGAGGACGGGGACATCTCTCTGGGGGGTTTCTGTATCTGGATGTCTCCACCATGGTGTCCTGGTACAGATCTTTGTGTTCTTTTAGAGACTCTGGCTCCTCCATCACCCCATCCTCTTCATCCTCCTCTTTTATCTCTTCTTTAACTTCAAGTTTAGAATCTCTCAGGTCTCCACTCTGAATATAGAATAAAAATGACATCAATGGTAACAATGCAGATAATGTACAGATCCTAATGATACTGTCAGTGATTGTTCCTCATCTACCTGATGATGGTTAGGGATGGTGTGACCTTCCTGTGTGGAATCCCGGGAATACAGAGGACGGGGACATCTCTCTGGTGGGTTCCCATTACTGGATCCATCTGTAGGAAACACACACACTGACTGAATACATTGTTTCTATGTGTTTATCAGATGATGGGGGGGGATCTAGGTGGAGCCTCCGTACTGCTCTCTCCTTTACAATAAAGTCTCCTCTTACCCGGTGATGTGAGGGGCGGCTAATTCTCCATCATGACGTCCTTCCCAGCACTGCTCAAGTCTCCTGTCAGCAGCTCGATGATCTCTCTGGTGACTTCTAGAATCTTCTCTATTCTATTAGAAAAGGGGGGGGTGGAAGCAATGTGATAGGATCTCCAGACTTCACAAGAGGAAAACTCTAGATTTGAACACATATAGTAAAATCAAATGACATTCCCAGAATCCTCCTCACCTCACCAATCGGGTCTCCATTTTTATCGAAACCCCACTGGGATATAATTTACCCAGACAGGGCCCCCCAGTCTGTAGGTTAAAAGCAAGGATTTCTGGGACCAACAATCTTGCTTTTGCTTGTGAGAGGGACATTGGGAGGTGGAGCTGTGAGGTCAGTGTGATGTCATAGGATTCTCTGATTCTGGATGGAGGGACATTGGGGGAAGGAGTTTTGAGGTCAGTATGATGTCATAAGATTCTCTGACTCTGGTTGAAGGGGCATTGAGGAGAAGGAGCTGTAAGGTCAGTGTGATGTCATAGGATTCTCTTACTCTGGTTGAAGGGACATTGGGAGGAGGAGCTGTGAGGTCAGTGTGATTTTGTTGTGGATTTATGAAGAATTTATACATTTTATAATCTACTGGCAGAGATGTTATAATTCAAGTAGACCTCAAAACAGGTAACCTATGATTTTGCAATAATTGAACTATTCCCCTCTTGGAACCATTTGAAGCAAGATAGATGATCTGAAAGTCTTTGCGACTTCATATGCTTTCCAAGTGTTAATGCATCAACCATTAAAACTTTTACAAGCCTTGTGTTGAGACAATGGTGGCTCTCTTCACAAAACAAGAAGATATTTACCTGGCTTTAGTGACAAATATAGCCATAGAAAAAGGGGTTATACAGACTGGTATAACATAGAAATTACTTGGCTATCAAAAACCCATTTGCCCGGATTCACAAAGCACTTACGCCGACGTATCTCCAGATACGCAGCGTAAGTACAAATATGCACCGTCGTATCTGTGCGCTGGACCCACAAACCAAGATACGCCTAAAAACTGACTTCATCCCACCAACGTAACTTGCCTATGCTGGCGTAGAGTGGGCGCATATTTACGCTGGATGCATGTGGCTTTCCCATTGATTTTCTATTCATATATGCAAATGAGGGGGGATACGCCGATTCACAAACGTACTTGCGCCCGGGGCATGATTTAAGCGGTTTGCGTAAGTTTTACGCTCGGCGTAAAGTTAGTCCCCATAGATGAGGCGCAACCCATGCAAAGGTATGGACCAGGGAGCACAAGCCTACGTATTGTACGTTGGACGTCTGTGAATATGGACCAACGTGTGTCTGGCTGGGCGTAGGTTCCGTTCACGGCGTACACAGTGATCCGGCGTATCTTAGGCAGTTGTTCCGACGTGGTTGTGCGCATGCGCACAGGGATACGTCCATGTCCCGACACATGCGCAGTTCATTTTAAGTACTTGTCTGGGCCCGGCACATGATTTGCATGGGGTCACGCTTCATTAGCATTAATCACGTCCACTTACACTGGCTTACGCCTACGAAATATACACTACGCCGGTGCAGAGTTGGGAGTATTTGTTTGTAAATTCCATGCTTGCCTCTCGGAGCTGCACCGGCGTAGCGTAAAAGAGATACGCTACGGCGGCATATATATGCGCCGATGTATGTGAATCCGGGCCATTGTGTGGAAGTCTAGGACTTATGTGTACAGCTTAATTCTGTCTAAATCTTCATTGAGACTGTTCAAAGTTAATTTCGACACATGTTAGAAAGATGTGAATTTCGTACCGTCAGGAATATTTAAAAAATATATGTGATTGTAAGTCGTACAAATTAAATATGATATTTTAGGTCACAGAGATGATTATAATTTGATGATGATTTTATAATTTAGCATCTGCTGACCTAATAACTGTTAGAAGGTAAAAATATAAAGGTTGTGTTTTAAAACAAATTATAATAGAATTGGTTAGATGCCAAATAGTATTATAAAAGACATGCTAATGAAGCGTGACCCCCATGCAAATGATGTGCTGGGCACCAGACAAGTACTTAAAATGAACTGCGCATGTGTCGGGACATGGACGTATCCCCGTGCGCATGCGCACAACCACGTCGGAACAACTGCCTAAGATACGCCGAATCACTGTGTACGCCGTGAACGTAACCTACGCCCAGCCAGACCCAGACATCCAACGTACAATACGTAGGCTTGTGTTCCCTGGTCCATACCTTTGCATGGGTTGCGCCTCATCTATGTGGAATAACTTTACGCATAGATGAGGCGCAACCTCATTTGCCTCATTTGCATATGTGAATGCCTAATCAATGGGAGCAGCAACATACGTCCAGACTATATTTGTGCCCACGCCACGCCGGCGTAAGTAAGATACGTCGGGGTAGAATGGCCTATTTTTAGGCGTATCTTGGTTTGTGACTCTGGCGCACACATATGCCGGGCGCATATTTATGCTACATCGGGAAAAGGTGAGTTACGTCGGTGTAAGTGCTTTGTGAATCCGGGCCCTAATGCTTTGGAACTCGGAGGTCGCAAGATGTAATTCCTCTTTAAAAGTATCCATCTTGAAAGCCACGGCAGCCATTTTAAAAACTCTGGTAACCAACAATTCAGACCAGTAGCCGTTTTGAATTGGGTAATTATGTTGTGTTGATTTTATCTGGTATTCAATGGTGTTCGCTTAAATATTGAATATTATACAATTGATAACTATTCTCCTGAATCAATAACCACCTTGTAGATTTTTCTCTAAAGATTACATTTTCAATACATTTTTCATTTTGCATAGTTTCCATTTTATTGGCAAAACAAACGTCTAATTTTATTTCACGTTGTTAACCACTTACTTACCTGCATTATAGTAACGGTTGGATGCGTGAAACACAGACATTCTGTTTAATTGTCATTATACAAGGTTATTGATTCTACCGAGAAGTTTATTATTGTTGGGTCACATAAAATGTACTACACTCCCATTTTCAGAGTATTTCAACTCATAGGGCCAGATTCTCATAGAATTTCGCTTGCGTATCGTAAGCCATTTGCACTACGCCACCGCATCGTACTAGAGCAGGTGCCGTATTCTCTAACCATTTGCTCCGTCGTTTGCGTAGCGAAAATGGCCCAGCGTAAGCCCACGTAATTCAAATGAGATGGCTTGTATTTAAATTAAGCGTGCCCCCGCGTCGAACGAACTGCGCATGCGCCGGCCGGGGAAAAAGCCCAGTGCGCATGCTCCAGCTCACGTCAGAAAGCGTCGTTGAAACCGACGTTAAAACGACGTGATCGTCACTACGCAATGCCCTTATTCACGAACGAGTTAGTAAAACGACGTAAGCGACGGAAAAAGCCGACGCTGACCCGACGCCATTCTTAACATGGCATCCGACGGCATCCGACGGTACTTCGTAAGGTTACTCCACATAGAAGCTAGGGTAACCTTACGTGGACGAAAACGACGTACACGACGACGGGGCGGCATAAAAGCGATTGGGAATCGGCGTACTAGCCTCATTTGCATATGCAAATGAGAAAACAACGTAAAGGCCACCTAGTGGCCGGAGTTGTCATTACAACTACGATCCGCAAGTGTAATGGTTTTACACTTGTCAGATGTTGAAGCGTATCTATGCAAAAGTGATGCTAAGCATCACGCGCATAGATACGAGGCAAAAAAAACGGCAATACGACGGGGTATCTGAGATACTCCGTCGTATCGCCGCTGAGAATCTGGCCCACAATGTCTAGTTGAAAATGTCTCTTAACATCTCTTTTTCTTTTAAAACAGTAATGCAGGGGCCGGCAACCTCACTCTTTCCCAGCAGGACAGAGGGATGCCCAGGCAAAGGAGAGTCAACACCAGGGGCTTTTCCCAGGACAGTCCTGAGACATGGAACTCCCTTAAGTTCCTTAGGCCTTGTACACACGATCAGTCCATCTGATGAGAACGGTCTAAAGGACAGTTGTCCGATTAAGCTGACTGATGGTCTGATGTGCCTACACACCATCAGTTAAAAAACCGATCGTATCAGAACACGGTGACGTTTACGTGTTTTTTTTTTAAAGTGTATTTTGTGCGTGTACTTGAGAGAGGAGCCGGACTGCAGGAGTTGGGAGTAGGCAGACCTCCCCAGAGGCAATCTGCCATCTTTCTCCATGCCCCCGGGTGGCAATGGCGGGTGTGAGGGGGTCCTCCCACACAGCCCACCCTACCTGCTCCTCTTTGAAGCCCAACGGGGCAGAGGGACTCCCCTATGAGGGAGTGAGAGGATCTAGCCCGCTCAGCCAGCCCTGATAGTCCTCCGCCTCTCTTTTTTAGAGACCGCGTGGCCAAAGTGCGTGTGTGTTAACCCAATTTCGAGTGCGTGTAAGTGTGTGTGGTTTTGTGGGAGGGGGTGGGCGTACTAAGCGCAGGCTTACCTCGCATAGCACACCCACCGGGAGCCGGGCTGAGACCACCAAACTCAATTCACATGCAGCCGAGACCGGGATCTGAACCCTTTGCTGCAGAGGTGAACGGCTTGTCAGTGCAGTGCCAATCGTGTTGAGCCACCGCAGCCCCATGACGTTTACGTGTTTTAACACAACGACGTGCTGAAAAAATCGAAGTCCAATGCTTCCAAGCATGCGTCGACTTGATTCTGAGCATGCGCGGCCTTTTAACCGATGCTTTTGCATACTAACTGTCATGGACCATGAAATACTGAAGTGTTTCTAAGTGAAATCATAATTCATGTATTACAGAAGATGGGACATTATGGATAGTTCATATTCCAGGATGTCTTGAGATTACAGGAGATTTTATTCTGAACCCCAACCAGGTCAATAGACTCATAAGAGATACTCATTGTCCATTGTGTGATAACCCTATTTAAAAGCCTTTTGGTTATCAGGTAAATGTCTTCTGCCCTGTCTCAACTCTCCAGACAGTTCCATTGTTCTGTGGCTGGCTATTGTGTACATTGATTGCCCCCTGGGGCTTGTGTCTGAATACACATAAGTCTTTCTATTCAAAACCTTCCCGACCAATCTCTGCTGTGTCATTTTCAAGTCCTCATTTGCATGGAAGGTGGACCTGATGGGAAACTGATGGGACTGTAAAAAGGACCAATAAGAAAGCGGTTGTTGGGGGCGGGATGTTCCAAATCCTGTATAAAAGTGTGCTGTGTACTTTCAATAAAGTGTGTCCTGTTTACATCCAGCATTAAGCCTTGGCTCATGTGTGGATTATTCTGCGATTCCAGGGATATTCCTACTCGTGGAATATTGGGTGATTTTCTTTTATGGAAGAAGAAGGGAATGGATGACGAGGATATGTTCTACGACCGTCACAACTGGTTGGCAGCAGCGGGATTTTCCCTTCTACTTTCCTTTACACCAGGATTCAAAGCAGACACTGGAAACAGTGAATGGAAGACTGGTACACCCGGCTTAAAAGAAATACACTGAAAGAACTACTGGAAGTTTGTGGAAGGATTGCTAGCAACAAAACCGAGCGTGTCATCATAGCAGAATTAATGGAGCTAGACCAGGAGAACTCGGTTGCAGCAACGTCAGCAGTACAAAAGATGGAGACACCAGTGATTCAGGAGGAGGAATCACCAGCCAACAAGCTAATAAGAGAGAAAATAGCATGGTTCGGTCCGAACCCAACGGCGGATGTGGTGCTGAAAGTGATGACCCTGTTAGTGGAGGAGGCTAAACAAATAAGAGACGCAGAGCTACAGTTAAAACTGCCAGCAGTCCAACAAGCAGCCGCACATTCTCCAAACAGTGAGTACAGCACAGCAGACACAAGGAAGATTCCGTTTAGCGCTTTTAAAGCTTTTGATGAGAAAGAACGAGAGCGACAACATGAGCTGAGAATTGCAGGAATACGATGATCGGTGACAACACCTAAAGAAGCAGCACCAAATGAAAGACGAGAAGAGGTACAGATACCAGTAACCATGGAAGAGGAATTCAGAAGAAGGTTACAAAAGATGCGGATACAGCACACAGGACCAGAATCAGAGGAGGTCCTGCTGGGATGGGCGGATGTGATTCGGTGCCAACTCTGGAAGGAAGCGCTAGCTCTGGAGCAGCAACACCAAGGAGAGGTCCTGCCCTACATCTATGCAAGGTACTGGCCGCAGTATGACGTACGAATGCCGTTGTTGGGGGAACAACCGAAGCAGGAGTGGATAGCGGAATTAAGCAGGCTGATCCGGGCAGAGATGCAGCTGGATGAGAGCTACAGAGCCCTCCGGTGGTATGTAGCCCAAGAGTGCCCGTGGTCAGCGGATGACAGCCCCACAGAAGGCCTGGGATTGTTGTATTGGAGGATGTCCAGTGATTCCGACTTTGGGGATGATTTGGAGGACATAATGGAGCACAGAGAGAAAAAATTGAATATCTCAGAAGCGCACTGGCTACAGGAAGATTTGGAATTTCTGGCCGCTTGGGAATGGGACCTGGAAATCTCCTACAAACAGCTGCTAGACTCTGCTCAGCACCAGGGCCGGGCTCCCTTTGCCTGGGACTATCAGGAAATACCAGTGGACAATGCTGAAATCCTGGCTGAAGAATCGTCCATGTGGCAGGGTAACAGTGTGCTTTGCCAACCTGCCCCTGCAGCTATGGACCAGGAGGTTATATGGCGGATGCAGCAAGTGCCAACTGACCTTGATGATCCGTTTCTGCATGGGACGATCTTGAATGGAGAAATGTGCCTGTCCAGCATATGCCAGTGAATCGGCAGTGGAAAATCTGGAGATTGCCATTCCCAAAGCTGAAGTTCTGACCGCAGGGTTGAGCTCTGCTAACCTCTGCTCAGTACCTATAGCATCTTCTGGGTTACATGGACAGGAGATGGTGAACCTCTATCCCCAGACACCAGTTGCAGAGACAGGGGATTTAATAGATTTTTCTGCTGAGGAAAAACAACCTGATGGTCCTCCAGCAGAAGAGCTGGTATCAGGGCCAAACTTCACTGTGCTCTGCCCAGCACCAAGAGCAGTATTTGTGGAGTTACAAGGAACTTCCCCAGCTGAAGCGCTGGTCACTGGACAGAGGGTTCAAGACCTCTGACCCACCCCTGTGGCAGTTTCGGAGGCTCAGGGTGAGAAGATGGCGATCACTCCCCAGCCACAGATTACAGAATGTATAGACTGTTCAGAGGATGTTATGGATTATGCACCCCCAGCAGAAGTGCTGGCAACAGGGCAGAGTGCCAGCCATCTCTGCCCAGCACCGGGACCAACTGTGGAGTTCCAGGGAGCCGGGCGGTTGGCCCCCCTCCCCAGCAACCAGCTGAGGTGGTAAAGCTCTTACTCCCAGCTGAATCACTGGCAGCAGGACAGGATGCTACTGGCGGCTGCACCCTACTACAGCTTGAGTGGATATCGGTGGATGGGACTATGGTCTCCACTCACAGCAACCCAGCAGAAGAGCTGGCAACAGAGCAAAATTCCCCCGGGCCCCTGCTTTCACCTAACAGAAGAAGGGGTTCCTGGGTAAGTGGATGGGACTTCAGTCTCCACTGGCACAACCCCAGAAAATGGTACAGGACTGAAACAGGAGGATGTCGGCTTTGCTTTGCAAGCACTGGGGGATTTTCACCTCACACCAGTGGATGGGACTTTAGTCTCCACTGGTATACCCCATAAATAGTGGCCAAGTGGCCCAGATCCCCAACAGCATGATGGACTGAGCCCAGCCACCCTGTCATCTCTCAAGCGGCTGAAAGGACTCCAGAGAGAAGGGCTAGTCCAGGCCTCTCCCCAGCGGCAGACGTGTTCCCTGAGAGAGGCAGAGGATGGCGGGGTGAGTAATGCTCGGTTTGGAGCAAATGATTTGGGGTACTGTATGGATACCGGCATTGGGGAACTGGAACTACTGACTAAATTCAGAGACAACCCATCTGGTGTCTCCTACTGGGTTAGTCCCCTGCCAAAAGGGGAGATGTGTGACAGGCTGAGCCGGGACAGGGGCTTTTGGAGAGGACTGAATGCGAGCCTCTTGCCGTCCGATTATGGGCCAGGGCCTCAAAGCCGGAAGGTGGATGGGTTATCCTGGCAAACAGTCCTGGAACCTTAAGACTACTTGCCCAACATCCTCGAGTGACCCGTTTGGGTCCCACTGTGGATGTTGAACTATTTCCCAGGGGGAGTAATGTCATGGACCATGAATACTGAAGTGTTTCTAAGTGAAATCATAATTCATGTATTACAGAAGATGGGACATTACGGATAGTTCATATTCCAGGATGTCTTGAGATTACAGGAGATTTTATTCTGAACCCCAACCAGGTCAATAGACTCATAAGAGATACTCATTGTCCATTGTGTGATAATCAAAAGGCTTTTAAATAGGGTTATCAGGTAAATGTCTTCTGCCCTGTTTCAACTCCCCAGACAGTTCCATTGTTCTGTGGCTGGCTATTGTGTACATTGATTGCCCCCTGGGGCTTGTGTCTGAATACACATAAGTCTTTCTATTCAAAACGTTCCGACCAATCTCTGCTGTGTCATTTTCAAGTCCTCATTTGCATGGAAGGTGGACCTGATGGGAAACTGATGGGACTGTAAAAAGGACCAATAAGAAATCGGTTGTTGGGGGCGGGATGTTCCAAATCCTGTATAAAAGTGTGCTTTGTACTTTCAATAAAGTGTGTCCTGTTTACATCCAGCATTAAGCCTTGGCTCATGTGTGGATTATTCTGCGATTCCAGTGATATTCCTACTCGTGGAATATTGGGTGATTTTCTTTTATGGAAGAAGAAGGGAATGGATGACGAGGATATGTTCTACGACCGTCACAACTAACAATCAGTTTTGACCCATCGGTCAGCCGTCCATCGGTTCAGTTTTAAAGCAAGTTCTATTTTTTTGGACCGAAGGATAACTGACTAATGGGGCCTACACACGATCGGTTTGGACTGATGAAACGGACTTTCAGTCCGTTTTCATCGGTTTTGACTGATCATGTGTACAGGGCTTTAGCGTGCTCCTTCCCGTCCAGCTGGAAACACAATACCTGAAGAGGGAGGCCTGGAGGACCACCTTTTAAAGATACTTGGTATGTGTGTTTTCTGTCCCGGAGGGAGGAGCCCTATGTCAGAGGCTGTCCTGGAAGACGAAAGGAGAAACATTTATTTTTGTCAACCAAGATATATAACTATTTTGTATGATTACATGTCTGGTGAATAAATTTCATATTTATAGACTGTTGTCATAGATTGATTTTGTATTTTAAAAGTACCATTGTTAAAAATTACTTAAGTAATAAATACTGTGCAGGAAAACTTTCCTTAATAAGCACAACAATGTCATAGTGTTTTCTGACTCTGGTTGGAGGGACACTGAGAGGAGGAGCTGTGAGGACAGTGCGATATCATAGGGGTTGCCGACTCTGGTTGGAGGAACATTGAGAGGAGGAGCTGTGAGGACAGTGCGATATCATAGGGTTTGCTGACTCTGGTTGGAGGAACATTGAGAGGAGGAGCTGTGAGGTCAGAATGATGTCATAGGGTTTGCCGACTCTGGTTGGAGGGACATTGAGGGGAGGAGCTGTGAGGTCAATGTGATATCATAGGGTTTGCTGACTCTGGTTGGAGGTCTCCACACTGTATGTATGTGAATCATCATCTGCTGGAGATAAAAGACATCACAGTGACTATGGAGGAAGAGGATGGACATGACGGGGTTACTGGGTGTAAATAAAAAATAAGATCTTATTACCTTCTCTGCCGTCTCTTCCAGTAACGTCTTCTCTCGTCCAGCAATGTCTCCTCCCTACTTCCTCCTGACTGACCCCTCACGCGGAACCTCCTGTCTGTACCTGACATCACTTCCTGAACTCAAATACCATCTTCCATATAGACTTCATGTGTCGAAGTAATATCGCCATCTTGTGGAGTTCAGAGTAACTGCATCCCTGAGAAACTAGTGTGAACACGGCCTTGTGCTGTGTGCATGTGCTGTATATCCTTATTAGTGTTGTCCCGATACCACTTTTTTAAGACCGAGTACAAGTATCGATACATTTTTTTCAAGTAATCACCGATACCAATTACCAATACTTTTTTTTTATCTCATGTGACAGTGGCACGTGTCAGTATTTTATTTATTTTTTACAATGCTTTCTTTTTTTTAAGGGGGCGGGTGTACAGTGTCAGTATGTTTTTATTTATTTTTAATTTTTTACAATAATTTATTTATTTATTGCAATTTTTTTTTATCAGCCCTGTTGGGGGGCTTTGGTGAGATATCAGGGGTCTTAACAGACCTCTGACATCTCTCCCCTTTGAGACAGGGAAAGGGACAAAGGACACATATTTCCCAGTCCCTTGCTCGGTATCGGTACCGATACTGATACTGATACTAGTATCGTTATCGGGACAAACCTAATCCTTATAGATGGGGCATCTCCACTCCCAAGGGGCATAGAAATATATTAGTGACTAGTCCAGTCTTTATCCGAAGGTTTCTAGGGGTTTCTTGAGCAATTACCAATTTCTGTAAATAATAATGGTTTAGAATTAGATGAGGATGTTTTCTCTGCGCACCAAAAGGTCACTTACCCTATCATAAAAGATATGTAAATGACCATTGCCATGAACTTGTCTTGCATACAAATAGCACAAAATTGTCGGCCAACAAACATGAAGCTATGTGGTTTTTCAGCTCTGTAGTCCCACCCTTTTGGCACCTTCGGCTAATGTCGTGTTTGGTGAGCATTGCTTTTGTCTGATGGACTTGTATACACTCACTCTGAAAATCCGACAACAGAACATTTTTCACAGAAAATCGCTATCCAACATTTGTCTGTGGAAAATAAGACAACAATTGTCCGATGGAGCAAACAATCTAATTTTCTGACAACAGCCTGACATTACACAATTCCCGTTGGAAAATCCGATTGTGTATACAATGCTTTACTTGACATTTACTAAGATTTTGGATGCGCAGTGAACCAACGCATGCGCAGTGCTTACATTGACCTCACGCAGTTCTAAACGTACTTGCAGGCACAGCAGGCTTGTTCTGAAAAAGTTACTTTCTCATTCTATTTTGGGAATATTTGTTAACTTACTAAGGCAGTTGTTACTAAACTTCCTCACATCACCACATAATATTGGCATTTCCTGCTTCAGTTAATATTAAATTGAAGATGCCGTGCGCCATGTCCATAGTGGCGCACTGATCGCCTTCTGTGCGCCGAGATTACTTTAGTAAATAGGGAATATCGCTGTGTTACCGGCACAATTCTTTCGTAAATATGAAAATGTATGTCCTACCTCTCTAGTCTTCAGAGTCTCCAGGTTGGAGAACATATAGCAGTGTATAGATTAAGGGAAGGTTTGTCTGGAGGGAGCCTGCTCCTCCATAAAGGTACAGGGACACAATGGAGACCCAGCAAGAGCACAATGACAGCTGAAGGCATCCAATGTGTCCCCACACCAAATTCTGCCGACAAGCTGTGCAGATAAGTGACAACCCAATCTATAAGGTAATAAGGTGCACATGGACATGCCATACACATCACCTCTAAATTATAAACAACATGGCTGCCCTGGTTCCTATCACAGAGATTTTGGGGTGCCCAGTTCACATCATCATCACAACAATCATTTCTGCAGACGTTACAAAATCTGTCCGCAGATTAACACAGGAATTTCCTATGGTCTCTAGCGCCATCTAGTGGCCATAATAAATTATTTTTCCTGAAATATCTCCATTAGAAAAAAAAAAGTGCAATACCACATTATGGACATTAGATGGAGCTGATGATCATAGGAAATCACAATATGAAATAAATACAGCCAACATTCCTCACAGATGGGCAAATACTATGTCATGTGTGTTCAAATATTTTTTTTTTTAAATAGGTCTCTAAGTGTTTGTGAAATCTTACACCACAAAATGTACTCAGCCAATGAAAGGTAATGACTCCATTTTTATTTTTCTACTGCTATCAATGGCCAACACGGTACAACACTTCATCCATGTCTTTGTTGATCTCTGATCTCCTTATGAAGTGTTTCTTACATGATGAAGATCATCTATGGATTATATCTGAGGTGTATATCAGGGTGTGCTTCTTCCCCACATGAGAGCTGTGATGTCCAGCAACATTCATATACAAGACATTTCCCGCACTCAAGGCACTAATACACCTCAAGGGTTGTGTTGGATCCCTGATGTACAGGAAGACAGGACTTCAGTGTGGAACAATTCCCTCACTCAAGACAGTAACGCGACTTTTCCCCTGTGTGAGATCTCTGATGTCTGTAGAGATCTGACTTCTGTGAGAAACATTTCCCACACTGAGGACAGGAATACGGCTTCTCTCCTGTGTGAAATCTCTGATGTGTGTAAAGATGGGACTTCCGTGAAAAACATTTCCCGCACTCAATACAGGAATACGGCTTCTCCCCCGTGTGAGATCTCTGATGTATGGAAAGACTTGATTTCTGTAAAAAACATTTCCCGCACTCAATACAGGTATATGGCTTCTCCCCCGTGTGAGATCTCTGATGTGTGTAAAGATAAGATTTCCGTGAAAAACATTTCCCACACTCAGGACAGGAATAAGGCTTCTCCCCCGTGTGAGATCTCTGATGTTTGTAAAGATTGGACTTGTCTGAAAAACATTTTCCACACTCAGCACAGGAATACGGCTTCTCCCCTGTGTGAGATCGCTGATGTGTGACAAGATCAGATTTTTGTACAAAACATTTTCCACACTCAGGACAGGAATACGGCTTCTCACCTGTGTGAGATCTTTTATGCACATCAAGATTGCATTTAGAATGGAAACACTTTCCGCACTCAACACAGGAAAACCTTTTACCTGTTGGAAGGACGGCACCGTCACGCACAGTCTGAGGTTCCTCAGGATAAGAGGAATACGATGGTCCGGCACCATCCCTCACAGTCTGAGGTTCCTCAGGAGAAGAGGAATAAGATGGTCCGGCACCTTCCCTCACAGTCTGAGGTTCCTCAGGATAAGAGGAATACGATGGTCCATCTACACTGTGTGGTGCCGGATGGACATTTGAGGTAGTCAGGTTTTCTCCTGGACTATACTGTGTGATGTCCTCATCTTCTACTTTACAGTCTGGAGACAAAGTGAGACAATCCTCTGAGGTTTTCCTCATCTCCCGTCCATCTACTAAAATAGAAATAAAAAGATTATTACTAGACATGAGCTGATTGGTTCCCCTAAACCAGGACTCCGCCCACATCAGACACCTTTGTCTCTGAGGATCTTACAATTCCACCCTCAAGGTAACTAGTAAATGGGTCCTCTGATCTCCTACCAGTTCATTTCTTCATTCATGGACCTTAGTCAGAGAGTGAGGAAATAACGAGAACTGTCTTTTATAGGAGTGACAGTGATGAGGGTATTATAGGATGAGTGTCCCCACCCCCTCTATCGCTCATTGCCATCCTTTCAACACAAGAAATACAGAACTTTTTTATTTAGTCCATGATTTAGTCATGAATAACAGAGGGGCTGAGCCCCACCAGAGGATGGGGAAGGACAACCAAGATGAAGACTGGACTGATTCTGAAGATCACCATCATTGGGTTATTGACTCCTCCCTCATTATCACTTTCTGTTTAATGTTCTGAAGTTTGAGAATCACATTATTATCAACATGTAAAAGTCTGTGCTCCAATCAAATCAGGACGATATAATGTACAACATATTGTATAAGATACAACAGATAGGACTATAGAGTATCAGAATTCTGTAATGTACAACATGGAGTATTTAGTGTAGGGGGTCAGGACTCATATGATTGGTATTCATTAATCAGTGGTAGATTAATTCATTCATTTTTTACATGAGACAAGTTGCAGAGATCCCACACCGCTGCCTCCCATCTCCTGAGACTGCACTCAGTGACTTGGGTCTGAGACTATACAGACATATCCCTCCACCCGACACAGCCAGCAAATTACAGAGCAAGTAATCTTGGGAGAATTGCTCTGTCAGAGATCTTACTAGATCCAAGCATGTGGAGGAATACCCACATCACTTGCCCTGGGTACCAAGGAATCAACATTTTGCTGCCAGCTGAACCCCAGAATCTCCATAAATCCAGTCTAGATACATAAATTGAGTCTGCAGCACAGAGAAGGAAGATTATCCGAGAGAAATACAGGAATACAGGACGGGGAACACAGCTCAGGAAAGTGACCAGGGGATTACAGGCTATCACCCAGTCCCCGCCCTACTCTGGACCAATCAGTGAGCGGTATGGGTGGAGGAATGTATTTAGTGTTAATGACCCACCTGTGCTGATCTCTGTAGGAGTGTCCTCCTCTATAAATGTCCCCGTTATTCCATCCTCCTCCATAGACTGCTGATCATCCCTCACATACGTCTCTACTTCTTCTGCTTTAACCTCAAATTCTATATCAATTGGATCTCCACTCTAAATCAAGAGAATGAGAGAGAATATCATCTGTAAGATATAAACTTTGTTATTGTGATATCACATAGAAAATTCACACATTTTCTCTAGTGTGTTTTATGAGCTCTGTCCCACCAACCTTGTAACAGTGAGGGATGGTGTGACCTTCCTGTGTGGAATCCCGGGAATACAGAGGACGGGGACATCTCTCTGGTGGGTTCCTGGTATTAGGTGGCTCCATCATATCCTTTTGTCCTTCTGATAACTCCTCCACCATTCCATACTCCTCATCCTCCTCTTTATACTCTTCTTTAACAACAATATTATCATCTCCGAGGTTTACTCTCTGAATATATAATAAAACATTCATTGTAACAAACATGCTGTGTATAAATCAGAACTACCAATAATTGTCACTCATCTACCTGATAATGGTGAGGGATGGTGTGATCTTCCTGTGTGGAATCCCGGGAATACAGAGGATGGGGACACCTGCCTGGTGGGTTCCTGTTATTGGGTGGCACTATCACATCATACTCCTCATTATACTCTTTTTTAACATCAATATTATTATCCTGGAGGTCTCCACTCTGAATATACTGTATAATGAAACATTAATTGTATCAAACACAAACACAATTGTGTATAAATCATAACTATCAGTTATTGTTCCTCATCTACCTGATGATGGTGAGGGATGGTGTGACCTTCCTGTGTGGAATACAGAAGACGGGGACATCTCTCTGGTGGGTTCCCATTACTGGATCCATCTGTAGGAAACACACACACTGACTGAATACATTGTTTCTATGTGTTTATCAGATGATGGGGGGGGATCTAGGTGGAGCCTCCGTACTGCTCTCTCCTTTGGGGGAGATTCACATACCTTGGCGCATTTTTATGCCGCCGTAGCATATCTTATTTATGCTACGTCGGCGCCACGCAGGGAGGCAAGTATGGTATTCACAAAGAAAATGCTCCCAACGTTGCGCCGGCGTAGCGTATATTCGTCTGTGCAAGCCAACGTATGTCAAAGTAGGTGGAAGTGGGCTGGAAGTGGGCATTACATTTAAATGAAGTGTGACCCCATGCAAATGATGGGCTGAGCTTCAAACAAGTACTAAAAATGAACGGCGCATGCGTCGTATCTTGGGCGCATCCCAGTGCACATGCTCACAGTCATGTCTAAATAACTGCCTAAGATACATCAAAACACTGCCTACGACGTGAACGTAACCTACGCACAGCCCTATTTACGTACTATGTAAACGATGTAAAAATCGACGGCGTTCGTTCCCTGGTCCATACTTTTGCTTGGGTTGCGCCTTCTATATGAGGAATAACTTTACGCCGGACATAACCCTTACGCAAATCGCCTAAAACATGCACCGGACGCAAGTACGTTCGTGAATTGGTGTATCTTACTCATTTGCATATTTAAAATGGGTCCAGCGTAACTATGCACCCACGATACGCCAGCGTAGGCAAGTTACATCGGGCGGCTGAAGCCTATTTTTTCAACGTATCTAGCTTGGGGAATCGGGGCAGAGATACGACGGTGCACATTTGTACTTACGACGGCGTATCTCGAGATATGTTGGCGTCAGTCCTACGTGAATTCAGGCCATTGTTTCTATGTGTTTATCAAATGATGGGGGATCTAGGTGGACCCTCCGTACTGCTCTCTCCTTTACAATAAAGTCTCCTCTTACCCGGTGATGTGAGGGGCGGCTGATTGTCCATCATGACGTCCTTGTAGAGATCCTTGTGTCCTTCTAAATACTCCCACTCCTCTATGGAGAAATAGACAGTGACATCCTGACACCTTATAGGAACCTGACACACACAATGATACAGTCACCATCCAGACACATCCCTTGTCTGTTCCTGGATAAGAGTTACATAGTTACAGGTAGGTTTAAAAAAGACACTAGTCCATCCAGTTCAACCATATTAAAATATATATATATATATATATATATATCATACAATCCCATATACCTAACTCCATACCCACAGTTGATCCGGAAAAAGGCAAAAAAAAACAGCAGAGCATGATCCAATTTTCTACAACAGGGGAAAAAAATCCTTCCTGATTCCCCGAGAGGCAATTGGATTTACCCCGGATCAACTTTACCTATAAATCTTAGTACTCGGTTATATTCTGTACATCTAGGGAAGTATCCAGACCTTTCTTAAAGCAATCTACTGAGCTGGCCAGAACCACCTCTGGAGGGAGTCTGTTCCACATTTTCACAGCTTTTACTGTGTAGAAACCTTTCCGTATTTGGAGGTGAAATCTCTTTTCCTCTAGACATAAAGAGTGCCCCCTTGTTGACCGTAAAGTGAATAACTCAACACCAAGTTCACAATATGGACCCCTTATATATTTGTACATGTTGATCATATCCCCCCTTATTCTCCTCTTCTCAAGAGAGAATAAATTCAGTTCTTCTAATCTTTTCTCATAGCTGAGCTCCTCCATGCCTCTTATATGTTTGGTTGCCCTTCTCTGCACTTTATCCAGTTCCCCGATACCCTTTTTGAGAACTGGGACCCAAAACTGAACTGTATATTTCAGGTGAGGTCTTACTAATGATTTGTATGGGGGCAAAATGATATCTCTCTCTCTGGAGTCCATACCTCTCTTACAAGAAAGGACTTTGCTTGCTTTGGAAACTGCAGCTTGGCATTGCATTATTATTGAGTTTATGATCTACCAAAACCCCCAGATTCATCTCCACTACAGATCCCCCCAGTTGTACTCCCCCTAATATGTATGATGCATATTCTTAGCCCCCAAGAACATAAGTTCACATTTATCAACATTAAACCTCATCTGCCACTTAGTCGCCCAATTAGACAGTGCATTGAGGTTGGCTTGTAAATTGGAGACATCCTGCAAGGACATTATTCCGCTGCATAGCTTGGTGTCATCTGCAAATACAGAAATCCCAGACCCAATATCATTTATAAAGATATTAAAAAGTAAGGGTCCCAACACTGAACCTTGGGGTACACCACCCATAAAACTTTCCACCATTCAGAGTAAGAATCATTAAGTATACCACGTCCACAGCCACCCCTCTGTCCAAGTAAACCACATCCACCGCCACGCCTCTGTCCAGGGTTTTACTTACCTCTTCATAAAAAGAAATCAGGTTTGTCTGACAACTTCTGTCTTTCATGAATCCATGCTGTCTGTTACTTAAATAGTTTTTTCCCAGCAAGAACTCGTCTTTTATTAAAGTCCCAACTATAGAAGTTCTATACAGGTCTATAGTTACTTGGTAAAGACTTTGTTCCCTTTTTAAATATAGGCACCACATTGGCCCTGCGCCAATCCAGTGGTACTATTCCTGTCATTAATGAGTCCCTAAAAATAGATACAGTGGCTTTGAAATTACAGAGCTCAATTCTTTTAGGATTCGTGGGTGTATGTCATCTGGTCCAGGTGCTTTAACCACATTCATTCTGTCTAAATATTTCTGGACCACATCACATTTGATAATGTCACAGTATTCCCAGCACCGCTCACCTCTCCTGTCTGCCCACATCCTAAGAGCATCATAGAAAAAAGAGCTGGACATTGAGAGGAGGAGCTGTGATGTTAGTGTGATGTCATAGGATTCTCTGACTCTGGATAGAGAGACATTGAGAGAAGGAGCTGTGAGGTCAGTGTGATGTCATAGGATTCTCTGATTCTGGATGGAGGGACATTGGGAGGTAGAGCAGTGAGGTCAGTGTGATGTCATAGGATTGTCTGACTCTGAATGGAGGAACATTTGGAGGAGGGACTGTGAGGTCAGTGTGATATCATAAGATCCTCTGACTCTGGATGGAGGGACATGGGGAGGAGGAGCTGTGAGGTCAGTGTCATGTCATAGGATTCTCTGACTCTGGATAGACGGACATGGGTAGGAGGAGCTGTGAGGTCAGTGTCATGTCATAGGATTCTCTGACTCTGAATGGAGGGATATTGGGAGGAGGAGCTGTGATGTCAGTGTGATGTCATAGAATTCTCTGACTCTGGATAGAGGGACATTGGAAAGAGGAGCTGTGATGTTAGTGTGATGTCATAGGATTCTCTGACTCTGGATAGAGAGACATTGGGAGAAGGAGCTTTGCGATCAATGGAATGTCATAGGATTCTCTAAGGCCTCGTACACACGAGGGGATATGTCCGCTGAAAACGGTCCGATGGACCGTTTCAGCAGACATCTCCGCTCGTGTGTATGGGCTAGCGGACAGATTTCTCCACCCGACAGATTTCAAAGCAAGCTTTGAAATCTATCCGGTGGAATCTGTCCGCCCGACATGTCTGCTGGTTAGTACACTTACCAGCAGACATGTCGTCCCCCACCGCCGCTGCGCCGCCGCCGAATGGATTCGGCGCATGCGCGGAAGTGTTTAACCTCCTGGTGCGGTGACGTGGCGGTGACTTTGATCCGATGGTGTGTACAAGGCCTAACTCTGGATGGAGGGACATTGGGAGGTAGAGCAGTGAGGTCAGTGTGATGTCATAGGATTCTCTGACTCTGAATGGAGGGATATTGGGAGGAGGAGCTGTGATGTCAGTGTGATGTCATAGGATTCTCTGACTCCGGATGGAGGGACATTGGGAAGAGGAGCTGTGATGTTAGTGTGATGTCATAGGATTCTCTGACTCTGGATAGAGAGACATTGGGAGAAGGAGCTGTGTGATCAATGGGATGTCATAGGATTCTCTAACTCTGGATGGAGGGACATTGGGAGGTAGAGCAGTGAGGTCAGTGTGAGGTCATAGGATTCTCTGACTCTGAATGGAGGGATACTGCAAGTTCAGTGTGATGTCATTAGATGCTCTGACTCATTTCTCACCTCTCCTAAACAGAAAGATGAACGTTGTCTTTAGTCCTTTTGCCAGGACACATCATATTCCTGTGATCTCCGTGTACTCCCAAGACTTTACTTATCATATTTTAGGATGAAGATCTGAGACTGGGATTATTATGGAGACATTTGTTTTCAGGACATTTACTACAAATTAATTCAATTATTCATTCCAACCCCCCTAAAAAACCCCACCCCACTAATAAAAGTGATATAATCAATTTTTATAGACTGAGGAGATGAGACGGTGATTGGTGCGAAATGCAGAGCTTTTTTTCCTCAGAAAATAGGTACAGGAACTCAACCACGACCCGTTCAGATTTCACAAACAGTAGACGAGTCTTAAAGGGGCATTAAATACCAGAATTGCATTACATACAGAGTGCAGAGTTCAGGGGGTTACAAAGCTGCCACTTGTAAACACAGAAACCAGACTTCTGTGTTTACAAGTGATTGTGGTGAGCAGGCACCAAAGGGTCTGAGCCAAAGGTGGTGGAACTGAGTTCCCCCAAGTTCCCCCAGAAAAAAAGCCCTGGCGAAATGTGAAAAATCTCCAAAACAAAGGGAAAGTCCCAGAGCCATAAGTGGGGAAATGTTCTGCCCCCAAAGGGGTTAATCTAGGTTTCCACACTATATATGTGTGTATCATCATCTGCTGGAGATAAAAGACGTCACAGTGACTATGGAGGAAGAGGACGGACATGACGGAGGTTACTGGGTGTAAATAGAAAATAAGATCTTATTACCTCCTCTGCTGCCTCTTCCAGCAACGTCTTCTCTCTACTTCCTCCCGACTCACCTCTCACCCGGAACTTCCTGTCTGTGTGTAACATCACTTCCTGTCTGTGCATAACATCACTTCCTGTCTGTGCATAACATCACTTCCTGTCTGTGAATAATATCACTTCCTGACTGTATTCGTAGAGATTTACTGCCTGGGAAAAAGTGAGATCACCACCTTGTGGAGCTCAGAAAAACTGCAGCCCAGAGAAACTTGAACCATGAAGAACAGAGGCGAATGAAGGCAATGCACATTTTCTATTATTCAGTGGAAAACTTGCATCTAAAACCGCCATAAATGCTTCAAGATGCATACTAGCTAACGCCACTATGGGCTTTTGGATAATGAACTGTTTGCCACCACAACTGGGGCAGAAACACCTTGCCTCAGAAAACCTTCAGAGGATATGCAGAGGCCACAAGTGAAGAAAAGACACGTATTAACAAGTAGAAGGGGGGAAAAGACCATGGATTATATACTCTAGCCTTCTTCCCCTAATAATGACAGGTGTTCAACTTCATTTACATCTCTAATGCTGTTGACCGGGGCTACCTCAAAGAAAACATGTCCCTGGAAGACCATGCAGGCTACTTCTGCCAACTGAGGAAATGCTATAGCAAGTTTCTTACTAAATCCGCTGGTTTCTTACCTCTCTCTTCTCGTTCTTCTCCACTCATAGTAAACGTACCTACCTTAAAGTAAAATTGCCAGCAGGGGCAAAGGCTTAATCCCCGTACAATGTAGGGAAAAAGAAATGGACAGCCGCACTCCAATGGACGAAAAAACTTAAAAATAGCGCCTGTTTATTCCTTTTAAAAAATATAACTAAAACAGCAAACAGTGGGGTAACAAAAGCTGATGCGTTTCACATCGACAACCGATGCTTAGTCATAGCTTAATCCCCGTACACACAGTCGGAATTCCCAACAGAAAAAATTTGATGGGAGCTTTTGGTCGAGAATTCTGACCGTGTGAATGCACCATCTGACTTTTTCTGTCGGATTCCCGCCAGCAAAAGATTGAGAGCAGGTTCTCAATTTTCCAGATGGAAAAAATTCCTATCAGAAATCCGATCATCTGTATGCTTTTCCGCCGCGCAAAAAAAACAAGCATGCTTGGAAACAATTTGACGCATGCTCGGAAGCATTGAATTTCTTTTTTTCGCCTCGTCGTAGTGTTGTACGTCACCGCATTCTTAACGCTCGAAAGTTCTAAAGACTTTTGTGTGACCATGAACAGAATTCATAAAATAAAGATCATAAAAAGAACAAAAATGTCCAAAATGATAAACAGCGCTGGGATGTTGGTTTAAATGTCCAACTTCATGAATGGCAATTGTATGATGGCAGAAGATCTCATCAATAAGTGAAGATAAAAGCAGGAGGGTCCTACACCTCTTCCCAAAGAAAAGACACCACAAGTGGGACACACTCCCCTTCCGGGTTCTCACTCACCAGAGGGTCTAATAATCAAGGCGATAATGGGTATCTTTCACTCGATCTCCCGTCTCTATAGCTGGGCTCAGTAGGTTTGTCACGCCCTCAGTTGAAGTCATTGGACGAAACCGGTCAGGGCGGATCTATACGACGATCCGGAAGTGACGCGTGCGTTCCACGGGTGGTTCCTCCAGGAAGGAGGAAGGAGATCTGCACATCGTGCTGTAAACGCTATCTCCTGGGGAATCGGAACCGGTAGGAAGGCAACGCTACACTATTAAGTGCCTGTGTTTATTAACTATTTGGTACGTGCATTTGGAGCGGGGGCAGTATCACTACATGTGGGTTTTTATGTTACATCAATAAACGATATTGCACTATTTGGAGTTTTCTCTGTGCTTTATCCAATATATGTGGAACACCAAACCTACTGAGCCCAGCTATAGAGACGGGAGATCGAGTGAAAGATACCCATTATTGTCTTGATTATTAGACCCTCTGGTGAGTGAGTACCCCGAAGGGGAGTGTGTCCCACTTGTGGTGTCTTTTCTTTGGGAAGAGGTGTAGGACCCTCCTGCTTTTATCTTCACTTATTGATGAGATCTTCTGCCATCATACAATTGCCATTCATGAAGTTGGACATTTAAACAAACATCCCAGCGCTGTTTATCATTTTGGACATTTTTGTTCTTTTTATGATCTTTATTTTATATATCTATCTAACTGGCTTTGACTGGTTAGGTTTTAAATAGCTGCTAATCTGTTTCCTTGTAAATTGGATTCTAGAAATATAATTTTGCATTTTTCTGCTATCTAATTTTGCTGCATAATTAACAGGTTCTTCTGTGACCAGTTTTTTTATTCAGAAGATAATACGCACTGAGGCGCTGAGTGGTGACACTAGGCCTGGTGTTACTCTTCCTTTTCTAATGAACAGAATTCAGTCGGAAAAACCATCCAAGTTTTTTCCGACTTGAATTCCGCTCATGTGTACAGGACATAGGGCTGAACATAAAGCACCAGCTTATCCTGGTATAGAACAAAAAAGAAGAGAAAGAAAGGCGCACCAGCCTAGTGTGTTAACGTTGACAATTTAATAAAATAAAAATGTAATAGAACACTACTCTAAAGGAAAATTACATAGTAGACTTATCAATAACGATGTTATAGATACTCCTCGAACCACACTCTAAATAGGGGGGATAGAGGTGTGTCACTGCCGCTGGGCTCTGATGAAGAGGTCCTTGTAGCCTCGAAACGCATCAGCCGGCAGTGACACACCTCTATCCCCCCTATTTAGAGTATTACATTTTTATTTTATTAAATTGTCAATGGTACACACGGTCGGAATTCCCAACAGAAAAAATTTGATGGGAGCTTTTGGTCGGGAATTCTGACCGTGTGAATGCGCCATCTGACTTTTTCTGTCGGATTGCCGCCAGTAAAAGATTGAGAGCAGGTGGCGTTAGCTAGTATGCATCTTGAAGCATTTATGGCGGTTTTAGATGCAAGTTTTCCACTGAATAATACAAAATGTGCATTGCCTTCCTTCGCCTTTATTTCTCTTCTTTTTTGTTCTCTACCAGGATATTCCCCATCCATGAAGGGCAGCAAGACCATTGTTACTGTGTAGCGCCCCCTTGTTTTTATCATGGGCGCTATGTTAAAACTAGCTGGACTAGGAGAGTTAAGTTGCTCCTAGTTGTGATTTGTTTAGGTTGCTGACCTATGTCATTCTGGAAGGGTCCACTGGCTCGGACTGCATTCTGGGGATGTCATTTCATCCTTGGCCGGCAGTTGGAGCCAGCGGGACTTCTGGTGGATGGAGTCTTCCTCAGCAGCCAAGTGGAGAGGGTTTTTCCTCGTTGGGCATGCTGGGGAGAGGTATATCTGGGACCTAGGTTGGGTCTTCAGGGCTTCTTCCTCTTCACATGTGCGGGGTCCCGGACTCGGGGTGCGGCATCCATCTTCAGGGTGTGCGCGCCCATGGACCCCTCCTGCGCGGCCCGCCTGGCCAGGTTCCCAGATGAGGATTTGATGATCGGGATGCTGGCAGGTACACTTTGCTGTCACCCGATGACTTATGCTGAGAAATTACTGGGAGGATTCGCTCTGTTTGCACATTTAGTCTATCCAAGTTAACTGGTCTGTGGCAGAGGCCTAGACCCGTTCCTCCTCCCAGCCCAAATTTGCGGTGGCGCCTCGGCTGCCAGGTCTGTGTGAGAGACACCTGTCCCACGGCACCTTACCCACTCAGTCTCATAGGAGTGGCAACGTGTGAAAATTTGTGCTACTAAGGGCTGATCTGCCTTGCGTATATCCAGGCCTGACATCTTAAGTTTCTCTTCCCTCATCAACCTATTCTTCCTTCACCAAAGTTGATGTTGGCTAATGTTGGCCTGGAATTAAAGCATTGAGAAAATCTTTATTGACTGTGTGGACCTCCGTTTACTACTTAGTTCTTCTGGTGCATCCCTAGACCAAGCTGGGGTAACTTAATTTGCCGTTCCCAAAACAATCCAGCGGCTCCTTCGGGGGTAGCGCTACAACTGTTTTTGACATTCTTGGCATTTTTCCTATGAAGAATTGACTGTTGGACAATCCACCCGTGCCCAGGAGTTTGTGTTTTCTGTGTTCAACTAGCTTATCCTCTGCTTCCTTGCCAGCAGTTGGGCTGCTCTCTGCTGAGAAAGGCTTTATGCCATTGGTAGCAACAGGATAGAAATGCGGCTTAAGTTATTCACAATCATTTGGATATGGTAACTTTATCCAGGCCAACAGCAATCTTTTGCAGCTATGATTAGTGGGCAGAAAAGCTCCTGTTGCCCTCTTTAAGGCAATCTTGACACATTAATTACTTTATAAATGCGGCTTCATGCAGGATTCACAGCAATTCCATTGCAGCTAAGCATAATGAGTAGGGATGAGCCGAACACACCTCCGTTCTGTTCGCACCAGAACTTTCGAACGGACCGACCATTTGCACGAACATTTAGAACCCCATTGACGTCTATGGGACTCGAACATTCAAATATAAAAGTGCTAATTTTAAAGCCTAATATGCAAGTTAGTGTCATAAAACAGGGTTGAGAACCTGGGTCTTGCCCCAGGGAACATGTATCAATTGAAAAAAAAAAGTTTTAAAAACGGTTGTTTTTTCTGGAGCAGCGATTTTAATGATGTTTAAAGTGAAAATAAAATGAAAAATTCCTTTTAATATCATACCTGCTGGGTGTCTATAGTAGTGGCACGTGTTTGGAACTGTCTCTGCACAAAATTAGATTACTATAAGAAAAAAGTAATTTAAAACTGCTTGCGGCTTTAAAGTAATGTCTGGTCCCTGCAATATGGATGAAAATCATTGAGAAAAATAGCACAGACACAGACAGTACACACACCACATAGCTTTAGGTGCACACTATAGAGGACACAGGCAGTACATGCCACGTAGCTTTAGGTGCACACTGCAGAGAACACAGGCAGTACACACCACGTAGCTTTAGGTGCACACTGCAGAGGACACAGGCAGTACACACACCACGTAGCTTTAGGTGCACACTGCAGAGGACACGGGAAGTACACACCACATAGCTTTAGGTGTACACTGCAGAGGACACAGGCAGTACACACCACGTAGCTTTAGGTGCACACTGCAGAGGACACTCCCAACTTTTGAAGTTCAGAATAAGGGACACAGGCAAAAATTATATGTGGCACGCTTAGAGCACCACAACAAATGTGGGTGTAACTAAATTGTTTACAGTGGGAGGGGCTTAAAGAATGTAGGTACATGGGTCAGGAGGACAGGAGTCAATAGGGCAGGGAACATGGGTCAGAAGGATGGAGGACAGGAGTCAAAAGGCAGGGTACAGAGGTCAGCAGGTTGGAGGACAGAAGTCAGTAGGGCAGGGTACAAGGGTCAGAAGAACAGAAGACAGGAGTCAATAGGACATGGTACAGGCATCAGCAGGACTGAGGACATGAGTCAATAGCGCAGGGTACAGGGGTCAGCAGGACAGAAGACCGGAGTCAATGGGGCAGGGTAAGGGGTCGGGAGGACAGAAGACAGGAGTCAATGGGACAGGTTAAGGGGTCAGCAGGACAGAAGACAGGAGTCAGTGGGGCAGAATACATGGGTCAGAAGACAGGAGTCCATAGGGCAGGGTACAGGGGGTCAGCAGGATGGAGGACAGGAGACACTTTTTCTACGAGCACTTGTGCAGGCAGTTTCCCAGTGGACAGGTGCTGCATTGTCTGTGAGAGGAGCCAGATCCGTGGTTGCGGTAGTACTCACAGAGCTGGAGAGGAGGAGCTGGACCCGCTTCAGCCTGAATGTGTGCTACTGTAGCGGCTACTTCTCCTCCCCATTTGTCAGCTGAAGATCCGCCACAATCCTGGGGACACATGACCGACCACTCTCCTCCTACCTCTGCTCCCTCCTTCAATCACTCTCCTAGCAGCATAGGGGAGAGAACAGAGCACAGTGTTCCTCCCCCTCCTTCCTGTACTGCAAGGAACTATAATTATTGTAGTCCAGAGGGGCGTGATTGCCTTGAGCTGTAATGAATACGCAGTAATGGCCACAAGCACAAGAAGCAGGTGAGTTTATGTGTGTAGCGCTACCCCATTCAGGAGCCGCTGGTTGCTTTTGGGATCGGCGTATTACGTTACCTCAGGTGGCTTCTCTAGGGGTGATAGTAGTGAGTACAGGTAGTGAGCGAATGTCCAGTCAGCAGGTGGGTTTTCTGAATGCTTTATTTCCAAGGCCCAACACGGCCAACATTAACACGTAGTGGGATAGAAAAGGTTGATGAAGCAGAAGAGAACACTTGCAGTACAGGCCCAGGATATTTAGAGAAAGCACGCCTTCTTCCAATAATAGCGCAGTTCGTCGCCACTCTAGCCAGAGTGGGTGAAGCGCCTCCGGACAGACTCCTGCCACAAGCCTGGCAGCCGAAGTGTCACTTAGATTGCTGGGAGGAACAGACCTCTGCCACAGGCCTGGCTCAGGCCTCTGCCACAAGCCTAGTACTTGAATGAGCGTAATTTGGAGCGAATCCTCCCAGTGAATTTAGTCAGGGTCACCGGTTGACAGCTTAAAGTGCACCTGTCAATCTCCCGGTCACCACATCCCTGATGGTTCGTTCAAGCCCTATTGGATCACCTGGCTCCGGGTTCTCCTCAAGCCGATCCCCCACTGAACGGCATCCAGCCTGGGATCAGTTTTAGTGTAGCCGGGGACCCAGTAAGTTACTGGGGCCCCTTTCAGCATCCACATGGAACTCCGCGTAACATATGACCCCGGCCAGGTAGGCCATGTTGCCGGGGTCCATTGGGTGCACACACCCTGAAGGTGGGTGCCGCACCTGGAACCTGCGAAGAGCCAAGTAAAATTACGTCTGCCCCAGATATACCCTCCCAGCATGCCTTGCGAGGTGAAACTTCTCTAATTGGCTGGTGGGGAAAAGTGAGTCTGCCAGAACCCCTCTAGCGCCACCTGTCGCCCAAGGAAGAGAACATCACCCCTGTAGCGCAGACTGGCCCACAGGACAGTTCTGAATGACAGCAGCCCATTAATTTAACAAATTATGAGTGGGAGCAAAATAACTCTCCCATTCACCCACTAACTTTAGCGTAGTGCCCATACTGAAAGTAAGGGGGCGCTACATGTGTATTATAACATAATAAGTCATTTTTATCCTTCACTGGTGGGCACTGATAGGCACTCATGCGGTGGCACTGATGGGCACTCATAGGTGGCACTCATAGACACTAATGCGGTGGCACTGATAGGCGGCACTCATGCGGCAGCACTGATGGGCACTAATAGGTGACACTCATGGGCACTCATGCGGTGGCACTGATAGGTAGCACTGATGAGGCTGAGCTAAAGGGCACCGATGAGTCTGCATTGATGAACACTGGTTATGCTGAGCTGATTGTCACTGGTGAGGCTGCACTGATGGGCATTGATGATTATAATAAACTCTTCAAATGTGCTTTAAAATGCATGGTTTTCCCTTTTATGAACAAGAAAATAATGTTGTTTTGCGGTTGGGCTGGCATAATAATGCTATGGGGCTGGTATGAAATGACTTCCAGAACTAACGTATACAGGTTTGTATCATACAATCATTACATACACACATACCACATACACTACATATATCGTTTGAGTTAAATATGCTTATAAAATACTTTTCTATTTGCCAATAAATATATATATATCCCCGGATTTCATTTAAAAAATCTGGTTACCTTACCGTACTAGTACTTGCTTGCGGGCAAGTCACTGGAGCTAAGTGCTGAAACTTGTTCACTCCGGGACTTAGAATAAATCATGTTCTAAGTCTAATAACCCTTACCAATACTGTAGGAACCATGTGAATCTTTGTATGCAGTGACCTCATAGTGCAGGGCAACTTGAACCCTGGCATTTAGTCAGGTATAATAACAATGCCACACTGAGGCCCCGTACACACGGCCGAGGTTCTCGGCAGAAACCAGCCAGAACCTCACTGGGAGCCGCATTCTGCCGAGAATCTCGGCCGTGTGTACGCTCTTAGCGAGCCCCGCCCGTCGGGATACCCGTCGAGCAAATAGAGAACAGGTTCTCTATTTGCTCAACGGCCCGTCGGGATGAATGGCTGGTTGCCTTTCCCGACGGGCGGGTCGCCGATTCTGACGGCCGGCAGAGAACCTCGACGGGCAGAAAAATGTGTTCCGCCCATCGAGTTTCTCTGCCGTGTGTAGGGCGGGGCTTGAGAGATGAGCTAGGGCACAATTATCCACATGGTAGCAGGAAATTGCCCTTGATGTAGGTTCTGAGGCTATGGGTGTGCTGGCATGAAATCCTATCCTGTGAGCACCAAGGGCGTATTTCTAAACGTGCGTAGCGTATGGTATTTACACTACGCCGCCGCAACTTTTTCAGGCAAGTGCTTTATTCACAAAGCACTTGCCTGTAAAGTTGAGGCGGCGTAGCGTAAATGGCCCGTCTTAAGTTAAATTGGGCGGGTAGGGGGAGTGTATTATTTAACCACTTGCCGACCAGCCGCCGCAGTTATACGACGGCAGGTCGGCACTCCTACGCGAGAGCCCGTAGCTCTACGTTGGGACTTTCGTGGCCACTAGGGGGCGCGTGCGCGCCGCCGGCGGCCCGCGCGCTCGCCCCCCGCTCGCCCCCAAGTCCCGCGCACGCGCCTCCCGCTCGCCCCCAAGTCCCGCGCGCGTGCCCGGCGGGTACGATCGCCACCGGGCACGCGCGCTCGTTCGTTACAGAGCGGGGAACGGGAGCTGTGCGTGTAAACACACAGCTCTCGTTCCTGTCAGCGGGGGAAACGCTGATCTTCCGTTCATACAATGTATGAACGGAAGATCAATGATTCCCCCTAGTGAGTCCACCCCCCTCCACACAGTAAGAACACAAATAGGAACACACTTAACCCCTTCCCCGCCCCCTAGTGTTAACCCCTTCACTGCCAATGGCATTTTTATAGTAATCCAATGCATTTTTATAGCATTGATCGCTATAAAAATGCCAATGGTCCCACAAATGTGTCAAAAGTGTCCGATGTGTCCGCCATAATATCGCAGTACCGAAAAAAAACGCTGATCGCCGCCATTACTAGTAAAAAAAATATATTAATAAAAATGCCTTAAAACGACCCCCTTTTTTGTAAACGCTATAAATTTTGCGCAAACCAATCAATAAACGCTAATTGCGATTTTTTTTTACGAAAAATATGTAGAAGAATACGTATCGGCCTAAACTGAGGAAAAAAATGTTTTTTTAGATATTTTTGGGGGATATTTATTATAGCAAAATGTAAAAAATATTGCATTTTTTTCAAAATAGTCGCTCTATTTTTGTTTATAGCGCAAAAAATAAAAACCGCAGAGATGATCAAATACCACCAAAAGAAAGCTCTATTTGTGGGAAAAAAAGGACGCCAATTTTGTTTGGGAACCACGTCGCATGACCGCGCAATTGTCAGTTAAAGCGACGTAGTGCCGAATCACAAAAAGTGCTCTGGTCTTTGGACAGCAATATGGTCCGGGGCTAAAGTGGTTAAATAACGTGCGATCCCGCGCCGAACGTACTGCGCATGCGCCAGCCGTGAATTGATCCCACGCATGCTCCAAATCACGACGTCAATATGCAATGGAAACGACGTGAACGTCACTTACGCAAAGCCCTATTCGCGAACGTTTTACGCAAACGACGTAAACGACGGGAAAAAAAACGCTGGCACGCCGTCCATACTTAACATTGCCTGCGCCTTATACAGCAGGGGTAACATTACGACAGACCTACGCTAACGCAAACAACGTAAAAAAATGCGCCGGCCGGGCGTACGTTCGGCTCATTTGCATATTATAGACGGGAACGCCACCTAGCGTCCAGCCTAAATATGAAAATAAGATACGATGGCGTAAGAGACTTACGTAAGTCGGATCTAATGGAAATCTATGCGTAACTGATTCTATGAATCAGTCGCATAGATAGGAGGGCTCAGACGCAGAGATAAGATGGCTTATCTGGAGATAAGCCGTCGTATCTCTTTCCTGAATCTAGCCCCCTATCTATAAGCCAGTGGGTCTTTAAATCCATGTTCGTCAACTCTTCTGCCTGCCTCCCACTCCTACCAACCTTCTCACAATGCCCACTTCCAAGGTGGCTTCCAGGCAGCCTTGCCCAACTCCAAGATGCCCACTGGGGGGAGTAGTTGCCTCCACATGAGCTCCATCTACGTGTGTAAGGCGGCGTACACACGACCGAGGTTCTCGCTAGAAACCAGCGAGAACCTCGCTGGAAGCTGCATTCCAGCGAGAACCTCGGCCGTGTGTACGCTCTCGGCGAGCATCCCGTCGGGAATGCCGTTGAGCAGAAATAGAGAGCATGTTCTCTATTTGCTCGACGGCCCGCCTGGATGAATGGCTGGTTGCCATTCCCGACGGGTGGGTTGCTGAATCTGACGGCCGGCAGAAAACCTTGACGGGCGGAACGATGTGTACGCGGCTTCAGAGGTGGAAGAAGGCCGTGGCTACACTACAGCTGGCACAGTTTGGAGCACCGAGAACTTTCACACCTTATCAACTTTTCATTGATTTGTGGATTCTATTTAGAAATATAAGTTTGTTGAAGTAGATACAAAGTGGAAGCAGTTGACATGCAGAAAACACTATATAGAGCACAAAATATTGTACGATTACATGAATTTGCAAACGTTTTTAGTTTATTATATATAGTATTTGCTGCTATAAGATTTTGTCTTGTAAAAAAAAGTTGTTTTTTTCTCATGAAAAAAACAACAACGTTTTTCAAACTTCATTTTAAAAAACGACGTTGCCTACACACCATCGTTTTCTGAAAATGCTTTTGCAAAGAGCGGTTACGTACAACACGTACAACGGCACTGTTCCATTGCAGCTCGCGTCATAACTTGCTTCTGAGCATGCGCGGGTTTAAAAACGTTGTTTTAGCATACACACGATAATTTTTTATGACACAAAAAATGACATTCTGAAAAACAACATAAAAAATTGGAGCATGTTCGAATTTTTTTTTTTGGTCGTTTTTCAGAAGACATAAAACGACGTTTTGCCCACACACCATCATTTTAAATGACGTTTTTTAAAGCGTTGTTTTATTTCATTACAAAAAATGACCGTGTGTACGCGGCATAAGGGTTTCTTCTTTCACACTGGCTGTGAGTTCCGTCAGGACAAAAAAAGGGAAATGGGCTGTTGTGTGTGTGTTAACTCTTTATAGCTATGCACTGGTCCTGTGGGCGGGGCTACTACCACACGTATGCTGCCATGGAGACACCAGGAAAGGGGAATCCCACAACACCTTTTATTAAAATGAAATACTAAAAACTGCACTCACTGAAGAACAGTTGTGACCCAATGGTTGTATAACCAACACCAGGAAGTGATGTCACCAGAACCAGAAGTTTCGGAACACACAGCACTTCCTGGTGTTGATTATACAAGCATTGGGTCACAACTGTTCTTCAGTGAGTGCAGATTTTAGTATATTTACTTTTAATAAAAGGCGTTACACAATGTTGGATTCCCCTTCTCTCCTCCCTGAGTGTGTATGAAGAGGCGGAGCTCCTGAGTGTGTATGAAGAGGCGGAGCTCCTGAGTGTGTATGAAGAGGCGGAGCCCTGAGTGTGTAAGAAGAGGCGGAGCTCTGAGTGTGTATGAAGAGGCTGAGCCCCTGAGTGTGTATGAAGAGGCGGAGATCCTGAGTGTGTATGAAGAGGCGGAGCTCCTGAGTGTGTATGAAGAGGCGGAGCTCCTGAGTGTGTATGAAGAGGCGGAGCTCCTGAGTGTGTATGAAGAGGCGGAGCTCCTGAGTGTGTATGAAGAGGCGGAGCTCCTGAGTGTATATGAAGAGGCGGAGCTCCTAAGAGTGTATGAAGAGGCGGAGCCCCTGAGTGTGTATGAAGAGGCGGAGCTCCTGAGAGTGTATGAAGAGGCAGAGCCCCTGAGTGTGTATGAAGAGGCGGAGCTCCTGAGAGTGTATGAAGAGGCGGAGCCCCTGAGTGTGTATGAAGAGGCGGAGATCCTGAGTGTGTATGAAGAGGCGGAGCTCCTGAGTGTGTATGAAGAGGCAGAGCTCCTGAGTGTGTATGAAGAGGCGGAGCTCCTGAGTGTGTATGAAGAGGCGGAGCTCCTGAGTGTGTATGAAGAGGCGGAGCTCCTGAGTGTGTATGAAGAGGCGGAGCTCTGAGTGTGTATGAAGAGACGGAGCTCCTGAGTGTGTATGAAGAGGCAGAGCTCCTGAGTGTGTATGAAGAGGCGGAGCTCCTGAGTGTGTATGAAGAGGCGGAGCCCTGAGTGTGTATGAAGAGGCGGAGCTCCTGAGTGTGTATGAAGAGGCGGAGCTCCTGAGTGTGTATGAAGAGACGGAGCTCCTGAGTGTGTATGAAGAGGCGGGGCTCCTGAGTGTGTATGAAGAGGAGGAGCTCCTGAGTGTGTATGAAGAGGCGGAGCTCCTGAATGTGTATGAAGAGGCGGAGCTCCTGCTGGAACAGCGGTCGGAGGAGGAAGCCGAGTCTAGGAGGGAGACTGACAGAAAGCGCAGCAGCCTTGCAGGAGTGAGTGAGGAGGATCCATCGGAGGTGAGGAGAGTGTGACGGATGTTGGTGACTCTGGTAGATGAAAAGCTGGGAGTCATATTGCTCTGGTGAGTGGGGAAGCACTACTAAGGGGGCGCCCTCACCATCACGTGTGTAAGAGGTGGAAGAAGGCCGTGGCTACACTACAGCTGCCACAGTTTGGAGCACCGAGAACTTTCACACCTTATCAACTTTTCATTGATTTGTGGACTCTATTTAGAAATATAAGTTAGTTGAAGTATATACAAAGTGGAAGCAGTTGACATGCAGAAAAAAATATATAGAGCACAAAATATTGTACGATTGCATGAATTTGCAAACATATTAGTTTATTATATATAGTATTTGCTGCTATAAGATTGAAGAAGTAGGTGTAAAGTGGAAGCAGTAGATCGGCAGGGAACATCATCTTGAGCACAAAGCACTTTATGTTGTATATGAATTTGCAGATGGATCAGATTACTTCATTTATTGATAAACCCCATAAGATGAATGAAGTAGGTGTAAAGTGGGAGCAGTAGATCTGCAGTGAATATCATTTTGAGCCCCTAGCACTTTATATATCAATGTCTCCACATATTTTTAGTCTTTGTTTTTTTTTCAAATGTTATTTAATAAGTGCCGATTCACACGGGGCAACACGACTTACAGCGAGACTTTGCAAGGCGACTTCAGCACCACTTGGAGCAACTTACAACGCAACTTAAAGTTGCCTCCAGGACAGGCGACTTTGGCTGTGGCCAATCACAGAGTAATCGGCTCTGTGGGAGGGAGGGGTTTTCTGAGTAAACTATTTTCTTTTCCTGTAAAGTTGCTTCAGTTAAGATGGTGATCCGACTTTGGAGGCGACTTCCAATGAAATCTATGGGTACAAGTTGCCTAGAAGTAGTACAGGAACCTTTTCTGAAGTCAGAGCGACTTTAGTCGTGTACATTAAGACGGCTCTCATTGACTAACATGGGATTACTGATGTCAAGCGACTTGGGGTCTGACAAGTTGGATAGTGTGAACCGGCACTAAGGTTTTGTGATTTCATATACACAAACAAGATAGAAAAGCAAAACAAACAAAAACATGAACTATTCTTGTCACACAAGGGCAACAACTCAAAAAGCAGAACATTTGTGCACAAAAAAATCGTATGCTTACATGAATTGGCACAGATTTTTACTTTATTTAATATAGCAGCAAATAATAGGATTTTTTAATCCTTAATAAAATCCTTTTCTTGGGAATACATCACGGGACACAGAGCCTTAATTACTTAATGGGATGTCCTATAGCAATGCTTAAATCGAGGGGAGGGTGACACAGATCAGAAATAAGGCAGCCATTGGACCAGAGGATCTATACTGCTGCCTGCAGTACACTGCGCCCAAAGGCGGCATCCCCCTACCCTCTCACATCTACCCGGTAGAACTTAGTAAATGTATGGGCTGAAGACCAAGTAGCAGCCAGGGGCAAACTGACCCATCGGTCATTCGGGCACGGACCGAGGGCCCATGCCACTAGGGGGCCCGTGAGAGCCCCTGCATTCGTCATACAGAAACTTGCAGGGATTCAGCAGGACGAGGCTGTGATAATACCTCTCACAGCGCGCTGCTCCTTGCCAGCTCCTCCTTCCCTCCCGTCCACCCCAGGTGCTTGTACCTGACATTACCTAGGACGGACAAGAGGAGAGGAGGGGTCGGCGGGAAGCAGTGCGCTGTGAGAAGTATTCAGCGCATTGGGTGAGATGCTGTTTTTGCTGGAGGTAGTGGGGTACGGTCCGCCGCCGGGTGCCACACACTAGGGGCAATGCTCAGGCAGGCTCAGGTGATGGCTCTGAGTGTGACATGGTGCTCGGGCCGGGTGCAGACTATACCGCTACCCAGGTGACACACCACCACGCTGACACAGACAGGAGCAGCAAAAAAAAAACTCTCTCTCTCTCTCTGGTACAGCACGGTAGGGAGAGAGAGACAGTGGGGCAGCCTGAATAGAAGATGGGAAATTCTGGAGTCAACTAGCAGGTGATTGGTTGCTAGGTGGTCCTAGCAACCAATCATTAGCATTGTTATTATGAAAAGTTAACTTCAGTAGTTCCTGCCCTCTGTTCAGTGCTGGTGTGTCTCTCCCTTGCTGTGCGTAAGGTAGGTAGGGGCAGGAGAGGAGGGTGACTGTGCAATATGCAAGGGGTCCAAAGCTGGGGGGAGATGTCCAATATGCAAGGGGTCCAAAGCTGGGGGGGGGACTGTCCAATATGCAAGGGGTCCAAAGCTGGGGGGGTGACTGTGCAATATGCAAGGGGTCCAAAGCTGGGGGGGGTGACTGTGCAACATGCAAGGGGTCCAAAGCTGGGGGGTGACTGTGCAACATGCAAGGGGTCAGAAGCTGGGGGGTGACTGTGCAACATGCAAGGGGTCCAAAGCTGGGGGGGGTGACTGTGCAACATGCAAGGGGTCCAAAGCTGGGGGTGAGACTGTCCAATATGCAAGGGGTCCAAAGCTGGGGGGGGTGACTGCAGCATGCAGGGGGTCCAAAGCTAGGAAGGAGGTGATTGCAGCATGCAGGGGGGGAAAGGTAACTGTGCAGCATGCAGGGGGGGGGGGAGAGGTGACTGTGCAACATGCAGGGGGTCCAAAGCTGAGGGGGGGAGATGACTGTGTAACATTTGGGGGGAAGAGGTGACTGTGCAGCATGCTGGAGGTGGGTTATGTAATATAAAGGAATCCAGAGGTGCAGGGTGCTGTGTAATGTAAAGGGATCCAGAGGTGTGATGCTGTGTAATGTAAAGGGGTCCAGAGGTGCAGGGTGCTGTGTAATGTAAAGGGGTCCAGAGGTGTGATGCTGTGTAATGTAAAGGATCCAGAGGTGCAGGGTGCTGTGTAATGTAAAGGGGTCCAGAGGTGCAAAGTGCTGTGTGATGTAAAGGATCCAGAGGTGCAGGGTGCTGTGTAATGTAAAGGGGTCCAGAGGTGCAGGGTACTGTGTAATGTAAAGGGGCCCAGAGGTGCAGGGTGCTGTGTAATGTAAAGGGGCCCAGAGGTGCAGGGTGCTGTGTAGTGTAAAGGGGCCCAGAGGTGCAGGGTGCTGTGTAATGTAAAGGGGTCCAGAGGTGTGATGCTGTGTAATGTAAAGGATCCAGAGGTGCAGGGTGCTGTGTAATGTAAAGGGATCCAGAGGTGCAGGGTGCTGTGTAATGTAAAGGGATCCAGAGGTGCAGGGTGCTGTGTAATGTAAAGGGGTCTAGAGGTGCAGGGTGCTGTGTAATGTAAAGGGGCCCAGAGGTGCAGGGTGCTGTGTAGTGTAAAGGGGCCCAGAGGTGCAGGGTGCTGTGTAATGTAAAGGGGCCCAGAGGTGCAGGGTGCTGTGTACTCAGTGTCCCCCTGTGCCTTCGCCTATCACGGCTGCTCTGAGAGACACTGTCCTGTATCTGGAGGATCCCAGTGCTCTGCTGTGTACCCCCCAGATGTGCCATACTGTGTGCCACATGCCCTGTGATGTGTCCTTTGCCCTATGTGCCCAATGCCCTGCTGTGTACCACCTGATGTGACCTACAGTGTGCCCTGTGATGTGTGTGTCACATGCCCTGTGATGTGCAATGCTGTGTACCGCCTAATGTGCCCTGTGACCCATGATGTTCCCTACTGTACTCCTTGTGATGTGACCTACTGTGTGCCCCATACCCTGTGATGTACTCTGTTCCCTGCTGTGTACTCCCTGATGTACTGTGTGCCCTAGTATGTGTCACATGCCCTGTGAATGAATGAATGAATGAATGAAAACTTGTATAGCGCGGCACATGCGAACTGAATCGCCTCTGGGCGCTTGTTGTTCCTGTCTCCTTTGATATCAAAAGAGAAAAGTCTTGACCTTTTTCCTAAATGCTAGGTGGTTCTCCTCCAACCGAATGCTGGTTGGTAAAGCATTCCATAGTCTTGGACCTTGGATCGCGAATCTTCTTTCTCCTTTGGACTGGAAGTTGGCTTTTGGAACCTGGAGTAGGTTCTGATTCGTGGATCGCAAAACACGATTGGGATTATGCGCTTTTATTATTTCGCATAAATAAAGGGGGGCATTCCCATGGACACATCTATGCGTAAGACAGAGAGCTTTAAAGGCAATTCTGTCTTTGACTGGCAGCCAATGAAGGGCTCTCAGTGAAGGTGAGATGGATTCCCAGGGTTTTTTCCCAGTCACAAGTCTGGCGGCCGTATTCTGAACGACTTGCAGACGAGCGATTTGGTACTTGGGAAGGCCGAGGTAAAGGGCATTTGCGTAATCCAGCCTGGAGTTTACAATTGCTCCCACCACGACCGCTAAGTCTTCTTTAGGGATGAACGGAGTGAGTCTGCGTAGTAGGCGCAGTAGATGGTGAGATCCGCTGACTACTGACCCTATTTGTGCGTCCATTGTCATAAAGGAGTCAAAAATGACCCCTAGGCTTTTGACTTTGGCGCTAGGGGTGATGAGCTTGCCCAAAATAGGCGGGGGGGTCCACTCTGTTGAAAGTTGATTCCTGCGCTTGGCGTGAAACAGAAGAAGTTCTGTTTTCGCTCCATTGAGTTTAAGATAACTCTTTGTCATCCAGTCCTCTATCAAAGAGAGGCATGTCTCTAGATTGAGGTGGTGATCCTGACTGTTGCAGATGCGGAAATACAGTTGCGTGTCATCTGCATATGAGTGGTAGAGCAGTTTTTGGCTGCTGATAATCTCAAAAAGAGGACGAAGATATATGTTAAACAGCACTGGTGACAGAGGCGATCCTTGAGGGACTCCGCATGTTACTGTGCGTTTTTCAGACGTAAAAGGTCCTAACTTCACTGTTTGCGATCGGTTTTCCAGAAAAGAGGAGAACCAAGATAAATCGCCTTCTGCGACTCTGGCTACTTCAGTGAGCCGAGTCAGTAACAGTTTGTGGTCGACAGTGTCGAAAGCGGCACTTAGGTCCAACAGAACTAGAAGACAAGATTCTCCTTCGTCCGCGGCCTTGAGAACATCGTCCCATACTTTCAGCAATGCTGTTTCCGTCCCGTGTCCGGGACGGAAGCCTGATTGCAATGGATCAAGTAGCTTGTAGGTATCCAGATGCTGTTGCAGCTGTTGTACCACTACTTTTTCCATTATTTTAGAGAGTACGTTGAGGCTTGTTATGGGACGGCGGTGGAGTGGGTCCTTGGGGTCCAGGGAGGGGTTCTTCATGATGGGTAGGATTATACCCTCTTTCAACTGTGAGGGCACTATGCCCTCCAAGAAAGACTGGTTGATAAACTGCGTGATGGGAGGAGCCAGGATGTAGGCGCATTCCTTCAGCAGTTTTGTGGGGATAATGTCATTAGGCGCTGTGCCATTACGCAGAGTACAAATGACATTATTAGTGGTCTGGATGGAGATGGGTTCAAGGGTAAACTTACCTGATATAGGAGAATTACTATTGGTGCTGTGAGGGAGGCTGCAGGGGGGGCCGAGGGGGGAGTTGTTTTGCTGAATGCTTTCACGGATTGCCTCGATTTTATTAACGAAATAATCCGATAGTTCATTGCAAAATTCTTGTGTGTCCGAACTGGGGGCTTCAATGCAACTTGGTTTCATGGTCTGGGTGACCATCTTGAAGAGTTCGCGGGGGCGGTTTAGGGCACCGTTGATAGCCTCCGAAAAATACTTTTTCTTGGCTTGGAAAATTCCTTTGTGGTATTTTCTTGTGGTCGCCTTGTAGATGGATAGGTTTAGCTCTGAAGAACATCTTTTCCAGGCAGATTCTGCCCTTCTGCGTTCTTGCTTCAGTAACGACAGCTGGTTGTTGAACCAGCTGCGGTTGTTTTTCCGAATGCGGGTTCTTCGTTTCGGCGCTACCAAGTCGGCTGACTGTAGCATAGCCGAGTTTATGGCTTCCAATGTTTCAACGGCCGTTTGATGCGGCTGAGTTGTTTCTATTTTTTTTCTTAAAGTCGTTTTGAAGAGTTCCGAATGGAGCTTCTTCTGACATCTAGTCCAGTGTGTTGTCACTGGATTTGATGTTTTTGTTGCAGGGGGGATGGTGGAAATACTGAAAATAATTGCATGGTGGTCTGTCCATGGCAATTTTTCATTTTCCCAAATTTTTATTTCCAGCGCTTGTCTGAAAATAAGATCAAGTGTGTGACCTGAAGCATGTGTGGGCCCACATACTAGTTGCTGTAATCCTAATCCTTCCAGGTGGTTAATGCAGGCGTCGGCAATGGGGTCCTGTGAGGAGTTGGCCCAGAGATTGAAATCCCCGAGCAGCAAAAGATGTTTGCTGTTGAGGGTATAAGTGGAGAAGAAATCCGTCCATGATGGTAGCAGCTGCGATTTTGGGCCGGGTGGCCTATAGCAGAGCAGAATGTGGACGGTCTCCTTAGAACTTGATTGCAGTTGCAGAGTAAGGGTTTCCATGAATGGAAGAGGGTTTTGGCGGACTGGTTTGGTGATCGTAAGATGAGTCTTGAGGATCACCGCCAGGCCGCCTCCTCTTTGCCCTATTCTGTTTTCCGTTATGATACGGTAATTTTCTGGCACCAATTCTCCAAGAATGGTGTTACAGTCGGCTGTGAGCCAGCTCTCTGTAATAAAGAGACAGTCTAGATCCTTTTGTTGAATGAAGTCGCGAATTTCTAGTCGGTGTTTTACTGCCGATCTTGTGTTGATCAGAGCACATAATATGTGCCTGCGCTGGGGTAAATGACTGAAATGTCTGACCGTTGATCTGAGGTCGATTCTCAATAGTCGCTCAGTTCTTAGGGCCTTTTTGGTGATGGCTGGCAGTATTGCGGCGCATTGCCTCAAACTCCAAATGGTGTCGGCAGAATATTGCCGACCTGCCATGATAGCCAATGCACCGGGGGGGTGGGGGGGTTCAGGGGCCAAATGGGGAGAGGAATTGGCTAATTCCTCTCCCTAGCTTGGTCCAGAGGAAGGCAAAAAAACCCTGGCGGTGCTAGGCCAATGCGCTCCGATAGGGAAAAAAATTCCTTCCTGACCCCTGCAAGAGGCGATCGGGTAACCCCTGGATCAAGCTTATGTTCGTTGGAGAGACTAGGGGGGGCTTGGCATGAGAGGTGAGAGTGTTGCTGGTACAGAAGGATGGTTGCCTGAACAGGCAGTGGGATGCAGACCAGGGCTGACAGGTGGGGTACTTCTGTAATGCTGGGGGGCTGAGAGGGTAATAAGGCAAGGTACAGGCTGTCATGTGGTGAGGGGGGGGTTTCCTAGAGGCTGGGTGAGGATTGTAGGGCGAGAGGAGCGGCGCGCCTGTTAGGCCGCTAGTGAAGCCGCGGTCTTTCCTAGATCGCGGCCCCGTGATTCGATGCCGTCTGGCGCGGGTCTCCAGTAAAGTCCTGAAATGACGGAAATCACTTGGGGGGGTGACAGAGAGGGGCCCTAATGATGATGGGGGTATGAAAAGGCCGGGGACCGTGGAATAACGCCGGAGAAGGAGCAGGAGAGATCCGAGTTGCTGAGGCTTATCCTGAAAAGGACGGCCGTCAGCAGCTTACCTGCAGGAGAGCCAGGGAGCCAGGGAGCCCGGAGGCTGAACTGCATGAAAGGGAGGTCAGATTGGGGTACAGGTGAGGTCCAAGAGCAGGAGCTGGGGCTGGCTAGCAGGCTGGGAGAGACACTACCTAACTGCCTCCTACGCCTGCCTGGAGCTATGGCACACACGCTCCTACTCCTAGGAGACGTGCGCCGCTGGGAGCTCCTGTGTGCTGCATGCCCTGCTGTGTACCCCCTGATGTTCCGTGTGCCCCCTGTGATGCACCATGCTGTGCTTAATAATGATTGCCCTGCATAATAAACCCTATGTGCCCTGTTGTGTACCACCTGATGTGCCTTGTGATGTGCCCCATACCCTTCAATGTTCTCAGTGTCCTGCTGTGTACCCCCTGATGTGCTTTCCTATGTGCCTTGTGATGTACCCTACTGTGTGCCCCATACCCTGTGTTGTTCCCTGCTGTGCACCCTGTGATGTGCCTGTGCCCTGCTGTGTGCCTTACTGCGTGCCCCATGATTTAGGTAGGTAGGGCTTTGTGTGGGTGGGGGACACAGGGGGCCAATCTTCTATTGCCCGGAGGCCCCATGAGTTGTCAGTCCGCCCCTGGTAGCAGCCTTACAGATCTGAGCCATGGAGGCCCGGTGATGCACTGCCCATTAAACACCAACAACTGCTCTAGTCGAGTGTGCCTTCATCTGAAAAGGAGGAATCTTCTTTTTAAAACCACAGGCCTGAATAATGACTTGTCAAATCAAACGTGCAATAGTAGATTTTGACACTTCCTGGCCCTTCCTTGGGCCCTGTGGCAGAATAAACAGACAATCAGTCTTTCGTATCTGAGCTGTAGCTTGCAGATAAACTTTTACCGCTCTTACAACATCTAGAGAGTGCAGATTCTCTTCCTCCGTAGACTGCAGATCTGGAAAAAAGAACAGTAGGACTATATCTTAATTTAGATGAAATCCTGAAACCACCACAGGTAAAAAAAAAAGTCAGATGAGGACGCAGCACCACCCTGTCTTCCTGAATAATCATATACGGCTCTTTACACGAAAGAGCCGCCAATTCCGATACCCTCCAGACAGGCAAGGAATATGCCTTTCTGCCCAGGACAAGATGTGATTCACCTTTCTTTGAGCATCCAGACTTCTGGTGCCCCCTTGGTGATTGATATAGGCCACAGCCATAGCATTGTCAGACTGTATCCGAACAGGACAACACTGCAGTCTGTAAGACCAGACACTAAGGGCCAGATGAATTGCCCGAATCGCCAGAATGTTGATGGGTAGGAGCTTTTTGGCTCCGGACCACTTCCCCTGGGCCTCTTCTAGAACTGCCCCCCAGCCTAGAAGGCTGGCGTCTGTGGTTAATCAATTTCTAGGACAGACAGGAAGTGATGTCGGGTACCAACAGGAAATGATGTCAGGTACCGACGTGAAGTTCCGGGTGAGAGGTGAGTCGGGAGGAAGTAGAGAGAAGACGTTGCTGGAAGAGGCAGCAGAGGAGGTAATAAGATCTTATTTTCTATTTACACCCAGTAACCCCGTCATGTCCGTCCTCTTCCTCCATAGTCACTGTGATGTCTTTTATCTCCAGCAGATGATAATACACACATATATAGTGTGGAAACCTAGATTAACCCCTCCAGGGAGGATCAGTTGATGATTAATATATTTTTCTATTTTACATGGTTCAGTTATTTCATTCAGCAAATGGGCTGAACAAAATAAGCTGCACTTTTGTATTCTGACAATGGGGGGCGCTCCTCTGCTCTCAAAATACACAGATCAGTGATAAGGCTATTGGCTGCAGCCACTGATCGAGCGGCTTTTATCCGGCAGTGACCACATATGGATGCCTCATCTCTCCTCCATATCCTCTTGCACAGCTTTTCTCCATACCTGCAGTGACCTGGGGGGGGTGGAAACTTTTTTATCAGCATGCAGGGAAATCCATCCCCACCATTAGGCTTTCTGAAGATAATTGTCTGGTGTTTACACTTATGCCGCGTACACACGGTCGTTTTTTGCCTTGTAAAACCCGTCGTTTTTTTCTCATGAAAAAAAACGATGTTTTTCAAACTTCATTTTAAAAAACAACGTTGCCTACACACCATCGTTTTCTGAAAATGCTCTTGCAAAGCGCGGTTACGTAAGACACGTTCGACGGCACTCTATTCCATTAAAGCTCCGTCTCATAACTTGCTTCTGAGCATGCGCGGGTTTAAAAACGTTGTTTTGCCCACACACGATCATTTTTTATGACACAAAAAACGACATTTAGAAAAACGACATAAAAAAGTCAAGCATGTTCGAATTTTTTTTTTGGTCGTTTTTTATAAGACATAAAACAACGTTTTGCCCACACGATCATTTTAAATGACGATTTTTACAACGTTTTTTTCATCACAAAAAGTGATCGTGTGTACGAGGCATTACACTTGGAGCCTCATATAGGCGATCCCCCTCAAATGTCCCTCCCTCCAGAGTCTATATGTCCTATGACATCACACTGACCTCACAGCTCCTCCTACCAATGTCCCTCCATCTGTTTTTGTTTTCTGATGCTCTTAGGATGTGGGCGGACCCTTGGCACCCTCACTAGCAAAGTTGGACTGTTAGTCCTGCATTGTATGTAATGACATAAGAATGCCTGCAGCAAGCTTTGAACCTGCGTAGTGTGGGGGTCCTGTGTGGTTACATTTTTACCTCAGCCTGAGGTTGGGCTTTAAAAATGGAAACCTTAATGAGTGAGGTGAGGAGGATTCTGGGAATATCATTTGATTTTGCTCTTTGTGTTCAGATTCAGAGTTTTCCTCCTGTGAAGTCTGGAGATCATATGACCATCACATTGCCTCCACCCCCCTCCCTGATAGAATAGAGAAATACAAAGAAGATTCTAGAAGTCACCAGAGAGATGATGGAGGAGAGGTGAGCGGTGCTGGGAATTCTGGGACATTATCCAGTAACAGACAAGGGATGTGTCTGGATGGTGACTGTATCATTGTGTGTGTCAGGTTCCTATAAGGTGTCAGGATGTCACTGTCTATTTCTCCATGGAGGAGTGGGAGTATTTAGAAGGACACAAGGATCTCTACAAGGACGTCATGATGGACAATCAGCCGCCCCTCACATCACCGGGTAAGAGGAGACTTTATTGTAAAGGAGAGAGCAGTACGGAGGCTCCACCTAGATCCCCCATCATCTGATAAACACATAGAAACAATGTATTCAGTCAGTGTGTGTGTTTCCTACAGATGGATCCAGTAATGGGAACCCCCCAGAGAGGTGTCCCCGTCCTCTGTATTCCTGGGATTTCACACAGGAAGGTCACACCATCCCCCACCATCATCAGGTAGATGAGGAACAATCACTGATAGTATCATTAGGATCTGTACATTATCTGCATTGTTACCATTGATGTCATTTTTATTCTATATTCAGAGTGGAGACCTGAGAGATTCTAAAGTTGAGGTTAAAGAAGAGATAAAAGAGGAGGATGATGAGGATGGGGTGATGGAGGAGTCAGAGTCTCTAAAAGAACACAAAGATCTGTACCAGGACACCATGGAGGAGTCATCCAGATACAGAAACCCACCAGAGAGATGTCCCCGTCCTCTGTATTCCCGGGATTCCACACAGGAAGGTCACACCATCCCCCACCATCATCAGGTAGATGAGTGACAATTATTGGTAGATCTGATTTATACACAGCATGTTTGTTACAACAAAAGTTTTATTATATATTTAGAGTGGAAACCTCGGGGATGATAATATTGATGTTAAAAAAGAGTATAAAGAGGAGGATGAGGAGTATGGAGTGATGGAGGAGTTTTCAGAAGGACACAAGGATATGATGGAGCCACCTAATACCAGGAACCCACCAGAGAGATGTCCCCATCCTCTGTATTCCCGGGATTCCACACAGGAAGGTCACACCAGCCCCCACTGTTACAAGGTTGGTGGGATGGAACATCAAGCACATGAACTCATAGAGATGGTGTGCGTCTATTTTTATAGGAGCTTTTATTTTACAGATGATATTCTCTCTCATTTTCTTGATCTAGAGTGGAGATCCAATCGATATAGAATTTGAGGTGAAATCAGAAGAAGAAGAGAGGTATGTGAGGGATGATCAGCAGTCTATGGAGGAGGATGGAATAACGGGGACATTTATAGAGGAGGACACTCCTACAGAGATCAGCACAGGTGGGTCAATAACACTAAATACATGAGAACGAACCCCTCCTGGATTTCCGAATGCCAACCCCTTTCGAACATCTTTAATAACCCCAACTTCATCCCAGGCCAAAACATTAAAGCTTTTAAATTGTGGTTGGACAAGGGGTTGAACCGTATCGGCACTTTTTTACCTCATCGGGACCAATACCATAAAATTCTGTAGGCAACAGTTGGAAATCCCGACCTCTAAACATTTCATATTACAACAAATACAACACTTTCTTCATAAAATCGGGAAATCCAAACCAGCCCCCCTAAGTTCACTCCATGAAACTTGGTGCGGCCAGTCCACGGAACAGAGGGGCGGAATCGCCATTGTCTACCAGTCACTTGCCCAAATGCCCTACAAAGCCCCATACATGACATCTTGGCAAAATTATCTCTAAATAAGCTGGAACCTGGAAAAATGGCAGACCTCCTTTTCTAGATCCTTTAAGATGATTCAGAATATTTCCCTGATCGAATCCAATTTAAAAGTGATGACCAGATGGTACCTCACTCCGGCCAAGTTGGCCACTATGTATCCTACAGCTAACCCTCAATGCTTCAGAGGTTGCCAACTAAGAGGCACTATGACCCACACATGTTGGGAATGCCCCAGAATAAGGTCATTCTGGAACAGGATGTTTGCCTTGATCCAAAGGGTCACAAGCCACCAGATTCCGAAAACCACGGAAATTGCTTTTCTGAACGCCAATCTTCCTAAGATTTCTAAATCCACACTCAAACTGATACACTTCGTGTTGCTGGGTGCGAAGCTGATAAAAGCAAAAGCATGGAAACAACTAGGGTTGTCCCGATACCAGTATCGGTATCACGACTGATACCGAGTATTTGCGGGAGTACTTGTACTCCCGCAAATACCCCCAATACCAGAATAGAATACTTTTTCCGTCCCCCCCGCCGCCGAACGCCGCTGCATCGAAACCCGCCGCCGCATGGGTTAAACATCGTGCGGGAACATCACAGCATTCATTTGAATAGCTGTAGTGTTCCTTCCCGTATAGACACTCCACCCTGCTCGGGATTGGATGGGTGATCGTGATCTGTCAAATCCCGAGCAAGGGGGAGTTTCTATACGGGCGGAAAAACTACAGCTATTTAAATGAATGCTGTGATGTTCACCGGGCGGCGGTGGCATGGCTGCATTTGTGGGTGACGTGGCTGCATTTGTGGGTGACGTGGCTGCATTTGTGGGTGACGTGGCTGCATTTGTGGGTGACGTGGCTGCATTTGTGGGTGACGTGGCTGCATTTGTGGGTGACGTGGCTGCATATGTGGGTGACATGGCTGCATATATGAGTGACATGGCTGCATTTGTGGGGGACATTAAAAAAAGTATCGGTATTTGGTATCGGCGACTACTTGAAAAAAAGTATCGGTACTTGTAATCGGTCCTAAAAAAGTGGTATCGGGACAACCCTATAAACAACCCTATCCTATGTCCTGTACACCTTCTAAATGTACTTTGATCATTTCAGATATTGTTACACAAGAATAAGTGTATGTATTTTAATTTTGTTAACTTTTAAAAGGTTTTTAACTTTCCGATAAAAAAAAAAACACTAAATACATTCCTTCACCCATACTGCTCACTGATTGGCCCAGAGTGGGACTGGGTGATATCAGCCTGTAATCCCCTGGTCAGTTTCCTGAGCTGTGTTCCCCGTCCTGTATTCCTGTATTTCTCTCGGATAATCTTCCTTCTCTGTGCTGCAGACACAATTTATGTATCTAGACTGGATTTATGGAGATTGTGGGGTTCAGCTGGCAGCAAAATGTTGCGTTTGACCAGAGGCAATATTATACCGAGGCACCTGGGGTATGTGTTTTGGATCGTCTTCCCCATGCCTGGGTCTAGTAAGCTCTCTAACAGTACAATTCTCCCAGGGTTAATTGCTCTGTTGTCTGCTGGCTGTGCCGGGTGGAGAGATATGTCTGTATAGTCTCAGACCCACTTTTGAACCAGAACTCCGGGGATATTGATCTGGTCAGTTAAGTAGCAGAGGGGGAGGGGTGTATACAGAGGGGGTTGTTAATCAGTTTCAGATGCTTTGCTGTTAATTGAAATTAACAACAGGTGCACTAGATGGGCAACAATGAGACGACCTCCAAAACAGGAATGGTTTTTCAGGTGGAGGCGTCTGAGGCCGCGTACACACGATGCTTTAAAATTTGTCTGCTGGAAAAACCTGTCTGCTCGCCCGTACACACGATCGAATTTGTCTGCTGAAACGGTCCGTCGTGTGTGTGATCGTGTGTACGCGGCCTGACATATTTTTTTACCTATTCATCTTTTCTGACTGTTTTTCACTAGTTTTGCATTTGGCTAGGGTCAGTGTCACTACTGGTAGTACGAGGCCATACTTGGACCCTATAAAGGTTGCACAAGCAGTCCAAATCCTCCAGGATGGCACATCAATACATGTCATTGCCAGAAGGTTTGCCGTGTCCCCCAGCACATTCTCAGGTAGTTACTCTAAGGCCCTGTACACACGATCGGACAGGTCCGATGAGAATGGTCCGACGGACCGTTTTCATCAGGCCACCGCTGAAGTGGTCTTGATTCTGAGCATGCGCCGGTTTTTGGTCCGATGGTTTTGTGTACTAACCGTCGTTTTGGTCCGATGGTCAGGTGTCCATCGGACAGATTTTAAAGCAAGTTTTAAAACTTTGGTCCGATGGGCTGTACACACGATCAATTTGGTCCGATGAAACTGGCCTTAAGGCCAGTTTCATCGGAGCGGTCTGATCATGTGTACGCAGCCTAAGAGAGCTGGACAGAGCCGTAGAAGGTCATTAACCCATCAGCAGGACCAGTATCTGACTGGTATATAAACTAGGGTTGTCCCGATACCGAGGATTTGCGCTAGTACTTGTACTCGCGCAAATACTCCCGATGCCTAAATAGAGTACTTCCCGCAGCCCCCCTCCCGCGCCGCCGAATCGAAAGCCGCCGCATCGCGCCGCCGCTGCAAGGGGTTAAACGCCGTGCGGGAACATCACAGCATTAATTTGAATAGCTGTAGTGTTCCCGCCCATATAGACACTCCCCCTTGCTCGGGATTGGATAGGTGATCGTGATCTGTCCAATCCCGAGCAAGGGGGAGTGTCTCTATGGGCAGGGTATTCAAATGAATCCTGTGGTTTTCTCCATGCGGCTTTCGGCGGCAAAGGTAAGGGAAATGGCTGAACGGACATTGCTGCATATGTGAGGGACATGGCTAGAGGGACATGGGACATTGCTGCATATGTGAGGGACATGGCTGAACGGACATTGCTGCATATGTGAGGGACATGGGACATTGCTGCATATGTGAGGGACATGGCTGCATATGTGGGGGACATGGCTGAAGGCACATGGCTGCATATGTGAGGGACATGGCTAGAGGCACATGGCTGCATATGTGAGGGACATGGCTAGAGGGACATGGCTGAAGGGACATGGCTGCATATGTGAGGGACATGGCTAGAGGGACATGGGACATTGCTGCATATGTGAGGGACATGGCTAGAGGGACATGCGTGAAGGGAAATGGCTGCATATGTTAGGGACATGGCTAGAGGGACATGGCTGCATATGTGAGGGACATGGCTGAAGGGACATGGCTGCATATGTGAGGGACATGGCTAGAGGGACATGGGACATTGCTGCATATGTGAGGGACATGGCTAGAGGGACATGGCTGAAGGGACATGGCTGCATATGTTAGGGACATGGCTGCATATGTGAGGGACATGGCTGAAGGGACATGGCTGCATATGTGAGGGACATGGCTAGAGGGACATGGCTGCATATGTGAGGGACATGCCTGAAGGGACATGGCTGCATATGTGAGAGACATGGCTAGAGGGATATGGCTGGAGGGACATGGCTGAATATGTGGGGGACATGGCTGGGGGGACATGGCTGCATTTGGGGACACATGTAAAAAAAGTATCGGTATTCGGTATCGGCGAATACATGAAAAAAAGTATCGGTACTTGTACTCTGTCCTAAAAAAGAGGCATCGGGACAACCCTAATATAAACACAAGATTTTTGCAATGAACTATCAGATTTTTTCATCACAAAAATTAAAAAAAATCCATGAAACAATTCAGCAAAAAAAAAACTTCAAGTCCCGCCCCTACAAATTTAAAATGGTAATATTAATAGGAATACTCTTCATTCAATAGAATTTAAACTGAAGCGATCATGCACTTTATAAACCAATCATTTAAGAAAGGTACGGTACCGACCAACCCGAAAGACCCTAACCAGCCTCAACGTCTTCTCCAAGATTATTGAGAAAGCAGTAGTACAACAGCTACAACACCATACACCTACAAACTACTGGATCCACTACAATCTGGTTTCCGTCCAGGTCACAGGACGGAAACAGCTCTTCTCAAAATATGGGAGGATGCTCTCCAAGCCGACGGACCGTTTTCATCGGGCCACCGCTGAAGTGGTCTGATGTGCGTACACACCATCAGTCCAAAATCCGATCGGGTCAGAACGCGGTGACGTAGAACACAACGACATGCTGAAAAAACAAAGTTCAATGCTTCCAAGCATGCGTCGACTTGATTCTGAGCGGGTTTTTGGTCCGATGCTTTTGTGTACTAACCATCGTTTTGGTCCGATTGTCAGGTGTCCATCGGACAGATTTTAAAGCAAGTTTGGTCCGATGGACAACGGTCCGATGGGCCGTACACACGATCAATTTGGTCCGATGAAACTGGCCTTAAGAGCTGACAGAGCCGTAGAAGGTTATTAACCCATCAGCAGGACCGGTATCTGCTTCTTTGTGCAAGAAGGAATAGGATGAGCACTGCCAGGGCCCTACAAAATGACCTCCAGCAGGCCACTGGTGTGAATGTCTCTGACCAAACAATCAGAAACAGACTTCATGGCGGTATAGCTGCGGTGCCCATTCATTTCAATGGGCAGGAGCGGTGTGAGGAGCAGCTCTTTCAGAGCGCTTTGCAGGTGATATCTTTAGCATTATAGCACCTGCAAAGCGCCTCAGTGTGAAAGGGGTTGAACTCTGATATAAAGGGGGGCACTGGTGACAAGAGACCCAACTTATATCAGAGTCCACTGCATTCCCCTTTACATCAGAGTGCCCCCTTGCACTGTATGATGTAAAGGGGAACTCTGGGAATGCGGGGAGGACTCTGGTGACCAGAGACCACCTTCCGCAGAAAGTGACCACTAAGGTAAGGGGGTTTACTGATATAAGGGGGAAACCTTTAGATCAGTGCCCCCTTACAATATTGTATTGACCCCCCCCCCCAGACTGGCCTGGTGGTGCTGTCACTGACCTCCTCTCAGGTACACCGTGCAGGGCTCAGTCAGTCGGCCCCAGCTTGGTGGCTCTGGTTTTATCCCATAGTTTCCTCTCCACAGTCCACACACTTCTGACTTCTCTCATGGCCCTCATCCTGGCGGCACTCCCACTCTCAACTGCTCTTCAGACCTGATATAAGACAAGAGATGGTCATAAGCTGTGGATGGTACAGGGGAGGTCAGAGGCTGCGGAGGGGGGGACAGGAGGTCAGAGGCTGCGGAGGGGGGGACAGGAGGTCAGAGGCTGCGGAGGGGGGGACAGGAGGTCAGAGGCTGCAGAGGGGGGGGCAGGAGGTCAGAGGCTGCGGATGGTACAGGGGAGGTGAAAGACTGCAGAGGGGGGGCAGGAGGTTAGATGCTGCGGGGAGAGGACAGGAGGTCATAGGCTGTGGAGGGGGGGGGGGGACAGGAGGTCAGAGGCTGCGGATGGTACAGGGGAGGTCAAAGGCTGTGGAGGGGGGGGGCAGGAGGTCAGAGGCTGCAGGGAGGGGACAGGAGGTCAGAGGCTGCAGAGGTTGGGGCAGGAGGTCAGAGGCTGCGGATGGTAAGGGGAGGTCAGAGGCTGCAGAGGGGGGGACAGGAGGTCAGAGGCTGCAGAGGGGGGGACAGGAGGTCAGATGCAGCAGAGGGGGGGGGCAGGAGGTCAGAGGCTGCGGATGGTACAGGGGAGGTCAAAGGCTGCGAAGGGGGGGCAGGAGGTCAGAGGCTGCGGGGGGGGACAGGAGGTCAGATGCTACGGGGAGGGGGCAGGAGGTCAGATGCTACGGGGAGGGGGCAGGAGGTCCGAGGCTGCAGAGGGGGGGGGGCAGGAGGTCAGAGGCTGCAGAGGGGGGGGGGAACAGGAGGTCAGAGGCTGCAGAGGGGGGGGGGACAGGAGGTCAGAGGCTGCAGAGGGGGGGACAGGATGTCAGAGGCTGCAGAGGGGGGGGGGCAGGAGGTCAGAGGCTGCAGAGGGGGGGCAGGAGGTCAGAGGCTGCAGAGAGGGGGGGACAGGAGGTCAGAGGCTGCAGAGGTGTGGACTTTTCATCATTCAGTGGCTGTATAATCAATATCTCTAGGCAGCTTTAGCCATTCCCAACATATCGATTCCAATAGCCAAATCATTGCAGCAGCTCTATCTAATCAGCACAGGTGACCCCATTGCCACACAGACGCTGTAGGAAGAGGCACAGCACACGCCAGACGAGACCTCACCTCACTGAGTGGCGCTGGCGAGCTGCTGCTTACATTTTAAAAATGGCGCCACTCGGCAACGTTGTGTCACTGCGCATGTGCCCGCCTTTCCAAAACTTGCCGAGCGTGTAGGGGCTTTCCCTAACGCGGCTAGCTTCGGAAATGCGCTGGCGCATGCGCAGTTGCATATTGGCCGGCCCGGCCGCAGCCAATTTTTTCAGGCGCCACTGCCCTTACAGCGGCCTCCAGGAGCAGCCAGGCGGCTGGCCCACCGGGAGTTTTCCCGGTTTCTCTGTGGGCCAGTGTGGCCCTGGCCATGAGAATATATACCCACACACAAATTTACCTTTTCTTTAAATTCCTTGAGTTAAGTAATGTGGTACTTTTCATAGCCTTACAAACATGCTATATTCAATTTATATATGGTTACAAATAAACATAATATAATAAAGAAAAATGTGGTACATTATAAAAATACAGAGTGAGATTATTCATGAATTATGCATATATTTGCCCTATTATAATATATAATAGGAATTGTTGCTAATATAATTGATTGTAGTGAATAATACTTGTTTCATATGGTTTTAATAAGCTCCTTCTCTAAAGCCCCGTACACACGGCCAAGGTTCTCGGCAGAAACCAGCAAGAACCTCGCTGGGAGCCGCATACCAGCGAGAACCTCGGCCGTGTGTGCGCTCTCTGCTCGCCCCGCCCGTCGGGAAACCCGTCGAGCAAATAGAGAACAGGTTCTCTATTTGCTCGACGGCCCGTCGGGATGAATGGCTGGTTGCCTTTTTCCCGACGGGCGAGTCGCCGATTCTGACGGCCGGCAGAGAACCTCGACGGGCGGAACGATGTGTTCCGCCCGTCGAGGTTCTCTGCCGTGTGTACGGGGCCTGAGTCATGAAAAGGGGGAAAAAAAATATGTGTTTCAACTCATGAAATACGAGACATTGGTCTCCTACAATACACACTAGCCCAGGGACCTTATATTGTTTATTTGTCTAAGTGTGCAGACCCTCAATTTATCTAGGAGCTCTAAAGTCTCTTACAAAATTCTCTGTCCACAATCGTAAACTTAACCTCCTAAAAAAAAAAAAAATTGAACAAGATGATGGTTCCTAAACTCCTTATGAAGACATATGAAAAATATATGCATAGACCTTAGGAAATAATTATGTTTAACCCAAATAGTTCTCGCACCCTCATTACTGTCACTATAAAAGACAGTTCTCGTTGTTTTCTCACTCTCTGACTAAGGTCCATGAATAAAGAAATGATCTGGTAGGAGATCAGAGGACCCATTTACTAGTTACCTTGTGGGTGAAATTGTAAGATCCTCAGGGACAAAGCTGCCTGATGTGGGCGGAGTCCTGGTTTAGGGGAACCAATCTGCTCATGTCTAGTAAAAATCTTTTTGTTTCTATTTTAGTAGATGGACGGGAGATGAGGAAAACCTCAGAGGATTGTCTCACTTTGTCTCCAGACTGTAAAGTAGAAGATGAGGACATCACACAGTATAGTCCAGGAGAAAAACCGGCTACCTCAAATGTCCATCCGGCACCACACAGTGTAGATGGACCATCGTATTCCTCTTATCCTGAGGAACCTCAGAATGTGAGGGACGGTGCCGTCCTTCCAACAGAGAAGATCTTTTCCTGTACTGAATGTGGGAAGTGTTTCAATTTTAAATGTTATCTTGATATGCATAAAAGATCTCACACAGGGGAGAAGCCGTATTCCTGTCCTGAGTGTGGGAAATGTTTTTCACAGAAGTCCAATCTTTACACACATCAGAGATCTCACACAGGGGAAAAGCTGTATTCCTGTCCTGAGTGCGGGAAATGTTTTTCAATTAAGTCCCATCTTTATGCACATCAGAGATCTCACACAGGGGAGAAGCCGTATTCCTGTCCCGAGTGCGGAAAATGTTTTTCACAGGAGGCCAATCTTTACACACATCAGAGATCTCACACGGGGCAGAAGCCATATTCCTGTCTTGAGTGCGGGAAATGTTTTTCAGAGAAGTCAAGTTTTTACAGGCATCAGAGATCGCACACGGGGGAGAAGCTGTATACGTGTCCTGAGTGCGGGAAATGTTTTTCAGAAAAGTCCAATCTTTCCACTCATCAGAGATCTCACACAGGGCAGAAGCCGTATTCCTGTCCTGAGTGTGAGAAATGTTTTTCACAGAAGTCCAATCTTAACAGACATCAGAGATCCCACACAGGAGTAAAGCCATATTCTTGTTCTGAGTGCGGGAAATGTTTTTCAGTGAAGTCCAGTCTTTGCACACATCAGAGATCTCACACGGGGGAGAAGCCGTATTCTTGTCCCGAGTGTGGGAAATGTTTTTCACAGAAGGCCAGTCTTTCCACACATCAGAGATCTCACAAGGGACAAAAGACATATTTCTGTCCTGAGTGTGGGAAACGTTTTTCACGGAAATCCAATCTTTCCAAACATCAGAGATCTCACACGGGGAAAAAGTCACTTTCCTGTCCTGAGTGAGGGAAATGTTCCTCATTGAAGTCCTGACTTCTTGTACATGAGGGATCCCACACAACCCTTGAGGTGTATTATTGCCTTAACTGCAGGAAATGTCTTCTATATAAATGGACAACAGAAGCACACCCTGATATACTCCATGGCTGATATTCATCATGTAAGAAACAGTTCCAGGGGTGCGATCATTAAAAAAAGGTACTTGTCCAAGAGACTAAATCCGGGTTACAATCTCCTTGTCCTGATAAAATAAAAAATAATTTTAACCAAAACCATATATAAATCTGAGGTTCTTTTAGGAATGTCGGGGGTTTTATAACTTGGGTGCTCAGTACAAGCACATGCTGAGCAGACAAATCACGTTCCGGTGTCCGCTCCATTAAAGGGAAAGGTCACCTTTTATAAAAAATTATTAATGCACATTTTCTGCAGGTACATTTTTTTTTTATTTACTAATTTTTGGGGGATCCTGGAAAGCATTGCAGTCATGATGTGCTGATGTCTGGTGCTATGCAGGACTCCTGCAGACTGTCTGTGTAATCTGTCTGCCTGTACATTATACAAGAAGGCAGTTATAGTGACAGGAAGAACCAATCATCTACCAGAGAGCTCAGCAGCGGTGTGGGAGATCATTGAAAACTACAAGCCGAGGAGACGCGCGCGCGGGCTCACGCAGGCAAGACATGTCTGACTAGAGCTCCGCTCCTGGAAGGAAGAAAGCCGCAGATATTTTCAGTTATATCGATCTCCCGTCGAAACCAACAACGGGTACTTTTCGCTAAGAGGTGAGAGAGGAAGGGTGCGCGAAAAAATGGTGCTGGGAGGCACAAGGAATAAAACTAAATCGAATTTCAGCAGCGGCTCCCAGCGGATCAAAGGCGCTGCAAAAGAGGCGCCAGTCACCTCAGAGAAGCTCCCCTCAGGGAAAACTCAGAAGCGCACAGTGAAACCTGCCTCACACATGGCTACAGCGGCGAACTATGCTTCAGACAATGAAGAAGAGGACACAAACGACTCTCCTCAAACCCCCACTAGCAAGAAGGAAGTCCCCTCAGACTTACTGAGGCAATTTGAAAAAATGCTCCAAAAAGCCCTGAAACACACATCTGACCAAATAACTGCAAACCTCACCAAAGAAATCAGAGAATTGGGGAGCCGGACTGAGGTCCTTGAGGAGAAGGTAGATGAAATAGAAACCCACACCCACGAATGTCTGACTGAATTGGAAGCACTTAAAGAAGAGAACCAGACCCTACAAAGCAGGCTAGAAGATTTTGAGAACCGGGCCAGGAGGTCCAATTTGAGGTTCAGGGGCATACCGGAATCAATTCTGGACTTACAAGCAACCATTTTGGCACTGTGTCAAGAACTTCTGCCGGGTATACCTGTGGAGAGATTAGAGATGGACAGAGTGCACAGGGCACTCTCCCCAAAAAAAGCTGAAGGTCCCCCCAGAGACATTATAGCCAAGTTTCATTTTTTCAGAACCAAAGAGCAGATCCTGGAGGCAGCAAGGGAGAAAGGTACCCTTTCCTTCCAAAGCCACAGCTATCAAATATTCGCTGACATTTCACAGCTAACCATCGCCAAAAGGAGAGCCATGAAACCCCTTCTAACAGAGCTGCAACAACGCAACATCAGGTACCAATGGGGGTTCCCCTTCTCTCTGCGCTTCACGATCCACGGCACCAAAATAACCTGCAGAACACCTGACCAATTGCACCAGGCTCTTCTGGACTTCAAGCTAATTGACAACCCTGCATCTACTTCATCCACCCGCAGAAGAACAGCATCAGCATCTTCACGCAACAACTCCCCACATCAGGGTCAGAATAATGGCCCACACCAGTCAAACAAACGGGGTAGATTTGTCCCGCAGCCTCAAGAACAAGAAGATTCCATGGACTGAATCCCCAAGCAACAACTATTCTGCCCTCACCCCCATAGGCCAAAAGCGTGCTAGCTGGACTATGTTCTCTTTACCACACCTTTCTGGAAATCTCCCTTTCCCCCTTCCCTCCTGGACATAGCATCAGGTGGAAAAGGTCATACTGGCACCTCACACATCACACACCACTTTATGCCCCCCACAATACAACAGGGCCTCCCTCTCCCAACCCCACAATTGAACTGTTCACCCACTAAGCCCTGACTCAGGAAAATGCAGGTGCCCTCACCCCTATCACAGGTCCCATCCCTCAACACCCATCCCTTAACACCTGCACCCCTTCCTCAACAAATTCTCTACACACGAATCAGGCTATCTACATCCCAGCCAGCATAGGCCCTGACCCCAAGTACCTTTTTTGACACATAGTCTGCCCCGCCAATCACTCATGGGGCTACTCAGGGAGTCCCCAACCCCCTATCCCCAAACATGATCGCTAGCCCTCCCTCTCTGGCCCCTACCACCCCTAAGCGCCCTAAAATGTTAACAAACCTAACCTAAGTCTTATTATGCGATCAAATGGGAGCTTGTGCACCCCTAGAGGTGCGATTCTTCACATTTTAGTAAGCGGCTTTCTGATTCTGGGCGAACACGCGTCCCACTAGGCCCACCTCCGGCCCCCAGGCTATTATCTGGGGACTTGACGAAGGCCCCTTTTCCCTGGGCGGGGGACCTTCTCCCCCACCTCGGGCAAACATTGTTCACTTTTTCTGTATTCTGATGTTTATGCGTGCAATAATATGTATTGTTTTTTACTTTTTTTTCAAGGTTGAAGTTCTGAACCTCCCCCCCTCCCACCCTCCCCTCCTGTCTGCATGGAATGGTCTGGGAAAACTCCCTTCACTGAACCACGGTAAGAAGAGTTTATTGGTTTGGCTACCATGGCACCCTTGAACATATTGACACTCAACGTACAAGGTTTGAATATTCCACAAAAGCGTACAAAAGCATTCAGGCTTTTCCAGGCTAAAAAAGCCCACGTAGTGTGCTTACAAGAAACCCACTTCACCCCGAACTCTACCCCCAAGCACTTCAGTGCGACTTACCCGCAAGTGTATACAGCTTCAGCATCCTCCAAGAAACGAGGCACCTTAATTGCTTTCCACCGAACCACTCCATTCACCCTTCTATCTGAAATAAAAGACCCCGAAGGCCGCTATCTCATCTTGACAGGATCCATCTTAGACACCGCGGTTACAGTGGTGTCCTATTACGCCCCAAATACAAACCCTATGCCATTTATGTCCCATCTCTTTCAAACCATCACAATTCACAAACTGGGGTCCCTACTGATATGCGGAGACTCAAACCAAGTACTGCTCCCATTTTTAGACAGATCACCTTATATCCAACCAAAGCATCACGCCAAATGGACACTCCCCAATCTTCTCGCCAAATATAGTCTAGCAGATACATGGAGAGAAATGAACCCAGCAAAACGTATCTATACTTACTACTCCAACCCCCACCATTCTTTAAGCCGCATTGACCATATATTCCTAACTATAGGTATGCTGCCTGAAGTCGTCAACTCAACTATCATCCCTATCCCTTGGTCGGACCACAATGCGGTCTGCACAACGATTGCATCTACTATCCCCAAAAAACAGGACCCTACCTGGTACCTACCAGAAATTTTACTCAAACACCCAACTCACAGCCAAGAAATTAAACAAACTCTCCAGGAATACCTAAAATTTAACATGAACCCCGAAATCTCGGCCCTCACTCTTTGGGAAGCCCACAAGCCAGTTCTGAGGGGCGCACTCCAAAGGCAAATGGGGATCCTTAAAAAAAAACGAATTCAGATGGCAAAGACCCTTGAAACCGAATTCAACACAGCCTTCCTGGCCTTCCAAAATGATCATTCCCCTTCCTCTAAAAACCGCTTAGACAAAGCTCGTTTGGAGTATGATCTATTCCTCACAGAATCAGCAAATAAGACCCTGAATAGATCCAAACATACCTTTTACAAAAGGGCCAACAAATCAGGGACCTACTTAGCCAGAGCACTCAACTCCATCAACAAAACGTATACCCCCATCAAACTGAAAGTAGCGAACAATGTCACTTCTAGTAACCCCTATAAAATAGTTCAGAAATTTAGCTCCCATCTGAAAAAGATATACTCAGAAACAAACACATTTAATGGAACGGAGGCTGACTCCTTCTTTTCACAATTCCAGCTCCCCCGCCTGACAGAATCCCAGAAAATTCACCTAGACAAACCAATCTCCACGAACGACGTAGTAGAAGCTATTAAAGAACTAAAACTCAACAAAAGACCGGGCCCTGACGGGTTCTCAGCCCAATATTATAAATCCTTTGTCGAACTCATCTCCCCAAGACTGGCCGAAGCCTTCAATGACCTCCTAAAGCATAAATCCTTTAGACAGGAATCCCTTCTAGCTACCATCTGTATGATTCCCAAACAACACACCGATTCGACCCTCAGCGAGAACTACCGTCCAATATCCATGCTAAACATAGACATAAAACTACTAGGCAAAATACTAGCAACCCGCTTAAACAAAATAATTGGAACTCTAATACACCGGGACCAAGTAGGCTTCATGCCTAACCGTCAAGCAGGAGACAATATAAGGAGGGCAAATCTTTTAGCTCACTTTGCAAAGAAAAGGGGAATACCTGCTTGCTTTCTTTCTTTAGATATCAAGCAGGCATTCGACTCCGTATCATGGTCATACCTGGGATACGCACTACAGAACTGGGGCTTTGGCCCCAACTTTATGACATGGGTCACAGAGCTCTACAACAAACCGAAGGCCTACGTTAAGTACGCGGGATACAAGTCAGAAACCTTCACCATTAGCAAAGGAACTAGACAGGGTTGCCCACTCTCCCCGCTACTATTTGCCCTCCTTATCGAGCCTCTGGCGCAAAAAATTAGGTCAGACCCAACAATCCTAGGTATAGAGGTAGGTGGCTATAAACATAAATTGTGCCTATTCGCAGATGACATTCTCCTGTTCCTCTCATCTCCCCAAGTAACGGGCCCCAACCTAATCCCAATCTTAAACAAGTTTGCATCTTTCTCAGGCCTGGTCATCAACCCCAAAAAATGCCTCGCTCTTAATATCTCACTCTCAGACACTGAACTAAAAGCTGCCAAGCATGGCTTACCCTTTGTTTGGACAGAAAAGAACATCCCCTACCTAGGAGTACGCCTCACGGCAACACTGTCTGATTTATTTTCGTCCAACTACCCCGCACTACTAAAACACCTATCAGCCCTCTTAAACTCATGGTCTCACCTCCCTCTGTCCTGGCTAGGAAGGCTCAATGCCGTCAAAATGACGATACTCCCTAAACTCCTTTACCTTTTTAGAGTGCTCCCTATCCCCATCCCTTCGCACTACCTAAGAATGACGCAAAAGAAAATGTCCAACTTTATCTGGAAAAACAGCAGACCTAGAATAAAACCTCAAACTATGCACCTTCCCAAAGCCAATGGTGGGTTGGGCTACCCCAATATCACTAATTACTACAGGGCAGCGCAACTAGCGACTATGACAAACTACCACGCTACCCAGGAACCACCCATATGGGTTTCAATCGAAGCCGTCGATAGCGATCCTACCCCAATATCCAACATACTTTGGGTCCCCGCCAAGTCACGTAAACACATAAGTAACCCCATCACAAAACACTTGCTCTCCCTTTGGGATAGAATAAAGATCAAAAACTCCCTACTATCCCCACACACCCCACTGCTGTCGTTTCACAAAAACCCTGCATTCTACCCAGCTTGGGTCTACCCCAACTCCTTCAAGGAATGGTCGTTAAGAAATTGCACCTGTTTGCACAATTTCATTGATTCCGCCTCCGTCTTGTCCTTCCCAACTATCCAAGAAAAGTATGGTATACCACCTTCTGAACTGTTCAGGTACCTACAAATCAAAAACTTCTTCAAACCGTTTATTGACGCTTCACCATCACCTCTCCGTATAACTAGTTTTGAAAATTACTGCAAAAATGAGCCACACGCCAGAGGTAAAATATCAGTATTATACTCCCACCTGCTCTCCTCCACTATCCCCGGGAAACTTCTGTATGTTCGTAAATGGGAAGAGGACCTGGGAATAGAGTTGGAACCTTCCGAATGGAAACAAATATGGAACAACACCAGGTCCGCTTCTCGGAACGAACTAGCAATCGAGACCAATTACAAGGTACTAACCAGGTGGTACTTAGTGCCAGCCAGGATAGCTAAATTTACCAAAGACTACCCTGGAGAATGTTTCAGGGGTTGCTCGGCCCCAGGGACCTATCTTCACATATGGTGGACATGCCCAAAAGCACAGTTATTTTGGAAGGAAATCTTCCACATAATGAACACGCTCACAAAAAAGAACATCCCCCCAGACCCCAAAATTGCATTACTGAATCTCAAGCCGACTAATCTGTCGCACACACAATTTAAGTTAATACTTCAGCTGCTCACAGCCGCAAAACAGACCTTAGCAAAGGCCTGGAAATCACCCAATCTCCCACTCTGCGAAGTGGAAAGGAGAATGAACTGTGCGATGACCCATGCCAAAATGATGGCAATGGATACGGACACCACCGCCAAGTTTGAGAAGATATGGCATCCCTGGTCTGCTTACGCAATCCCTGGTGATTTTAATAATGATGTACTTCTGCCGTGGTAGCCCAGCCAATGTAATGCTCCATCCTTTGTAAATACCTCTTTGACAGGGAATCTCCGACCATTCCTGCAGACGCTCTCCCCCCCCCACCCCCACCCCCCTCCCCACCTCCTTCCCTTCCCTAACCCAAATTTTGTTTTCTTAAATTTGCTAATAGATATATACATTTATATTGATGTAACATGTTAGACATTGGAGATTCCAAACCTGCATGTAACCTTGCTCCATTTCAAGTCAACACCCCGAGTCCTGTTCGATCTCTTTAACTAGCAAAAAACATGCTAAGTCTCCTGACTTCGTAACCAATTACTGCAACCTTGAACGCAACACAGATCCAAACGTAATATGACTCTTTCGGGAGAAACAGCTCCCGCGCTAACCATTAAGGAATCTCCAATGTTGCTCCTTATTGTATAATCCTTCATTTATTGCATCTGTACAACTTTCTTGTTTACCCAAATAAAGATATTTTGACAAGGAAAACTACAAGCCGACATCGGCAAAGGACAAAACTCTGTGAATGAATGGCACGGTCGCGCTCTTTTCATAAAGTGACAGCCGGTACGGAGAACTTCTCACCACACTGCTGTCACACAGAGGACTCGGATTGCTGAGCCGCTGCAGGAACAGGAACGTGTAACATCTTCCCGAATGTGAACTTATCATTTAACTAACTATGTAACCCTTTCACTGCAAGAACTGTAATTGCATTTTTTTGCCTACATGTTTAAATGTTTTTATTAAGCCTGAAGATTATATAAAGCCCACAAACATGATATATTTTCTGAAAGCAGACATAGAGAATGTTGCACCGAGTAAATAGATACCCAACATATTAAACTTTAAATTTGCATGCGCTTGTGAAATAGTGACAAATCCTATATTTAATAGGTCATCAGTTTAGTAGTGTTTGGGCCCTTTCACACTGGTGCGTTTTTGCCGCATTTACACGGTAAAAATAGCGCTATTAAAACGCCCCCAATGCCCATCTCCATTGAAATGAATTAAAAACGCGGTAAAATCGCAGTGTTTTGCAAAAACGATTTTACCGCGTTTTTTAATTCATTTCAATGGAGAGGGACATGGGGGATGTTTTATGAGCGCTTTAATAGCGCTATTTTTACCGCAAAAACGTGGCAAAAACGCACCAGTGTGAAAGGGCCCTTACGGAGGAGGTCTGGGGCTGGAATTATTGCTCTCATTCCGGTGATACGCAACATGTATATCGCAATCAACATTTTCAGGCTTAGGCGCCCTAATGTGTGAGTTTGTGTTTGTAAGTGCCTCTATGTGGGAATGGGGGGGGGACAACATTTTTTGGGGGGGGGATTTTATGCGCTTGAGTGAAACTTTGATTTTATACAAGTAAAAAAAATGTACATATTATTTTATTTTTTACTTTTTTTTATGCACATGTCTATTATCCCGCTAATCTTTATAACTCATGACTAGCTGACTGTGCAAGCTACTTTGACATTACCATTTTTATTACTGTTTTCTTGCTATGTCCACCAAGCATTGTGTAAGTGGCACAGATGATCATTTACAATGTTACAAAACTATGAGTTTGCTATGTACTTATATTCTGTATGTTTTTTAGCTGATTTTCCCGAGGAACTTATTGATGTGAAACGCGTTGACCTCTTGGACAAGTCAGTAAAGCTAAATGAGTCATTATGAATATATATGGCCTAAATGTTTGGATTTTTTCCCATTGTCATAGATATGCAGTAATGTCTGGCAGCTTACCTTGCTCATGTGTTCACCTTAGAGGCCAGACACTCTTAACCTGGCTGCTTTTATCTTCTCTCCTCCCTGTATGGCTCCACCCCAGGCCATATCAGAAACTTTATATTAACCAATGCACTGCAGGTCTGCCTTGCTGATCAATGTTGTTTGTTAAGCATTGTGTTCCTGCTTGCCATGTGCTACGTTTATCTCTGTGTACTGATCTTGGCTTGTCCTGGACTATAACTGTTTGCTTGTGACCCTAACTATCTCTTGTATCCTGAGTGGCTGTTTTCCCTCTCTCATATGCCCTACGGAATGTGAGCTGGGGTCTCTGGGGGCCACGACCTGGATTCAGTTGCAGCTAGGGCCATCATCACCACTAGAGGCTCTGGTGAATACCTGCTGAATCTTAGACTCCGCACCCTGGGAGCTCCAGCTTCCTCTGGGATCCCTGTTGTGCTCCAGTGGACCTGCCTTCCATATCCACTCTGTGTTCCATCCGCAGAAGTCTGCCATACGGTTCACTACCTTATAGTGCCATGTGGTTTTAACACATCATTTTAATATTTGTAAGAAAGATTTGTATTTTATGTAATTTTTTATGTTCGTCCTTTTTGGTACCAATAAAGTCTGACATACAAGGTTTTTTAAATGATATATACCGTATTTATCGGGGTATAGTGCGCACCCCAGATAGTTTAAGAGAAAAAAAAGGTAGTTTAAGGAAAACTACTGCCGCCTGGGTCCCTTCTCCCGCCTGGGTGTCCATCTGCAGTGTTTGGATTTGGCGCCTCGGCCGAGCTGTGCAGAGCCAGATTTCCTGTTTGTTCGGCTTCTTTCGGCCATGCTCGGCTTCTCTCGCGTTGCTGCGGGCGTGGCAAAGCCTAGCTGAGTGCGCAGTACACTCGGCCTGGCTCAGCTCTAGGCGCTAAGACACAGCAGGGATCGGCGTATAACGCACACCCACGATTTCCCCCTGATTTTAAGGGGAAAAAAGTGCGTTATACGCCGTTAAATACGGTAATTGATGTGGTACATTTATAGTAGCCAAATCTTCCTCATTTTTTTATATAAAAAAATTGTGACCAGACTTCAACCAGCTGCGATGAATATTGGATGTATTTTATTTCATACACTGATTTCCTTGGCTCAATCTAGTGGTCATAATGCAGTATTGTGCTATTTTTACTAATGGAGGTATGTCAGGAAAAATACCCCATTATGGTCACTAGATGGAGCTGATCATCATAGGAAATCACTTTGCTACATTATGGCCAGAATATGTAATATGTAATGGCTGGATGAATGATTGTCACATTCGTCCCATGAATTTTCTATAAGTAGACCCCTTAGTTTCCTTCATCAGACATAACGGAAGTCATCCTCATACACTGGTACAGAAGACACTGAAGGATATAAATTAATCAAAGCAACAATATTAAACCAACCATTGATTTAATCTTGAAAATTTTCATTTGGCCATTAGATGGCACCAAGTATCATCGCCATCTAATGAACAAATGTAACATTGTTTATTTTTATTTGATGGAAAACTTTCAACCAGCTCAGCAGATCGCTTCATTCCTTCAATCCCCCCATTCACACAGAAGGAATGTACATGCATTGTCACCGGCCAGATTGCTATGTAAATTATTTATGACTAGACCCCTAAATGTCATGAGACGTTTTATATAAAGATGGAGAGGTACCGTATTTATCTTCGTATTGCGCACAGTGGCGTATAGCGCGCACCCCAACCTAGAAGGCAAATTCCTGTAAAAAAAATTCTTACAGTTTGGATGCCCCTCATCGGTGTCTTGCCCGGCATCCATCGGCAGCCTTTTCCAGTCCGTCGTCCATCTGCGGCCTTCCTGGTGTCCTGCTGTTTCTGAGCCGATCCCCGCTTCCCGCGCTGTGTTTGAACGCCGCCGCAGACATATACCGAGCGCAGTACACTCGGCCACGCAAGGCTCCTTTCGCATAGAGGCTAGGAGGCGTGACCGCGAGAGGAGCCGAGCATGGCCGAGTGCACTGCGCTCGGTATATGTCGGCAGCTCAGTTCAAACACAGCGCGGGGGATCGGCGTATAACGTGCACCCACAATTTTCCCCTGATTTTCAGAAGAAAAAAGTGCTCGTTATATGCCGATAAATGAAAAGACCTCCTAGCAATGTTATTACCAGGCTGCAGCCAGGGGGCTAATGATTAAAGTGTGACCACAGCAGAGTGATCCCATCTAGCTCACATTAATCCTTTCACTGCCACTGCTGGTTTTGTATTATTTTTGCACACATGGTAAAATGGAGATTTTGGGCCTGAAGATTAGATAAAACCCCCAAACATATATTTTCTAAATTCCAATTCCAATGCCCTCCTTGCTGAGAATATGGCTATGAGAAAAAAACTGTTTCTTTGTCAAAAGACTTAAAGAAGCATGGTGTAATGGTTCAAGGGGTAATTTCTGTAAAACAGTCAATACCAAATTCAAATCTTATGGGCACACAGGGGACTTAGCTGGCAGATTCAGATGTAGTGCTCCCTGAACAAAGGCCCAGACTAGGGAATGAGAGGCAAACGTTTTTTGAAAGACTACCGATAAGGCCGAGATTTGCCCCTTGATAGGGCTCAAGGCCAACTTCATATTTAAGCCCAACTGAAGAAAGGCAAGAATCCTATTAATGGTGTCTTCTGGCTTCACACCAGGAAACATATGCCTTCCAGATTCTGTAGTAGATGAGCCTGGAGGCCGGCTTCCTAGAATTAACCAGAGTGGATAGGACTGTGCCTGAGAGAGCATGTTTTCTTAGAATGTGGGTCTCAATAGCCAAACCGTCAAATTTAGACTTCGTAAGGCAGGATGGAATATTGGACCCTGTCATAGTAGGTCTGAGCTTAGTGGAAGAACCCAAGGACTTCTGTCTGCAATCCTTACGATTTCTACGTACCAGGGTCTCCTGAGCCAAGCCAGGGCAACCAAAATTACCTGCTTTACTTCCCTCTTGACTCTCTGAAGGAATCGTGGGAGAAGCGGAACTGGAGGGAATGCATAAATCAGAGAATATCGATCCCACAAAATTGTTAGGGCATCTGAGCCTTGAGCAAAAGGAGCTCCTGTTCTTTAAACAAAGTTGTCCAGTTTTGTGTTGAACCTGGAAGCCAACAGGTCTACATCTGGGGTACCCTATTTCTGACATATGATTTGAAATATGTCAGGGTGTAGAGACCATTCTCCTGGACTTAGCTGCTGGTGGCTTAAAAAATCCGCCCACCAAATTTCTACCCCTGGAATGAAGACCGCAGACAGGCAAAGAATATGCCTTTCTGCCCAGGACAAGATGTGATTCACCTCTCTTTGAGCATATGTAACAGGCGCTCCTCGTGCCGTCATAATGCGCTCCACGCTGGAACGCATACGTCGACTGTGCGATGATGTCATCACCCGGCACCACTTGCGTTCCATCGTGGAACCCAGAAGTGCGCAGCAATTCACGCCGGTCTCTTTGAATCAGTGCTTATGCACTGCACCTGTTCTTACCCTATAAACAGAACAATGTGCAGATTGCACACCGTTCTATTATTGTAAGCCATAGCTCGGCCACGCTACAACAAATGGTGCCATCGCTCCCCATGCTGCAATCCGCACCAGCCTTCAACTCCTGCATTAATGCTGCTACATTAAAGCGGAGTTCCACCCAAAAATGGAACTTCCACTTAATCCACTCCCTTTTTGGGGGGGGGAGTGGGGGCTTCAGGAGGAGTGGGACTTCCTGTCCCACTTCCTGCTTCCGCCGAGGGGCTGGTAAGGCGATTAGGCTTAATCGCCTTACTGCACCCCGTCCCGTAGGCGATCATCTAGGACACTGACAGGTCCTAGACGATCGCCTGTCCAATCAGCGGCGCGCCGTGCACGCATGCGCAGTGCGGCTCGCGCATGCGCAGTGGGTGCCCGGCCGTGAAGCTGAAGGCTGTCCCGGCCGGGTTCCCACAGTAAAAATGAAGACGCCGGACTGGGAGGGGGGGGGGAGGAGCAGAGCCCCCTCACGGCGCTTCGCTGGAATGCTGGAGCAGGTAAGTGATTGTTTATTAAAAGCAAGCAGCTACACCTTTTGTAGCTGCTGACTTTTAATAAACAAAACTTTTTGCTGGAACACCCCTTTAACTGCAACAGACTGCCATTGCCGAGGACAACCTTAGAGACCTTCCTTGCTGACAACCTACATTACGGAATCCCTTGTTTCTACACTGAAGCCCTGCAAACGGATAAGTAGCAATTGTTTCACTGGTAGTACTATAGAAAGATCTGCTGCAAATATTCTTTCTAAAACAACTGCTGTTATTTATTATGGCTTGTAGTTATTAACATACTACTTGGGTCAAACTGTTGTGTCTATAGCTGTTTGCTGAGGAACATCTTAAAGGGACATCTACTCTCAAAATTACCTGAGCTATATTCGCCTCTCATATGCAACTATTAGTTGTCTTAACAACTCCTATTTACTACGTTCTTCACATATGTGTTAATTGCTTATGGGTCTTGCCCTAACTTGCTAAATATGTTTGCTTTAACTTTTCTATGCTAAGGGCTGATAGTATTTCATACCAACTCCCTTAGTGGCCTAATGCTTCTCTATATGTTTAAGTGATATGATGTAGAGAACCCCCAAACTCCTGTTTGCGTGGAGTGATGCCTGGGGTCCTGTACTGATAATCACTTGCATATATGGGTGCATTGCAATCTTAAACCTTAGTAGCTCAACGCCTTTCTTTATGCGAGACAGAGATAATGTAGAGAACCCCCAAACTCCTGTTTGCGTGGAGTGACGCCTGGGGTCCAATACTAAGTTCTCACATAGAGAAGTGCATTGAAATCCTTGCTAACCACAGTTCACCAGAGCTGTTATTGCATCCAGACTTCTGGTGACAATAGCATTGTCAGACTGTATTCGAACAGGACAACCCTGCAGTCTGTAAGACCAGACTCTGAGGGCCAGATGAATTGCCTGAATCTCCAGAATGTTAATGGGTAGGAGCTTTTCAGCTCCAGACCACTTCCCCTGGGCAGATGCTTCTTCTAGAACTGCCCCCCCCCCCCCCCAGCCAAGAAGGCTGGTGTCTGTAGTTACCAAATTCCCGGTAACCGGAGTAAAGGATTTTCCTTTTGACAGATTTTGGGGGAGCAACCACCAATTGAGGCAAACCTTTGGAAATAAGATCATAGGAAGGTCCAGGGTCTGAACATCTTTGTTCCAAGCGGACAGAATTCTGCCCTGTAACGGCCTTGAGTGAAACTGGGAGTAAGGGACAGCCTCGAATGAGGCTATCATCTTTCCCAATAACTTCATGCATAGACGGATGGAAGGGCTTCTTTTTGCCTTTATCTGTCGGACCAAGTCTCCTATGGCTTTTGCCTTTGGCTCAGGAAGTAGTATTTTGCTTTGGGATGTGTATACTATAATCATGCTCAAATATAAAAGGAAAATGATGAGCGCAAAACCTAAACTAAACTAAAAGGCGCAAATAACGCTCCTATGGCAAAAAAGTGTAAATAGTGCACATTCCAACCACAAAATATAAACAATGAATAATAAATAAACAGAAGTCCAGTGATGGTGATAAATCACAACTGAGTAGGATGGACACAGAAACCAGTCCAAAAAGGTGAAAAATAACAATAATCGTGTCAAACAATTCAATAGCTTCTATCACTTTAAGCAATCGGAAAATCCAGAGACGTCTTCCAAGATATCTGTGCTCACAGAGCGCTTACCTCCCAGCAGAGGGAAAAGGGCCTCAACTCAATCCTAGATATTGTTGTTGGATTCCGTCTTGGATAGATATTGCTGTCCGCATCCAGGCGTAATCAGGGTCCGGTCATCGTGGGTTAGGCAAATGCATAAAATGGAAAAAATGAAGCTCTCATCGTGAATTATGTAAAAACTGAAAACAGTTTAATGGGTAAATTCACTTACAAACAAAAAACGGGTAAAAACGCCAACAACGGCACTTCCGGTCGGACGGTCAGGGTGTCACGTCACTTCCGGTTGACCTTACGCGTTGCGTCACGTCACGTGACTTCATCAATCTCTGAAGTCACGTGACGTGACGCAACGCGTGAGGTCAACCGGAAGTGACGTGACACCCTGACCGTCCGACCGGAAGTGCCGTTGTTGGCGTTTTTACCCGTTTTTTGTTTGTAAGTGAATTTACCCATTAAACTGTTTTCAGTTTGTAGCCTGAGTACACCGTGGAGATGACCCACTTGTCCTGAACTTCGTTCCACCAGGAATTTTCAAATTGTACCAGGCTTCCGCCCACTCAGCTGAGCAGGGGTGTCCCTTCATAAGGAAGTTTTGGGGTTCTGCTTGGAAGATTTTGAACCCCAAGTTTTTTTCTGCCCTTGGGTTTGGCTCTGGACCTTTCCCCTAGTGTTAGACTGGGGAGGCCATCACCCCTGCCTCGAAAATTAAGTTCCAGGGCCTGGGGAAAGAGAACGTTTAAATGAAGAACTTTTACTCTTCTTTTTAACCGGCAACAGAGTAGACTTGCTTCCGGTAATCTTTTGGATGTATTTATCAAAGTCATCCCCAAACAGGCGTCCTCCCCAAAGGGTAACACTGCCAAGTATCTTTTGAAAGAAACTTTGGCTTTCCAATGTTTCAAACAAAGGGACCTGCGCATGTGTACCAGCAGGAGATTCAAGCAGGATTCTTGCTGAACAGAGTCCATAATCGCAAAACACAGGGCCTTAGGAAGGTCCTCATAAACCTCAATCTCCTCTGTAGGGAGGAGGTTAACTATCTGCTTCATTTGTTCCTTGAAGAACATATGCCAATCCCTGCAACTGCAGGTTGCACTACAGCTCCGGCCATAGAGGAGGAGGCTTTCAATAAAGATTCCAGCTTCTTATCAGTTGGATCCTTAAAGCACTGAGCATTGTCTATATGACAGGTCAGGCTTTTGTTTGCACAATAAATAGCTGCATCTGAGGATGGGACCCAAGAGCGTTCCTCCGGACCGTACCACCTCCAATGCACCAGGTACTGAATGTGCCCATGGAACCTACGGGAGTCAACAATGAACTGTACTTCATACTTCTCATGGTTCTCAACCTGTATAGGGTGAGGACATGGCACAGAGGTGGTAAAACGGTTGCAGACCAAAGGTTTCAATAGGGGACATGAAAAACATTAGGAGGTACACATACTGAAAGGAAGGTCCAACGCGTAAGCCACTGGGTTTATCCTGCGAAGGATACGGAAAGACCCAATAAACCGAGGTGTGAACTTCAGAGAAGGAACATGAAGTTGGAGGTTTGCGAGATTACAGCCAGACCCTGTCCTCGACAAGGTAGAAAAGCGCAGGCAGGTGTCTGCGTCAGCATGGAGTCTGTACCCCTCATTAGCCTGTCGCAAAGCCTTCTGGACTTGTACCCAAGTGGAACGAAGACCACGGAGATGTTCCTCTAATGCAGGAATACACAGAGAAACATGGAAGGTTGGAAACCATAGTTTGCCATAAACGGGGACAAACAGGAAGCAGAATTCAGAGCGATATTGTGGGCAAACTCCGCTCAAGGTAAGAGGTCTGACAAGTCATGGTGATGGTGGGGCATCGACCTGAGCAGCAAGAATTTTGTCTCCCAAAGGAGAAGTGAGACTGGTGTGAGCCGTAGCCAGAATAAAATCAGGAGGAATCACAAGAACTAACTTCATCTTGGAAGTGGAGGAAACTGTTCTGTCAACCCTTACATTCTTAGTATCGGGTAAGAATGAGACAATGTAATTAAAACCCGACAAAAAATTAGCCTACCGTGCCCTTCTGGGAGAGAGGCGCTTAGTCTCAGACAAGAATGTGAGATTTTTATGGTGAGTAAGAATGAGAACCTGCACAGTGGTACTTTCGAGGAGATATCTCCATTCTTCCAGGGCTAAAATGATCGCCAACAGCTCTGTCACCAATCTTGTAATTGCACTCCGCAGGTGACAATTTCTTGGAAAAGTAGCCACACAGATGCATATCGCTGTCAGAGCTAGGAAGTTGAGACAGAAGGGCGCCAACTCCAGTCTCAGAAGCATCAACTTCAAGCATTAAAGGCAACGTAGGATTAGGATGTGCCAACACAGGAGCAGAAACAAATGCAGCCTTAAGACTCTCAAAAGCCTTAAAGTGGAGCTCCACCCTCTTTGACAACTATGCTGCATCCCCTGTAGTTATGTCCCCTTTGGCATATAATAAAAAAAAAAAAGCTCACTGTTATATCTGGATGTGTTTTTCTTTCCAGACGTGGCCGCAGGAGCCTCAGCTCGTCATGTATGTACCGCTATGCCTCCTGGGAGATGTTTGTCATCAATCCCAGGAGGCCCTGGGCAGTAGCATTGCGCCCGGCGCCATTTTAAATAAGGGCAACAGGTGTGTTTTGCCATTACACTGACAGTTCCACACACTGAGCAGGCCCTGTGCACAGTGTGTGAAACTGATTTGCAACTGGAAACATTGGGTGGCTATTGACCTACTGTGAGAGTGTCCCGGGCTGTGTGACACTTCCAGCACAGCTGCAGCATTCTCACTTTGCACTCGTGGTTTACTGACAGCCTGAGAAGGGAGATCAGTGATTCTCCTCCTGGCTCCGCCCATATCATAGTCGGGAAGAACTTTCTCACACTGAGCTCCTGAGAAGGTCAGTGCAGACTGAGGGGGAGTGGGGAAACTCTGTACTACACCAGCCTGTCTTCTCTCTGTATACCATTACCCAGCATCTCCCCCCTCTCTGTATACCCAGCATCTCCCCCCTCTCTGTATACCCAGCATCTTCCCCTCTCTGTATACCCAGCCAGCATCTCCCCCTCTCTATATACCCAGCCAGCATCTCCCCCTCTCTGTATACCCAGCATCTCCCCCTCTCTGTATACCCAGCATCTCCCCCTCTCTATATACCCAGCCAGCATCTCCCCCTCTCTGTATACCCAGTATCTCCCCCTCTCTATATACCCAGCCAGCATCTCACCCTCTCTGTATACCCAGCATCTCCCCCTCTCTATATACCCAGACAGCATCTCCCCCTCTCTGTATACCCAGCATCTCCCCCTCTCTATATACCCAGCCAGCATCTCCCCCTCTCTGTATACCCAGCATCTCCCCCTCTCTGTATACCCAGCAGCTGCCCCTCTCTGTATACCCAGCATCTCCCCCTCTCTGTATACCCAGCAGCTGCCCCTCTCTATACCCAGCATCTCCCCCTCTCTGTATACCCAGCAGCTGCCCCTCTCTGTATACCCAGCATCTCCCCCTCTCTGTATACCCAGCATCTCCCCCTCTCTGTATACCCAGCCAGCAGCTCCCCCTCTCTGTATACCCAGCATCTTCCCCTCTCTGTATACCCAGCCTCTCCCCCTCTCTGTATACCCAGCAGCTGTCCCTCTCTGTATACCCAGCAGCTGCCCCTCTCTGTATACCCAGCCAGCATCTCCCCCTCTCTGTATACCCAGCAGCTGCCCCTCTCTGTATACCCAGCCAGCATCTCCCCCTCTCTGTATACCCAGCCAGCATCTCCCCCTCTCTGTATATGCAGCATCTCCCCCTCTCTGTATACCCAGCCAGCATCTCCCCCTCTCTGTATACCCAGCCAGCATCTCCCCCTCTCTGTATACCCAGCCAGCATCTCCCCCTCTCTGTATACCCAGCCAGCATCTCCCCCTCCCTGTATACCCAGCCAGCATCTCCCCCTCTCTGTATACCCAGCCAGCATCCCCCCTCTCTGTATACCCAGCAGCTCCCCCTCTCTGTATACCCAGCAGCTTCCCCTCTCTGTATACCCAGCAGCTCCCCCTCGATGCAGTGTCCCGGGGGCCGATGCAGTGTCCTGGGCCCGATGAGGTGTGATGTGGTGTCCTGGGGCCGATGCGGTGTGATGCTGTGTCCTGGGGCCAATGCGGTGTGATGCTGTGTCCTGGGGCCGATGCGGTGTCCTGGGGCCGATGCGGTGTGCTGTGATCAGTGCGTTGTGCTGTGATCGGTGCAGTGTGCTGTGATCGGTGCGGTGTGCTGTGCAGATATATCTACATAACAAATGATTTAATATATCTACTGGTTCCTGGAGGGGAGGAGAGTTTTGCATAGATAAGGGGCAGTAAGTTCCTCCTGTTGCTATGGAAACCTGTCCTGAAACCTATTACATTGCTTGTGCAGCACTGAGCATGTGCGACATCTGCAAGGCTGAAATCCAGGAAGGCATACAGTCTGGCTTCATGCTGCCCACACTTAAGATGGCCCCAATCAATCTCTGTTTTATAAAGTATCTAAATGCTGTAACAACCTAACAAAACAGACCTTAGTTTACAGACTAACTTTACTAGAATACATTAAGCTTGTGTATTACAGGGGTATTTATATTTAAAAAGTGAAATTGTGGCCGGAACTCCGCTTTAATGGACTCTGAAGACCAACTCTGTGGGTTACCGTCCTTTCTGGTCATTTCAGTCAGGGGGTTTGACCAGAGAAGAGAAGTTATGAAAAAGCTTCTCATCCACCAACACTCACCATTCTACTTTTTCCACCATTACTTAGTGATCACGCGTGCTGCACCACTCCCCTCACTTTTCCCTATTCATGACGCGGTTTGAGATACTAATTCTACTTCATTTTTTATATATTCGCCAAGTAGGTCCTTATACACACATGCCCTCCCATGGCTACCACATGGCATATGTGCCCTGCCACCACCGCCGTGCTTCCCTTGGCGGGCCTTTTAGTTAAGCGACTGAGCCCTGTGCTTCCTTGATCTTTTATATTGTTTTGTTTTCCTTTGTGACTTTATTTTCTGTTCTATTATTATTATTTTCAGACATGCTCCTGATGAAGTGGCTACGTCACGAAACTAGTTGAGTTTCTGCGACCTTCAACCCTCTGTATCATCCCCTAATAGGGATCTTCTAATGGTGTTGTGTATGGTTATCATTGTTTTAATTTTATGTCATGTTATTGCCTTGTATTCAATAAAATTTATCTTGCTTTCAATTTTTGTACATTGATACTGCTATCTTTTTACTAGTACCGCAACAGTCCTACTGGCCCTTTGCTCACTCTGGGTTCTCAATTATCTATATTCAGATTTTCAGGATGATGGTACCTTTTATCTCAACAATTATGTATTCTATCCTAGAGGCTCCAATAATCATACTATATGACATAGTCTATATTATTAAACATATTCACGGAGACGTATAATCATACAACATAGCTCATTTATTGGTTGACAAAAATATGGATATTTACATGAAATTAGAATACCAGTTGCGTTACATGAACGACTTGCAAATCAATAAAATACCCCCAAAATGGGTATGCAATACATTTGATCTGTGCGTCATGGTAAGTTATCAAAATAACTTTATATAATTGACAATGAAACAAAAGCATCTGTTTCATATATCAACCGATACTATACTGCAGGTAAGTAATTGGTCAACAATGTGAAATATATTGGACGTTTGTTTTGTCAGTAAAATTGGAACAATGTAAAAATAAAAAAAGATAAAAATTGTACTCTTTAAGTATATTCAAAATTTCGATATTTCTAGGGAACAACAATATATTTCTGATAAAAGCAAAAATGGCATAATTACCGACTCCAAAATGGCTATTTGCAAATGACCAAAGTTAAAATGCAGTGGCTTTCTATGGTCCTTCATGGGATAACAAGATGTCTTCATGCATCGTCCTAGTGTACCCCTATGGATGGGGTCTTCTACCTCTTTCAGTTCATTGATCCATCTCCATCTTCATTGATATTCCTCTCTGATTATCCTTTACCATCATGGGCTCTCTATTTTTATATATATCAAGACAATAAGCCCATAAAGTTTATACTAAGTTCTGCCCATCTGACAACTGTCCGTTATTCATAGGCCCCTGGTCTATATAGGAGTTCCTGTCAAGACGTGTCCGGTTCTTATTGGCTGACAGCTTAATCATTGACTTGTTCTCTGAGCTTTGAGATCCTCAAGTAATATCACTTTTAACCACTAGGTGTCTCACCTTTATTGTAAGATTATCTATACGTTAATATTTATATCATTGGGGAGACTTATATTATTATTATTATTAGCTTATTATTATTGGTAACTTCTATATATATCTCTGGTAACTTTATATTTCATCAGATCCAATTAGTATATCTTTGATCCCTACATAACATGCTTCCATATTTCTTTATAAATGTATATTCCCCAAAAACATTCTTCTAAACAAGCACAAGCTTATATCTCTTAATCAATGTAAAATAATTATCAATTTTGTGTTCCTCCAACAACAATTATCAAGGTGGATACATGAATCATTTTGATATGTGTTTGATGGATACATGTTACAGGTTACATTTTTATAATCACAATTTGATATCTTTCATAATGTTGATTAGTTTCTTTAAAACACTTCTATTTAACTCATTCTCATATATCTTATTCTACAAATTTCTAAATCAACATATGCGATGATCATCTTTTTCCTCTGTCCTAAGATGTCATTGATAATCTAAACATAAATTTTCAAGTCGACTTTAAAATATATTTTTTTTATATCATGTGTCTTTTAAGAGAATCAAATTTGTACATTGGTTTGTGAGGATTGGACTTTAAACTGTCTCTTAACGAAGGCAGGATGATAGCTTCAGCTGTGTCCACTCAAGGACAACATTGTCCATTGTTTTAAGACGGCTAAGTCAACGTTCTTGTCCAGGAAGGCTACCCTACAATGGATTTATCTCTTCCTTGAAACCAGTTCACCCATCTTGTTTGGTGAGAAAGCTGTTATCATTGTTTTTAAACTTTCTGAGTACACATCAGGCCTGGTCAGTTTCGCTATCTGTAGAACTATTCCTTATTGTGGGATTGTCTCCTTAAACATCTCTTGTTTGGTTGCGAAAAGACTTCTGAAATCTCTGCTTGAGAGCAGAGTTGTAAACATTTACAGATAGTTGATGTATTGGGAACATGAGCTAAGGGTTTATTTTCTTCATTTTTGAAAGGCTCTCAAAAAGATTTATAGTTCATCTAAGCGAATCTCACATTTCGTTTTCGGTAAATATTAAATATATTATTTATCTGCGCCAGAAACATAACACTGCACAACCTCATCTTTTATATTTAAAAACAAAAAAAAACTGGGTAAAATATTGTAATTATTCACTAAAATTATACTTAATGTATTTCTTATTGAAATGTACACTTGATAAACCACTGAGCTAATATCATGTGACATAAAAAAATAGGATTTTTGTACTCACTGTAAAACCCATTTCTCTGAGTTCATGGACGGACACAGCAGCAATTGATCTTAGGGTATTATCCTCCTTCTAGGAGATTGACTAGGCAGAAAAACAGCATGTTAAGTGATAAACACTCCACACAGTACAGTACCCCTGGGTACATACCCCACTCTCTGCTCTGCAGCCTCAGTTCGTAAACAAGCAGTACAAACAAAGAAGGGGTGGGTGCTGTGTCCATCCATGAACTCGGAGAAATGGATTTTACGGTGAGTACAAAAATCCTATTTTCTCTTCCGTTCATGGACGGACACAGCAGCATATTGACCTTAGGAACGTCCCCAAGAAGTGTCAAAAAAATCAAGGGGTAGGAAAAACACAGCAAACCAACTTCACCCCAAACAAACCAGAGCTCCTCAATGGAGGAACTTCAACCTTAAACAGCTGCCTGCAAAACCTTGCGGCGAAGGAGGCATCTGAAGATGCACTCACATCCACCCTGTAAAACTATAAGAAGGTGTGGACTGACGACCAAGTTGCTGCCATACACACCTGTAAAACAGACGCCTGATGGCGGAAAGCCCAAGAGGCACCAATTGCCCTGGTCGAATGCGCCGTAACCGGGAACGGGGGTGCCCGCCCCTTAAGCACGACCTGCCTGATCAACCTAGAAATGGTGGCCGACGGGACCACCAGACCCTTCTTAGGACCAGTCACCGACACGAACAGTGAATCCGACCTCCGAAATGGAGCCGTAGCAGATACGAACCACGTCCAAGGAATGCATCGCAGCCTCAAGGATGGAAGAACAATGTCCTCATTAATGTGAAAGGCCGAAACAACCTTAGGAAGGAACAAGGGCTGCGGCCGCAGCACCACCTTATCCCTGTGGATGACCAAGTAAGGAGCCTTGCAAGACAAGGCCACTAATTCAGACACCCGTCTGAACGATGTACTTGCCACCAGAAAAAACACCTTCTGTGAAAGAGTCAATAAGGGAATCTCCCTAATGCCCTCAAATGGAGCCTTTTGAAGCACCGAGGGGACTAAATGCAAGTCCCAGGGAGGAAGTGGAGGATGCACAGGAGGGGCCACATGACAAACGTACGCACCAGAGAGTGCGCTGCCAAGGGTCGCTGAAAGAAAGCTGCCAAGGCCGAAATCTGCCCCTTAATCATACTTAAGGCGAGAGCCTGATCCACTCCACACTGATCCACTCACGTATGCACGGGGTGCCAATTCATCTCCTCACACATAGAGATGTAAACCTTCCACGTACGATGGTGAATCTTCCGGGAAGTAGACTTTTGCACCCGCAGTATGGTAGAGATCATCAAATCCGACAGACCTTGGTCCCTCAGCAACCGGCTTTCAATAGCCATGCCGTTAAAGCCAACAACTGTAAAGCTGGATGAAAGATAGGACCCTGTGACAGAAGATCCTCCCGCAGTGGCAGGCGCCGCGGAACATCTGCCACCAAACGCACCAGATCTGCGTACCAGGGACAGCGAGGCCAATCCGGAGCAATTAGGATTGTTGGTATCCCCCCGGGTTCCACTCTGTGTAGCAGACGAGGAAGAAGCTTCAGAGGAGGTAAGGCGTAGATTAGACGATAGTGACCCCACTGCGCCACCAACGCATCTAACGTGTCCCCCCACGGGTCTTTTGACCTGGCCACAAACCACAACATCTTCTGATTGAGTCGTGATGCCAGAAGATTCACGTCTGGACCGCCCTATTTCAGACACAGACTCTGAAACGCATCCGGGTATAGTGACCATTCTCCTTGGTCTAGCGTTTGGCGACTTAGGTAGTCCGCCTACCAGTTATGCATGCCTGAAACGTACACGGCCAAAAGAGCCGGAACGATCTGTTCAGCCCACCTGAGGATGTGAGCAACTTCCGCCGCTGCAGCTGAGATCCTTGTGCCCCCTTGATGATTGACATATGTCACAGCCATGGCGTTGTCCGACTGAATCCTGACCGGGCGGCCCTGTAGTCTCAGAGACCACTTGGAGAGGCACAGCCTGATCGCCTGGAGTTCCAGGACATTGATCGGCAGGTGAGATTCTTCCTGATTCCAGTGCCCATGGGCTGACTGAACACCCCAGACTCCCCCCCAGCCGGAGAGACTGGCAATGGCACGGGAGGAACGACTTCTCGCCCTGAAGACGTCAGCCACCACACTAGGGAGGATCTGACCAGGCGACTTACCCGGACTTGGCAATCCAAGGACGAAGGACGCTTGTCCCAATGCGACAGAATTTCTTTCTGTAACACACAAGTGTGAAATTAAGCATACGGAACCGCCTCAAAGGAGGCCACCATGAGACCCAGAACTCGCATGCAAAAGCGAAGCGACAACCACTTTTGGGTCGCCAACCGCTGCACCGCAGTTTGCAGTATCTGTAGTTTCTCCGTGGGAACAAAAACTCTTACCTCAGAGGAATCCAGGATCACCCCAGGTATTCCAGGCGCTGAGACGGTACCAACACCGACTTCTGAACATTTAGCAGCCAACCAAATTCCCGGAGGGTCTGGCAGGTGATAGACACATCCACCTCTAACTCTGATCTTGAAGAAGCTCTCAGAAGAAGGTCATCCAGGTATCCTACAATAGCGATCCCACGCTGCATCGGCAGGGCCAGAATCGGAGCGAGCACCTTGGTGAAAACCCTTGGCACCAAAGCCAGGCGGAACGGGAGGGCTAGAAATTGAAAGTGGTCCTCCCCGACCACAAAGCGCAGAAATCTCTGGTGCTTTGCACATATGGGGATATGCAAGTATGCATCTTTGATATCCAAGGACACCAGGAAATCCCCTTGATGGAGTGGCGCTACTACAGAGTGAACCGACTCCATCCTGAACTTTTGCACTTTGACTAAACAGTTGAGGGCCTTGAGATCCAGGATTGGACGGACCGCTTCCTTCTTGGGGACTACAAACAGATTGAAGTAAAACCTCTGAAACCGTTCCAGTAAGGGAACCGGGACGATCACCCCCTGACCAGCAGATCCTGAACAGCCCCAAACAGGGCCTCCTGACGAGCCGCGAATTTGCAAAGCCGGCCCCCCACCCGAGCGACGGGCAGGGGCAGACCTTTATGCGGAAGCAGGTTTTTCCGCAGGCTTGTTGGACTTGCGGAACCAGGGGCACTTCTGCCCTTCAGCAGGCACCTTAGCGCCCTGGGAAAGTTTACCTGCAGCACCGGGGGGAAGAAAAAAACGCTTGGGGGCGGTAAAGGAGGGCCCCTGCCTACGGCAAGGCACCTTACCTTTACCAGATTGTGGGAACAGAGTGTCATCTAGAGAAGCCCCAAAAAGTCTTTCACCCTTAAAGGGCAAGTCCACCAAGGCCTTCAGCCAGACAAGGTGGCGCAACACCACTACATAGGCCGAGGCCCTGGAAAGCAGGGGAAGCGTATCCAGGGCTGACTCACAGACAAATTTTAGGCCCTGCACCAACTGGTCGGCCAGCACCACACAGTCTGGAGGGGCTTGATGCTCCTCCAACTCCTGAAGCAACAACTTTACCCGTTCAGCAAGCGTCTGTGACACTAGAGCCCCGGCTAAGACTGGTCTCACCGCCGACCCCACCACCATGAACATGGAGCGGGCCACAGCCTCAGCTCTCCTATCAGCGGGGTCCTTTAAATTGGGAGCCCCTTCCACAGGTAATGTGGTAGCCTTGTTCAGTCTGAAAACAGGGGGGTGCACTGACGGAGGAGAGGTCCATTTTTTCAGGAAATCCTCCTCAAAAGGATAACGGACCGCAAAGAATTTTGGAACAGAAGAAAAAACTTTTGTGACCGATCCCATTCCTTGTACAAAAACTTTTCAAGATAAGGAACACAAGGAAACACTTTTGCAGTGCATGCCGGCTTATGGAACCCAAAAGGGACCGACGTCTCTGATGTCTCCGCCAAATCCTCAATTTTCTGAGTATCCCGCACAGCAGTGATAAGAGCTCCCACTAGCGCCCTATCATGCGCCGACCCTGATCCAGAGTCATCCTCACTGTCCGTATGGACTAGGCCTGCATCCTCTGACACCTCGGAAACCAAGGCCGGGAGCAGTAGCTGGGCCTGTCCTGCTGCTGTCTGCCCCAGAGTGCTGCACCGTCCCTCAGGAGTGTGCAGGAGCCGTTTGTGCCGATTTTTCAGCCACTAGAGGCAAAAACACATTCCAAAATGGCCGCCAACATGCAAACAGAGCATGTGGGCTACAAGAAAATGGCGGCCAAGATTGTAGTAAGAAAAAACCGCACACAGCAGCAAAACACCCAGGACCCCCGGGCAGGCCCCCCTGCACACACGGCAGCAAAACAGCACCCCCGGAAGCAGACACAGCCCCCAGCCACTGGATGGAGCCCCCCACCTCACAGCCGACCCCACCACCCAGAGCGTGGGCAAAGGAGGGAGAGGAAGGGAGAGAGGAAAGCAGGGCGGACCCCAAGTCGACCTCCCCAGGATTGCCCAGCCGCACCACCCTGCCAAAGCAAGGGGACTGCTACTTACCTGTCCTGCGACCACCGGCTGAAGGCCCAGCGCATAGCTAAAAGGCCGGCACACGCTCGATGGCCGAACTGGGGGGGACTACAATGATCAAGGATCTAGCCTGTCACCCAGTTGGCCATCGATTGTAGATCTTAGGATCCAAAAATGCAGGAAAACAAAAAAGAAAAGCAAGAAAATTGCAAAAAAAAAAAACAGACCACATGGGCCCAGAGGAGCCATGTCATTCTCTTTTGCTAGGCAGAAAAAAACTGAGGTTTCAGAGCAGAGAGTGGGGGGATGTACCCGGGGGAACCACCCCCTGGGAGGTACTGTACTGTGTTTAACACTTAACATGCTGTTTTCCTGTCTAGTCAATCTCCTAGAAGGAGGATATACCCTATGGTCAATATGCTGCTGTGTCCGTCCATGAACGGAAGAGAAATTGAACTAGCACCCCTTTATTCTCCAGGGACTTCAGAAAATATATGTTTGGGGTTCTAAACTAACCTTCAGGACAACAATGTACATTTTAACATGTGTGCAAAAAAAATACAAAAACAGCTCAGACAGTAAAAGGGTTAATATGAGCTAGATGGGATCACTATGCTTTGTTCAGTGTAATGCAACATTTCCATCAGTACATTTAGCGCAATACAACATTATAGCCACTAGATGGAGCCAATGATTATATGAAAAAAAAAATGTCCAAAACTTGTCACATTCGTTTAACAATTTTTCATTAAAGCGGAGTTCCACCCAAAAATTGAACTTTTGCTTATCCCACTCCTCACCCCCTTACATGCCACATTTGGCATGTAATTTTTTTGAGGGGGGAGTGGGGGCTTCAGGAGGAGTGCGACTTCCGGTCCAACTTCCTCCTTACGCCGAGGGGCTGGTTAGGCGATTAAGCTTAATCGCATACAGCAGCCCCTCCCTGTAGGCGATCGCCTGGGACACATGACAGGTCCCATGTGATCGCCTGTCCAATCAGCGGCGGGCCGCGCCACGCGCGCATGCACAGTGGATGCCCGGCCGTGAAGCCGAAGGCTGTCACGGCCGGGTGCCCACAGTTATGATGAGGACGACGGCCGGGGAGGGGGGGAGAGGAGCGGAGCCCCGGACGGTGCGTCGCTGGAACAGGTAAGTGATTGTTTATTAAAAGCCAGCAGCTACACTTTTTTTGTAGCTGCTGACTTTTAATAAACATAAAACAAGGCTGGAACACCCCTTTAAAGCGGATCTCCACCCTAAAGTGAAGATCCGCTGATCGGAACCCTCCCCCCCTCCGGTGTCACATTTGACACCTTTCAGGGGGGAGGGGGGTGCAGATACCTGTCTAAAGACAGGTATCCGCACCCACTTCCGGCCCGCAGTCTCGGGCAAAAGACGGGCTTTTCCCGTTGTGTGCTGGGAACTCTCAGCTCCCAGCACACAGCGGGAGCCAATCGCCGGGCGCAGCGCGACTCGCGCATGCGCCGTAGGGAACCGGGCAGTGAAGCCGGAGCGCTTCACTTCCTGGTTCCCTCGCCGTGGATGGAGGGGGGAGCAGCAGGGTGATGAGCGATCGCTCATCCTCTGCTGCGGACGCCGCTGGACTCCAGGACAGGTAAGTGTCCTAATATTAAAAGTCAGCAGCTGCAGTATTTGTTGCTGCTGGCTTTTAATATTTATTTAAGGTGAACCATCCGCTTTAAGATAGACCTCAATGATCCCATACACACTATTTAATTTTCAGCAGATTTTTGTCTTCAGATTTACGAAAACCATATAATATTAGGTCAGACCTTAAGAGTTTCAATTTGTATGCAATCAGGCAGGCCCTTGCACTACATGGTCTTTGTAATTCTGAAGGCAAAAATCTGCCGAAAATCTAATGGTGTGTATGGGGTCTGATGCCGCATACGTATACAAAACGTATATAGCGCGGCACATGCAAACTAAATCGCCTCTGGTCGCTGGTTGTTCCTGTCTCTCTTGACATCAAAAGAGTAGAGTTTTAATCTGTCTTCTGAAGGTCAGGTGGTCTTCCTCCAACCGAATGCTGGTTGGTAAAGCGTTCCAAAGTCTGGGACTTTGGAAAGCAAACCTTCTTTCTCCTTTGGACTTATATCTGGCTTTTGGTATCTTGACCAGATTTTGGTCGGTGGATCGCAGAACGCGATTGGGATTGTGGGCTTTTATCTTTTCGCATAGATATTGTGGCGCCTTCCCATGGATAAACTTATGAGTCAGACAGAGTGTTTTAAAAGCAATTCTGTCCTTTACTGGCAGCCAGTGAAGGGTTCTCAACGAAGGTGAGATTGATTCCCATGTTTTTTTCCCAGTCACTAGTCTGTCGGCCGTGTTCTGAACGACTTTCAGACGAGAGATTTGGTACTTTGGGAGTCCGAGGTAAAGGGCATTTGCATAGTCCAGTCTGGAGTTCACAATTGTTCCCACCACGACTGCTACGTCTTTTTTGGGGATAAAAGGAATACGTCTACGTAGTAGGCGCAGCAGATGGTGAGATCCGCTGACTACTGACCCTATTTGTGCGTCCATTGTCATGTAGGTGTCAAAAATGACCCCGAGACTTTTGACTTTGGTGCTAGGGGTGATGATTTGGCCCAGAATGGGCGGAGGTGTCCAGGTTGTTGCCAGTTGACTATTGCGACTGGCGTGAAACAGAAGTTCTGTTTTGGAACTGTTGAGTTTAAGATAACTCATAGTCATCCAGTTTTCTATCAAAGAGAGGCATGTCTCTAAACTGAGATGATGTTCCTTTTTTTTGCAGATTAGAAAATACAGTTGCGTGTCGTCTGCATATGAGTGATAGAGTAGTTGTTGGCTACTGATGATTTCAAAGAGAGGGCGAAGATAGATGTTGAAAAGCACCGGTGACAGGGGGGATCCTTGAGGGACTCCACATGATACCGTCCCAATTTCACTGTTTGTGATCGGTTTTCCAACTTCATCATTAAAAACAACGTTGCCCACACACCATAGTTTAAAAAAAAAATATGAACAAAGTGCGGTGACGTACAACGGCACTCTAAAGGGGAAGTTCTATTCGCCTTTGGGCTGCTTTAGCTGATTCCTTGCTAGTAAAAGACGATTCGCGCTTTTCTGTCTGTTACAGCGTGATGAATGTGCTTACTCCATTATGAACGGTAGTTTTACCAGAACGAGCGCTCCCATCTCATATCTTGCTTCTAAACATGCGCGGGTTTAAAACGTCGTTTTAGCCCACACACGATCATTTCAGGTTAAAAAATGCAGCATGTTCGAATTTTTTTTTGTTGTTTTTCATTAGTATTTGTGAAATCGTACACCACAAAATGTACTTATTTTTCTACTGCTATCAATAACCAAAATGGTACAACACTTCATCTATGTCTTTGGTGACCTCTGATCTCCTTATGAAGTGTTTCTTACATGATGAAGATCAGCCATGGAGTATATCTGAGGTGTATATCAGGGTTTGCTTCTTCCCCACTTGAGAGCTCTGATGTCCAACATTCATATACAAGACATTTCCCACACTCAAGGATCCCCGATATACAGGAAGACAGGACTTCAGTGGGGAACATTTCCCTCACTCAGAACAGGAAATTGGCTTCTCCCCCCTGTGAGATCTCTGATGTTTAGAAAGATGGGACTTCACTGAAAAACATTTCCGGCACTTAGCACAGGAGTATGTCTTCTTCTCTGTGTGAGATCTCTGATGTGTGTAAAGATTGGACTTCTGTGAAAAACATTTCCCACACTCAGGACAGGAATACGGCTTCTCTCCTGTGTGAGATCTCTGATGTGTGTAAACACTGAACTTCTGTGAAAAACATTTCCCACACTCAGGACAGGAATACGGCTTTTCCCCTGTGTGAGATCTCTGATGTTTTAAAAGACTGGACTTCTGTGAAAAACATTTCCTGCACTCAGGACAGGAATATGGCTTCTTCCCCTTGTGAGATCTCTGATGTCTGTAAAGATTGGACTGCACTGAAAAGCATTTCCCGCACTCAGGACAGGAATACGGCTTATCCCCTGTGTGAGAATTCTGATGCATAGAAAGAGTAGACTTCATTGAAAAACATTTCCCACAACAAGGACAGGAATATGGCTTTTCCCCCGTGTGAGTCTTCTGATGTCTGTAAAGATTGAACTTTTGTGAAAAACATTTCCCGCACTCTGAGCAGAAATATGGTTTCTCCTCAGTGTGCAACATCTTATGTTTTTCAAGATTGGACTGAATTGAAAAACATTTACCGCACTCAGAACAGGAATACGGCTTCTCCCCTGTATGAGATCTCCGATGAGAGTATAAATGCGAGGAATTTGAAAAACATTTACCACACTCAGAACAGGAATACGGCTTTTCCCCCGTATGAGACCTCTGATGTATTAAAAGTAGCGATTTTAGTACAAAACATTTTTTGCACTCAGGACACGAATATGGCTTCTCACCCGTGTGCACTTTTTGATGTGTGTAAAGATGCGAGGCTCGTGAATAAGATTTTCCACACTCAGAACAGGAATACGGTTTTTCTCCCGAATGAGATATTTTGTGGTCATCAAGTCTTGATTTAAAAAGAAAACACTTCCTGCAGTCAGGGCAGGAATACGGCTTATCCCCCGCGTGATTACGTTTATGCACATTAAGTTGGGATTTAAAATGGAAACCCTTCCCGCACTCAATACAGAAAAACCTCTTCTCTTTTCGCCGGACGGAACTATCCCTCACAGTCTGAGGTTCCTCAGGATAAGAGGAATACGATGGTCCATCTACACTGTGTGGTGCCAGATGGACATTTGAGGTAGCCAGGTTTTCTCCTGGACTATACTGTGTGATGTCCTTATCTTCTACTTTACAGTCTGGAGACAAAGTGAGACAATCCTCTGAGGTTTTCCTCATCTCCCGTCCATCTACTAAAAAAGAAATAAAAAGATTATTACTAGACATGTGCAGATTGGTTCCCCTAAACCAGGACACCGCCCACATCAGGCAGCTTCGTCTCTGAGGATCTTACAGTTTCCCCCTCAAGGTAACTAGTAAATGGGTTCTCAGCTCTCCTACCAGTTCATTTCTTTATTCATGGACCCTAGTCAGAGAGTGAGGAAACAATCAGAACTGTCTTTTATAGGAGTGAGGGTGATTATAGGACGAGTGTCCCCACCCCCTCTATCACTCATTGCCATTTTCCAAACACAAGAGGTCCTGCACTTCCTTATTTAGTCCATGATTTAGTCATTAATAAAAGCCGGGCTGAGTCTCACCAGAGGTCAGAGAGTGAGTATGGGGGGAGAACAACCAAGATGAAGACTGGACTGATCCTGAAGATCACCATCATTGGGTTATTTACTCCTCCCTCATTATCACTTTCTGTTTCCAAAGTTTGAGGATGTTATCACATTATTATCACCATATAAAAGTCTGTGCTCCAATCAAATCATCAGATATAAAATGTCCAGTTGGTAGGAAATGGGTGTAACAAAAGAGAATACATATTATGTGTATATATAGCAGAGGAGAGAGCGCAGAAGTCAGGAGTATGTAATGTACAACATACTGCATAAGATACAACAGATAGGACTATATAGTATCAGAAGGATATAATGTACAACATAGAGTATAGTGCAGGGGTCAGGAGTATGTAATGTACAATATAGAATGTATAGTGTAAGTAAACAGTGGTGACCTAAATGTTCACATGAGACAAGTTGCAGAGATCCCACAGCGCTGCCTCCCATCTTCTGAGACTGAATACATTGTTTCTATGTGTTTATCAGATGATGGGGGATCTTGGTGGACCCTCCATACTGCTTTTTCCTTTACAATAAAGTCTCCTCTTACCCGGTGATGTGAGGGGCGGCTGATTGTCCATCATGTAGAGATCCTTGTGTCCTTCTAAATACTCCCACTCCTCCATGGAGAAATAGACAGTGACATCCTGACACCTTATAGGAACCTGACACACACAATGATACAGTCACCATCCAGACACACCCCTTGTCTGTTACTGGATAATGTCCCAGAATTCCCGGCACCGCTCACCTCTCCTGTCAGCAGCTCCATCATCTTCTTGGTGACTTCTAGAATCTTCTGTGTGTTGTGTCTTGTAGGGATCAGGTATGGAGTTGGGGGGGTGGTGATGGGATTCTGGATTCTCGAGGATCTTGTGGTCATATTATGAGATCTCCTTTTTGTAGATTTCTTCGTTATTACTGTAAAGTTCTGTGTTATACAAAGATAAATATCACTCTCCCATAAACCCTCAGGTCAGCTCTATATTTATTCTCCAGGGATTGGTCACAATGTTCCCGATTCAGCAAAGGACAGACATCTCCATCCAATGATATGATTACAATGTGGTCAGATTTATAGATCCTTCTAGAAGTCATATAATAGAGTCACTAACATTTTACTAGTGGCTCACTGACCCACCAGGAAATGTTACCCATGGATTTAGTGGTCAGTGGGTGTGGCATGCTGGTGATCATCGTTCTCACTGATTGGACTAAACCTAAAAAAAATGTTTTATACCCAATGCCGCCATCTTGTGCTATAACCAAATATCAGAGTATGTACACTTTATGTATTCATAGTACTTGTGCAGGGCCACTGATAAGGGGGTACCGCCGGTCCTGCTGTACAGGGATTGGGCCGTGTGTTCATTTGCAGCCACTAAGCTACATTCTGTTGGCTTCCTGTCATTCTATGACTGAGCGGCTCTGAATGTTGGCTGCACTCCCTCTCTGCTCTCTATGTGGCTTGTTCATATTCCCTTCTAATTGTAACTTTGTTTCTCTTCACTTCCTCCCTCCAGATTCTTTCCATACTCACTCTTACAGAATCTTCTCTCCTGGTTCTGCTGGACCTAAGTGCAGCCTTTGACACGGTAGATCACAAACTGCTACTGACTCGGCTGGCTGAGGTAGCCGGAGTCACAGAGGGTGATTTACCATGGTTTTCCTCCTTTTTGGAAAACCGATCACAAACCGTGAAATTGGGACTGTTCACTTCTGGAAAACGCACGGTGTCATGTGGAGTGCCCCAAGGATCACCCCTGTCACCGGTGCTTTTCAACATCTATCTTCGTCTTCTCTTTGAAGTCATTAGTAGTCAACAACTACTTTATCACTCATATGCAGACGACACACAACTCTATTTTCGCATCTGCAATAGAAAGGATCATCATCTCAGTTTAGAGAATTGTCTCTCTTCAATAGAAAACTGGATGACTAATGCCGCGTACACACGGTCGTTTTTTGCGATGAAAAAAAAACGACGTTTTCTGTGAAGTAAAAAACAACGTTTTTGAAACGTCACTTTTCAAAGACAATTTTGCATACACACTATCGTTTTTTCACAAAAAGCGAGGTTACGTTCACCACTCTTTTCCATTGAAGCTCGCTTCATAACTAGTTTCTGGGCATGCGCGGGTTGAAAAACGTCGTTTTGAAAGACGTTTTTGCTACACACGGTGACTTTTTGTGAAACAAAAAACGACGTTTTGAAAAACGACACAAAAAATTCAAGCATGTTGGAATTTTTTTTTGGTCGTTTTTTTGAAGACAAAAAACGAAGTTTTGCCCACACACGATCAATTTAAATGACGTTTAAAAAAACGTCGTTTTTTTTCATCGCAAAAAACGACCGTGTGTACGCGGCATTAGAGTTATCTTAAACTCAACAATTCCAAAACAGAACTTCTTCTGTTTCAGGCCAGTCGGAAGAGTCAGCTGGCAACAACCTGGACTCCCCCGCCCATTTTGGGCCAAATCATCACCCCTAGCACCAAAGTCAAAAGTCTCGGAGTCATCTTCGACACCCACATGACAATGGACGCACAAATAGGGTCAGTAGTCAGCGGATCTCCCCATCTGCTGCGCCTACTACGCAGACTTATCCCATTCATTCCCAAAGAAGACGTAGCAGTCGTGGTAGGAACAATCGTGAACTCCAGACTGGACTATGCAAATGCCCTTTACCTCGGACTCCCAAAGTACCAAATCGCTCGTCTGCAAGTCGTCCAAAATACGGCCGCAGACTGGTGACTGGTAAAAAAACATGGGAATCAATCTCCCCTTCTCGGAGATCCCTCCACTGGTTGCCAGTAAAAGACAGAATTGCTTTTAAAGCTCTCTGTCTGACTCATAAATGCATCCATGGAAAAGCCCCGTAATATCTTTGCGATAAAATAGAAGCCCACAATCCCAATCGCGTTCTGCGATCCAGCGACCAAAATTTGGTCAAAGTACCCAAGGCCAGATTTAAGTCCAAAGGAGAAAGAAGGTTTGCGGTCCAAGGTCCCAGACTATGGAACGCTTTACCAACCAGCATTCGGTTGGAGGAAAACCACCAAACCTTCAGAAGACAGATTAAAACTCTGCTCTTTTGAGGTTTTGAGATACGGGAACAACAAGCGCCCAGAGGAGATTTAGTTCGCATGTGCCGCGCTATATAAGTTTTTCATTCATTCATTCATTCACTCTGCTCCATAGATATGCCCCATCCCCCTTTCCTACAATCAAGCTCTGATATCCCAGATTGTGTCCTGGTGTCTCCCTGCAGTCCTTCACTCCTTGTTTTGTCCATCTACCCGGTCTCCTGTCTGCACAGACTATATAGCTTCCCTGTTGTCTTCTTGTTGCTCTGCTGACCGGCTGTATTCCGTTCTGCCTTTATCTTCTCTGAGCACAACTTAGTGTAATAAATGTAGCTGGGCCTCCCACTATATGTAGCTGGTTTTCCCACTCCTCTCCCGCTATATATAGCTGGTCTTTCCACTCCTCTCCCACTATATGTAGCTGGTCTTCCCACTCCTCTTCCACTATATGTAGCTGTCAGGAAAGGTTCCATCCGCTGGTGCTATTTATGTTCTGTCTTGCAGTGCTGCGTCCCACCAGCAGGGGTCTCCTGGCAGTTCGGAGCTGTCAGTAGAACTTCCCCCTGCTGGTATATCACCTTTGGGACGCAGTACTGGCCTCCACCAGCGGATGGATCCTGGCAGAGTGGAGCACCTGGCCCTTGCTGCGTTCAGGTGTGACCTGAACTTAATCAGCACACCCCATATATATACCAGGCATGCGTAATCATACCTTGCCCTGGTATCCGTCTACTAACCTGACCCTGAGCCTGCTGTCCCCTGTCTGGACTTTTTTTTTTTTTAACGTCAGACCACCATTTAAGTGCAACAAGGGTCACTCACGGTGAAGAGGCAACTTATGGCTCCTCCATGGTATCGCATCATTTGTGCCTTTTTTTTTTTAATTCCAAATATTATATATCTACTTTTTTTTGTATGTTTTTTTTTCTTAAGTAATTACAATCAAGGGGTGTACTTCATCACCATAGGTTATTTACCTAGAAAACATTACTGGTGGTCCCATTATCTCCCCCCCCCCGGCTACCTCACGTGTTGCTTCAACAGCCCTTTGAGTTTCTCGTATTTAATACGCAAACCCCTCGGGATCAATTATTTCTGAGATTTTCTGCATAACTCCAAGATTTTTTAAACAGAGCCCATTGTGACCACTTTTCCTTCATATCCCTACTTCCTTCCTCCACGCTATCCCTTATCCCTTCCATCCGATATGTCTCTTTCACTGCGTCTATCCACTCCCACATTGTTGGACATTCCGCCTCCTTCCATCTCTTTGGTATTAATCTCTTTGCTGCTTTAAGGAGGTGGGGGAGCAGTGATGTTGAATAGGGTTTACCCGCCTCTTCGGTACCGTGGAACAAAACCGTCCATGGGTCGTATTTAACTTCCTTCCCTGTTATGATTTTTATGTAACCCAATATTTTTTCCCAGTGTTGTTTCACTTTAGGGCACGACCACCACAGGTGTGCCATTGAACCCACTAGGCCACAGTCCCGCCAACATTCTGCCGTTTGTCCCTCTTAATATTTGCTTTCTATGTCTGGGGTTATGTACCATCTGGCCAAACATTTGTAATTCGCCTCCGCCGTTCTGCTATCTACCGCCGATCGGTGGGTCAGTTTAAGAATTTTACTTAGTGTATGCTTATCTTTTGTTATTCCCAAATCCCGTTCCCATTTCTCAATGAATGGAGGAAACACCGATCCGCCCACTTCTAGCAGAACTTTGTACAGTCTAGAAATTAAGCCTTTACCTTTTTCCTGCACGCACAATTTCTCCACCTCTGTGAGCTGGTCTCCAGTCCTTAATGGCTGGGGAAGCTTCTGTGTGAAGTGGGCTAATTGTTGGTACCTCCATTCATTTATTTTTAATATCTTCTCATTGTGACTTAATTTCTGAAGTGATTTAAGTACCCCTTTCTCAAGTTTATCCTTTAATTGTGCTTTTTTTTTTTTGATCCAATTCCCCCCAACTGTATTTTTACCTGGTGCAAAATATTTATTGTCCTTAAGCCTGATAAGAGGGGAGTTATATTCTTTATCTATTTTTTTTGTGTAACAAATCCCAACTTTTTAGTGCCTTACATTTTAATTCGTGAACATTCTCTTTAATTCCTCTATATTGTGGCGGGTTCCAAACTATAACACCCAGTTTAACCTGTGCTAGTGCGTTTTCTACTTTCACCCATCTCTTTTCCTTATTTTCTCTAGCCCACTCGATCACCCTAGACAGCACAACGGCTTCGTAATACTTCCCAATGTCGGGAATCGCTAAGCCCCCCCGTATTTTTTCCTGGTTTAATACGCTGAGCGCAATTCTATGTTTCCTGTTTTTCCAAATGAAGTTCGTTATCAGTTTTTTGAGGGTCCTCAGATAATGTTGAGAGAGTGCTATTGGTAGCATCTGGAATTTATATAGGATCTTAGGGAGAAGCGTCATTTTTGAAATATTGATTCGGCCAATCCATGAGATTGGTTTATTTATAATCCTTTTTATCTCCTGTTTTATTTCGTCAAGTAGCGGGATATAGTTAATTTCATATATTTTTTTGATTGAGGTGGCTAACCTGATACCTAAATATTTCAGCTCTTTACGCCAGATGAATCCGAAATCGACCATCAATTGTCGCTTATCCGTTCTGCTCGTGCTCACGTTGAGAATCTCCGTTTTATTAACGTTTATTTTAAAATTGGAAATGTCGCTGTAGCTATCACAGATTTTAAGGAGGTTCGGGAGTGATGTTCTAGGGTTGGTAATATAAAATAGGACGTCATCGGCAAAAGCCGATCGCTTATGTTCTTCATCTTCTATTTTAATTCCCCTAACCTCCGAACAATTACGAATATTTGATAGGAGCGGTTCCAACGTAAGCACGAACAGAAGCGGTGACAGCGGGCATCCCTGTCTCGTTCCATTTTTCATATTAAAGGCCTGAGAGAGATTTCCGTTAATTCTAATCCTAGCTGTAGGGAGGTTATAGAGCGTCTTAATCCAAAGCAGCATCCTGGGGCCTATTTCCATTCTTTCTAAAGTCTGAATCATGAACCCCCAGTCTACCCTGTCAAACGCTTTTTCCGCGTCGACTGACAGGAATAGTCCTGGGGGCCCGCCCTCCTTCATCTTCCTAATGAGTAACAGAGCCCTCACCCCATTGTCTTTTCCCTCTCTTCCCTGGACAAAACCTACCTGGTCTGGGTGTACCAAATAGGCCATATGTTGCTTCAGGCGTTCTGCGAGTACCTTAGCAAACAGCTTAGTGTCAACATTTAATAGGGATATGGGCCTATATCCTGAGCACTGCCCTATGTCTTTTCCTTCCTTCGGGATCACTATAATAGTAGCTTCAATGGTGTCCTTACTCATTTGATATTCACAACCTAGACCATTATAATATTGGCACAGCCTTGGTATTAAAATTTCTTTGCATTTTTTATAGTATATCGTTGTGAACCCATCAGGTCCCGGGCTTTTGCCTGCTGCTGACCCTACTATCTCAGCGATGACCCCTCCTCAGCGATAGGCCTAACTAGGATCGAGCTCGCATTTAATCCAATATTAGGGAGATTTGCTCTGTCTAAAACATTTTGGGTGATATTCCTATTTTCCCTTTCTGCTTTACCGCGTACAGATCTTCATAGTAGGTTTTAAATGCTTCTCCGATGTCCGTTGAAGCATGTACTGTCTCTCCCTTTTTATTACGGATTTTCTCGATATAGGGCCAGATTCACGAACACTTGCGCTGGAGTATTTGGATATGCGCCGCGTAACTGTGATGATGCGCCGTCGTTTCTATGTGCCCGTACCCACCAAACTAGATGCGCCCAATAACGGGTCATTTGCGACCGGCGGAACGTTCCGACGCCAGAGTATCGTCAGCGCTTATTTTCGCTGGGCGCATCAGTCGCGCCCATTGATTTCCCCTGCAAATATGCAAATGAGGGAGATTTCCCAATTCGCGAACGGATTAGCACCATACGCTGGCTACATGCGCCGCGCGTATCTGGTCCGTCCGGCGCAAAGTTATTTCTACAAAAGGCTGCTTTATCTTTACTCCAGACGGTCACAGGTCAGCAGGAGAGCAGCTACAGCAGCGTTACCGACGATAGGAGCTTACTGAACAACAACACTTGCAAGGACAACACCTCTGTGTGCCAACATGCCAGGGGCAATTGTGGTCCAAGAACTACTGATGGGTCCCCTGGAACCAAGAAGGCGGCCACGTGAGAGGATATACCGCACTCGTATGAACCTCTTTGGCATGGGGGATGAGGAGGTGTATCGCCTCTTCAGATTCAGCCCAGATGCAATACTTGAACTAACCACAACCCTGCAGGATGACATCACCAGCCCAACACACCGCTCACAAGCAGTGCAGCCACTGGTGAAGGTCCTGGCAACACTCCATTTCCTTGCAAGTGGATCATTCCAGCGTACAAGTGGAGTGGTGGCTGGGATGTCACAGTCCTCTTTGAGCAGATGTGTGCACCAGGTTGTCCCTGCAATCCTCAGACGCATGTCCAACCAGTTCATCAGACCCACCACTGAGGAGCTGCGGCAGAAGGCAATGACAGATTTCTACAACATTGCCAGATTCCCTCGCACTGTGGGGGCCATTGATTGCACACATGTGGCCCTACAGCCCCCCAGTGCCACAGAGCACATATACCGCAAATCGGAAGCATTGGCATTCCATCAACGTACAGGTGATAGCTGATGCCCAACGCCTCATATTGCACGTCCGTGCCAAACACCCCGGGTCCAGCCATGACAGCTTCATATACAATCAGAGCCCCATCCCAGCAGAATTTAACCAGAACATGTATGGGGACAGCTGGCTGGTTGGTGAGTGACAAGGGAGTCAGGCATGACTATCCCCTCCCGTGATGCACAACAGAAGTCGCACATGCATGACTAACATTCTCCTGTCTTTTCCCTTCCAGGTGACTCTGCATATGCACTGGGACCCCATCTAATGACTCCTTTCCGGAACCCCCAAACCAGAGGAGAGAGAAAATACAATGAAGCACACATCAAAACCCGTGCAGTGGTGGAGCAAACATTCGGGCTCCTGAAGTCCCGTTTCCGATGCCTGGATAAGTCTGGGGGGGCCCTATTGTATTCACCTACCTTTGTGTGTCAGATCATCGGTGCATGTTGCATACTACAAAACTTTGCTATGAAAAAAGGCCTGCAGATTGACATACGTGATGACCTGACCCCCGACCCACACAGTCCACACCTGCCAGAGGAGAACCAGTCTGCTGATGGAAGAGCAGTCAGGAGGGTCCTCGCCGTAGGCATCTTTGGACACTAAACCAAAACATTAATAACACAGACAGTGCACGCATGTACACCACTGATGTCCCTAGATCACACACACCACATCCACATCACATTGGATTAGCCCAAGTCCAGCATGTAGGAGTTGGGAGCAGTAACGCCGCGTCAAGGCCCCAATGATGTCACTGTCCATTCACACACCTTTCACACGTCATTCATACAGCTGTGGGGTTAACTTCACCACCACGGCCGAGGGTGACACCCCTTACTTTCAGGAGTGCCACCCCCTCACATTCACACACCATTCACACTGTCCCCTGCACTCCTGACCGTGTGCAGTACAAAAATAAATTAAAAATATCATATCCTGATAAATAAAATAAACAAAATCTCATAACCTGAGAAAAAGAAAAAAAAAAAACTCATGACCTGAGTATGTCCAAACCAAAAATATAAAACAAGAAAAAAAAAAAGGCCTCATCGGGGATGCCGGGGGCTTCTTCTGGGGGCCCCTCTCTGGCTCCTCAGCTGCCTGGATGGAGTGGGTGGGGGGGCATCTGGAGGTGGCTGATCCCCAGGTGGGCCACTCCTGGCAGGTGTGGCCTGCATGCCCTCCAAGGCCCTGGCTATCCGTCCAAGGTAGGAGTTCGTCTGGGCCTGCATCCGGAGCTGACGGGTGACCTGATAATGCTGGGCCCGCCGACTCAGCCTCCCCTGGTCCCGGATGGCAGCAGTGTTGGCCTGGACGGCTGCAGTAAGGTGCCGAATATCCCCCTGCACCTCCCCCAAAGTGGTGACCACTGCAGCGCAGTTGCAGCTTACATCCTGCACTGCGTTGCTGAGGTTGGGAACGGAGCCCAGGCTGTCAGACACTTTCTGTAAGTGCCCAACTATGGCCCCCATCTGTTCCGTCTGCCTGGCGTGATCCCTCGCCAACTGGTCCTGGACACCATCAGACACCCCCCTGGTCTTCTGGGTCGCCTTCCTGGGGCCAGAAGATGGTTGTCCTCGGGGGGAGGGAGTCGCCCTTGAGGGGCTTCCAAGGATGGGGGAGGGGACGACAGACGGCCCAGGAGAAGGGGAGGAGACAGACAAAACTAAGGTAAAGTCCTGCTCTGCCACAGCAGGATCCTCTACAACCACCTCGGCAGGTGTGGCGTGGCCACTCTCCTCCACAACCTCTTCACCACCCAGTGGCTCGGGCACACGATGGCGTGGGGGGGATGGGGTGGAATGCATGCTGACAGATGATGGCCCAGCTCCGTCATCTGTGGATGACACAAAGCAGACACATGTTGGTGGTCCCACACACTTGGCACATGTACCCCCCCCCCCAAATGCAAAACAACAAATAGGGGATTATAAAACACTTACCTGTCCTTGTGCCTTCCTCCACGGAGTCATAGCCTGCGACCCCCTCCACCTGCTCCCTCTCCAGGCAGCGTGCGACCACCTCCTCCTCTGCGGTCAGGGTGACAGGACATGGGGGACCACCACCTGTGCCCCTCTCATACCTCCTGATGGAGGCCACCTTGTCCCTCACCTTGCGCCGCAGATCATTAATTTTTTTTTGTATGTCCCCAGCAGTCCGGGTGGAGTAGCCCAAGACATTGACCCTGGCAGCAATGGACTCCAGGATGCCCTGCTTCCTCTCCCGGCTGGTCTTCCGGCTTTTTTTGCCATGGAGAAAAGCATTATCCGTCTCCATTGCCGAAATGATGAGCGAGACCTCCTGGGCATTAAAATTCAGGTTCCTCCTCTCTCTGGGGGTAGCGGGAGCAGCCATCACCAAACAAAAGTATCTTCCCTGGGGTGGGGGGAAGCGGAAATACTTTTGCGCCGGAATGGCGTTTCCGCCAGCGCTTTTAAGCGCCCAGCGGAACGCATTGCGCTGACGTTTCCCAGGAAGTGGTGCCGACGGAAGTTGTGAGCATGCGCACAAGGGGGCGAGTGGAGCCGCACTCACTGCGCATGCTCCGTGGATGATGCGCTGAACGTAAGCCTCTGCGCTGGGCTCCGCCCATCATTTACATATGATCACACCCACTTCCACTTGCGTCGGGTTACGCCAGCACATTATCGTTACTCTGGCGCAAGTTTACGCGCAACTGCTATGTGAATTACAGGACTTGCGCTGAAAGGGTCTTCAGAGTAACGTAAATGAGAAGCGTTACTCTAGAGGAAAGATACTCTCATCTACCTGAATCTGGCCCATAGTTTCTGGATTTTTTCCTCTGAACCATTTTTGCGAGGTACTTCGTGGGCTTATTCCCCCAAAGATACCTTTCTTTTGCTATTCTATAGAAGGTTGCTTTAGATTCTTGATCCATCAGGTCTTTTAGTTTGTCTCTTTTTATAATCAGGTCCTGGTATAGCCCCTTATGGTCCTGTTGTTTTTTATGCGCTTGTTCGATTACCGATAATTCCGTGATAAGCTTGTTAATATTCCTACTTCTAGCTTTTTTCCTCCGGGCACCTTCAGAGATAAGTATTCCTCTAATGACAACTTTATGTGCGTCCCATAGGGTTGAGGTTGAAATCCCCCCAGTGTCATTCGTTAAAAAGTAATTTTTGAGTTCCTCTTTAATCCTATCTAGGCTGTCACCTTCCTGCATCAATTCCTCATTTAGTCTCCAGGGCCCACGGTTCCCTGTCGGGTTCTGCAGTAGCATCGTCATGCTAAGGGGGGCATGGTCTGAAATTGATGTGATTTCAATTCTTGAGTCAACTATGTTCTCCAGTAGACTGTGGTCCACCAAGATGTAATCGATCCTAGAGTAAGACTCATGAACGGGGGAGTAAAACGTATAGTCCAGTTGGCTGGCGTGCAATATTCTCCAAATGTCGACCACCTGGCACTTATGCATTTTTGTTTTAATCTTTTTTAATTGAACGTCGTTCCTTCCCCGTTCATGTGACGTACTGTCCACTGCAGGTTCCATGCAAAAATTCAGGTCTCCTAGTAGGATTATTTTACCTTCCCTAAAGTCCAGTAGCTTACCCAGTACCTCCCCGAAATATTTAATCGCATGCTTATTGGGCGCATAAATGTTTGCTATAGTGTATCTCATTCCCCCTATTCTCCCCTTCAGGAAAAGGAATCTACCATCCACATCTGCCATTCTTTCATCCAGTGCAAACCGCATGCATCTCGCGAAGCCGATTGCCACCCCACGGGCTCTTTTAGAGATCGTGTCACCATAGTACCACACCGGGAAATCGCGAGAGTACAGTTTGACCCTGGATTCAAGAGTCAGATGTGTTTCCTGAAGGCCAGTTGTCTGGACTTCTGATCTGATCCGACCTGACCTGATCCCTCTCCTGGACATTCCCTTCCTGCCCATTTCCTGTCTGCAGCTTCTTCTGTGATCTCCTGGTATATGACCTCGGCTTGGCTTTTGGTTTATGATTACGACATTTCCCATTGACTTATATATATATATATATATATATACTGTATGCTTTATTGTTATTTGTGCACTGGTTGTCTTCACCTGTTTTGTTCACCTTGCAAATAAACACCTTTTATTTCACTGCATACAGTGTTGGTCTCCTCTGTGTAGGCACACAGTACTTGTCTATTTAGAATCCTTGACAGTAGCTGGTCTTCCCACTCCTCTTCCACTATATGTAGCTGGTCTTCCCACTTCTCTCCCACTATATGTAGCTGGGCCTCCCACTCCTCTCCCACTATATGTAGCTGGGCCTCCCACTCCTCTCCCACTATATGTAGCTGGGCCTCCCACTCCTCTCCCACTATATGTGGCTGGTCTTCCCACTCCTCTCCCACAATATGTAGCTGGGCTTCCCACTCCTCTCCCACTATATGTAGCTGGGCTTCCCACTATAAGTAGCTGGGCTTCCCACTCCTCTCCCACTATATGTAGCTGGGCCTCCAACTCCTCTCCTACTATATGTATGGGAGGATCGGAAAATTGGTCCCCAAAACTTTTAGTAACTTTTAGTAACAGCTCATGAGTAGTGCACTGTAAGACACCAGCCAAGTAAACTGGTCATCAGTTAGATGGCCATGGACTGTGGACTCGGAGAGACATCCATCCAACTGATGACCCAGTTTACTTTGCTGGTGTCCTACAGTGCACTACCCATGCGCTGATACTTGTTGCTGCTCCCACAATGTCCCTTTTACCCAGTTTATTGTTTACTCTTGGTATATCTCCCTGGGTCCTATCCACTACACTGAATTCATACACTGTAGTTAGATCGTCCATGGCACCCCTTCCCCCATGTCCGCATTGGTGGCAACCTCCTTTGTGGCACTTGATGTCCCCAGTCCTGCAAGGGCTCTAGATATTCTCCTGACAAAGCGGTCCATCCGCGAAACTAGTAGAGATGCCCCCTGTGACCCTTGTCCCGTTGGAATATCTCCCCTCATGCGGGGAGTTTTCTTCTGGTGATTCACGTGGTCTGCCAACAAATCATTTTATCCCTGTATGAATGTCATTACTTGTATTGTATTTTATATTCATGCTCTACACTTTTTTCTATCTATATACCTGTACCGCGAAAGTCCAACTGCCCAATTCTTCTTTGTTTTTTGGAATTTTTGTTTTGGGGACCAATTTTCTGATCCTCCCATACTAATAATTTCTGGATGATGGTATGACCAATTGTAATATAGATTAATTCCTTTATCCTTGAAGAGGATACACATTTTCTCCCACTATATGTAGCTGGGCCTCCCACTCCTCTCCCGCTACATGTAGCTGGGCCTCCCACTCCTCTCCCGCTACATGTAGCTGGGCCTCCCACTCCTCTCCCGCTACATGTAGCTGGGCCTCCCACTCCTCTCCCGCTACATGTAGCTGGGCCTCCCACTCCTCTCCCGCTACATGTAGCTGGGCCTCCCACTCCTCTCCCGCTACATGTAGCTGGGCCTCCCACTCCTCTCCCGCTACATGTAGCTGGGCCTCCCACTCCTCTCCCGCTACATGTAGCTGGGCCTCCCACTCCTCTCCCGCTACATGTAGCTGGGCCTCCCACTCCTCTCCCGCTACATGTAGCTGGGCCTCCCACTCCTCTCCCGCTACATGTAGCTGGGCCTCCCACTCCTCTCCCGCTACATGTAGCTGGGCCTCCCACTCCTCTCCCGCTACATGTAGCTGGGCCTCCCACTCCTCTCCCACTCCATGTAGCTGGGCCTCCCACTCCATGTAGCTGGGCCTCCCACTCCTCTCCCACTACATGTAGCTGGGCCTCCCACTCCTCTCCCACTACATGTAGCTGGGCCTCCCACTCCTCTCCCACTACATGTAGCTGGGCCTCCCACTCCTCTCCCACTACATGTAGCTGGGCCTCCCACTCCTCTCCCACTACATGTAGCTGGGCCTCCCACTCCTCTCCCACTACATGTAGCTGGGCCTCCCACTCCTCTCCCACTACATGTAGCTGGGCCTCCCACTCCTCTCCCACTACATGTAGCTGGGCCTCCCACTCCTCTCCCACTACATGTAGCTGGGCCTCCCACTCCTCTCCCACTACATGTAGCTGGGCCTCCCACTCCTCTCCCACTACATGTAGCTGGGCCTCCCACTCCTCTCCCACTACATGTAGCTGGGCCTCCCACTCCTCTCCCACTACATGTAGCTGGGCCTCCCACTCCTCTCCCATACATGTAGCTGGGCCTCCCACTCCTCTCCCATACATGTAGCTGGGCCTCCCACTCCTCTCCCATACATGTAGCTGGGCCTCCCACTCCTCTCCCACTACATGTAGCTGGGCCTCCCACTCCTCTCCCACTACATGTAGCTGGGCCTCCCACTCCTCTCCCACTACATGTAGCTGGGCCTCCCACTCCTCTCCCACTACATGTAGCTGGGCCTCCCACTCCTCTCCCACTACATGTAGCTGGGCCTCCCACTCCTCTCCCACTACATGTAGCTGGGCCTCCCACTCCATGTAGCTGGGCCTCCCACTCCTCGTAGCTGGGCCTCCCACTCCTCTCCCACTACATGTAGCTGGGCCTCCCACTCCTCTCCCACTACATGTAGCTGGGCCTCCCACTCCTCTCCCACTACATGTAGCTGGGCCTCCCACTCCTCTCCCACTACATGTAGCTGGGCCTCCCACTCCTCTCCCACTACATGTAGCTGGGCCTCCCACTCCTCTCCCACTACATGTAGCTGGGCCTCCCACTCCTCTCCCACTACATGTAGCTGGGCCTCCGACTCCTCTCCCACTACATGTAGCTGGGCCTCCCACTCCTCTCCCACTATATGTAGCTGGGCCTCCCACTCCTCTCCCACTATATGTAGCTGGGCCTCCCACTCCTCTCCCACTATATGTAGCTGGGCCTCCCACTCCTCTCCCACTATATGTAGCTGGGCCTCCCACTCCTCGTAGCTGGGCTTCCCACTCCTCTCCCACTATATATAGCTGGGCATCCCACTTCTCTCCCACTATATGTAGCTGGGCCTCCCACTCCTCTCCCACTATATGTAGCTGGGCCTCCCACTCCTCTCCCACTATATGTAGCTGGGCCTCCCACTCCTCTCCCACTATATGTAGCGGGGCCTCCCACTCCTCTCCCACTATATGTAGCTGGGCCTCCCACTCCTCTCCCACTATATGTAGCTGGGCCTCCCACTCCATGTAGCTGGGCCTCCCACTCCTCTCCCACTATAAGTAGTTGGGCTTCCCACTCCTCTCTCCCAGTCTGGTTCCCTTCCTCTATTCTATACAACTCTTCTCCCCCTCCCTACACTGTCATTACCAAATCTATATGTCACTGATCAACTCTCATCTATCTTTGATCTATTTTAACTTCACCTAAAAAAGGAAAAGTTCAGCTTTAAAAGCGGGGATTCGCCCAAAAATTTTTTTACATGCAGGCGAGTTGTTAGAATGACAATCGGCTGTTAAATCCTTACCGTACATACCGTTTTAGACTTATATGTTCACCGCGGCTTCCAGGTATAATCAGCGGAATTGGGCATTCCTAATTTATTGACAGGCTTCCGACAGGCGCATACAGCACGTCACGAGTTGCCGAAAGAAGCCGAACGTCAGTGCGCAGGTGCCGTATAGAGCCGACTCGCAGTCCGGCTTCTTTCGGCAACTCGTGACGTGCTGTATGCGCCGGTCGGAAATCTGTCAATTAGGAATGCCCAGTACCGCAGATTATACCCGGAAGCCGCGGTGAACATCTAAAACGGTATGTACGGCAAGGATTTTAAAAAAAAACAGCCAATTGTTATTCTAACAACTCGCCTGCATGTAATGTTAAAAAAAATTTTTGGGGTGAACCCCCACTTTGAGTCCTCTCCTCCTCCTCCTCTGACGCATTTGGCATGTCACTTTGTTTTCGGGGCAGGAAAAGCCGTGAGTATTAGGGAGCGGAGTGATCGAAGATGTGGTGTGTCAGTCTGACACCACAACACTGATCTCCGTAAAGAGCCTCTGATGGAGGCTCTTTTTATTATTATACAGGATTTATATAGCGCCAACAGTTTGCACAGCGCTTTACATCAGGGAAGACAGTACAGTCACAATACAGGAGGGATCAGAGGGCCCTGCTCATTAGAGCTTACAATATAGAAGGGAGGGTCAAGTGGAACAAAGGGTAGTTATCTGTGGGGGATGATCAGATGGACTCAAATGAAAGTACAGTTGTCTTTACACTGTGATCATCGGTGATTGGACACGTGGTAAACAGGAAGAGCCATTTATTGGCTTTTCCTTACTCGAGATGCGAGCAGAAGAGAGCTGATCGGTGGCTCTCCTGACAGGGGGTCTGCGCTGATTGATAAAATTATTGTTTTATTTTTATTAATATTTTTTAACCACTTGAGGCCCGCACTATAGACAAATGACAGCTACAGCGCGGACCTCAATTTCTAACCCGCCGTCTTTTGACGTACGCCCCTTTGAGCGTTCCCTGCGCGTGCTGCAGAACGAGCAGTGGGATTTTCTGTTGCTGCCCGTGTCCCTTGGACACAGCCAATCGCAGATCGCCATGAACGGCCAATCGGAGTGGCCATTCGGATGTGATCTGTGGACGAATGAGAGATGATCTCTCAAATGTAAACAAATGAGATCATCTCTCATCGCCGGTTCTCCCTCCTCACACAGAGACAGCGTGTGAGGAGGGAGAAAGCTCTGTGAGTTTATTAGCAGTAATTTGTACAAAAAATACAGCGCCCATACAGTGCCACAGTGCCCATACAGTGCCACCTGTGCCCTTACAGCGCCACAGTGCCCACCTGTGCCCATACAGAGCCCACCTGTGCCAGTCTGGGACCACCTGTGCTAGTCTGGGACCACCTGTGCCATCAGTGATCTGTGCAGTGCCCACCTGTGCCACCTCATCAGTGCTCACCCGTGCAAATCAGTGCCCACCTGTGCTGTGCCGCCAATCAGTGCCCACCTGTGTTGTGCCACCAATCAGTGCCCACCTGTGTTGTGCCGCCAATCAGTGCCACCTCAGTGCCAATCAGTGGCCATCTGCTCCGCCAATCCGTGCCCATCTGCTTCACCTCATCAGTGCCCATCTGCTCCACCTCATCAGTGCCCATCTGCTCCACCTCATCAGTGCCCATCAGTGAAGGCTTAGCACACACCTGTGTAGTCGCATCACCACCAGCAACATGTCAAAAATATCATATTCCGCTGAGGAGGCATACCAAATTATTTCCGCACCCGACGAGAGCAACATAGACCTCCCTCTTTCAGATTCCCCTTCCAATACTGATTCTGAGTTGGACGTCAATTATGAGCCAGCCCTCAGTAGCGCAACACTGAGTGACTCAGAGGAGGAAGATAGCCGGCCCGCTAAACGAAGGCGTTCTGGTCAGGAGGCAGTGCCATCCACCAGCACCGCAGTGCCATCCACCAGCACTGCAGTGCCTGGGCAAGAAAGGCCAAGGACCCATGCCGGCCTTCCTTATGCCCTTCAGAACCCCTTGTGGCTTCCTCCAAATTACGGAGAAGCCAACATCATCCCTTTCACGGCCCAGCCAGGAATCCAAGTAGACACGAAGAATTTTTCCCCAATCGATTTTTTTAACCTCATATTTACAGAGAACATGCTATCCGAAATTGTGGCCCAGTGCAACCTATTTGCACAGCAATTTATTGAAAGAAATCCCACATCCTATCATGCCCGTCCCTTCCAGTGGAGAGAGACCTTACGGTGGAGGAGTTTGTGGCAAACCTAGCCACTTCTGGAACGCTGGACGTTACATGTCAAAAGGTTGTCTGTATTATATGCTATGTATTCTGCTGGGTCTTATGTGGGCATAGTAATTCATATGCTGGCAGCCGTAAGCCACTAGCATTCAGTACTTAGTTTTATGTTGCCCAATCAGTGTTCGGCAGTTTTAAACCGAACTCCCACAACACATAACCCCAGACCCCAGCTATCAACCGACTTTTCCCTTGTGCAGCAATGCCTGATGGGAGAATTATCCAAACTGTTAAGTTCCCCATCTGGTCCTCCCTGTATTACCCCTGTTAAATCTATTTGGCTGTTTGGAAACCCCTTGCATGGGGAATTCTATAAATATGGAAGCCTGTTAATAAAAAGTCAGTTGACTCTCAGAGCTGTGAGTCGTCTGGTTACTGAGGGAGATTTGGGACATTGCCTTACTTGTCAATGCTGACTGTGGATTTACCCTGGTTACCAGCGGAGATCGTGGAGTTTAATATTGCTCTCCGCTACATTTGGTGGCAGCGGTGGGATCCAACCTTACAGCCGATAAGCGCAATTCGTGCAATGTGAACTACCGATGTAAATGGAGACGGATTATTCTAGGCTAAAGCGGCAGACATTAAAGGAACTGCTAGAAGCCAGGGGTAAGGTAGCCAGCAACAAATCCAAAGCTGTACTAACTGCCGAGCTGATGGAGGGAGACAGAGCCCGCAGCGCTACACCACCAGCAGCCATGGAAGAAACCCTCTACCAGAGAGAAATGAGGACCAGGCTGGAATTTTTGCCACAGCCTATATCAGATGCCATGCTGCATATGGTAATGGCGAATGTGCAGGAGTACGTGATGGCACACAGTCCGCAGTATACACAGTCTCGAGCAGAATCCACTACTGGGTCACTCTACAACCAGGTAAAACCCAAAATTCCCTATCATGCCTTTAAAATGTTTTGCGAGGAGAAGGATGAGATTGATGGGTATTTACAGGATTTTGAGAGACTGTGTGATTTACATGACTTGGAACGGACAGTATGGGTCCCATTGCTAGCAGGCAAGCTGGCAGGTCGGGCAGCAGAAGCATATCGCGCTGTACCCAGTGAGGACAGCAAGGATTATGATAAAGTGAAGCGAGCGATATTAGAGAGATACGCCATTACTCCAGAGGCATACCGGCGCAAGTTTAGAAACCTGCGCAAACCAGAGAAGGATTCACATGCTGAATGGGCACACAAGCTGGACCAAGCTTCCCAAGGGTGGATACAAGCCAGCCAAGCCACTACTATGGAGGAATTGAGACAGTTAATGCTGTTGGAGCAATTCTTCAACGGTTTGTCCCCAGAGGCACAAGAATGGGTGCGAGACAGGAAACCTCTCACCCTAACCGAAGCGGCTCGATTAGCGGATCAGCATTTTGATGCAAGGAGACATCATGGGCCCCTAACCAAGAGTTATCCTCGACCCGCGGGACCACCCAGTACTCTACCACCCCCCGGTCTCACAGCCTCCCCTTTTCGTCAATCCCAAGGGACTTTACCACCACCCTCCAGATATAACGGACGTGCCAACATCCAATGCCACACCTGCAAACAGTGGGGACATATGGCACGCGAGTGCACCCAAAACCGGGGCAGACCCGCCTGGAACCAAGGCCAACCAAACCCGGCACCAAGGGCTGCTGCCCATCATTATCAACGGGAGCCGGCCACTCAAGAGATGTTGAGCATTCCAGCAGAAGAACCCCTGGGAATCTTGCATGAGGTGATGACAGTCCGAGCCACGGATAACCGGCAGCATCATCGACAGCCAGTGACCTTGGAGGGGAAAGAAGTCCAGGGACTTCGGGATTCAGGAGCTACTTTAACCTTGATAGCACCCCATTTGGTCCCTGACTCGGCACACACTGGCGGATCAGTGGCAGTACGAGTGGCAGGGGGAGCAGTGTACCGACTACCCATTGCCAAAGTACATTTGGATTGGGGTGTGGGAGGGGGGACGGTAGAAGTGGGCCTCATGCAAAATTTACCAGCAGATGTTATGCTGGGAAATGACTTGGGCCAGATGACCTCTGCTTTTGTACCCCAGGCCCCATACCAGGAAGCCCATCCAGTGACCACACGGCAACAGGCTCGCACCACGGTTCCACCGACACACTCTGAAGCTCCGGTAAGAGACCATGACCCCCACACGACACGTATGTCCTGGGATACCCCGACTAAGTTTGAGGCCGAGGTGAGGTCAGACCCCACGCTACAGGTATACAGGGACAGGGTACACGCTGACCAGGCTGGGCTAGAGGGGGAGCGGTACACCTGGGAGAAAGGGCTACTTTACCGCATTGCTGAAAGAGGAGTGGGAGGGTCGGCCACAGTAATGACTAAACAGTTAGTGGTTCCCCAGAAGTATAGGCAAGAACTGCTTCGGATTGCCCACGACATTCCCCTGTCTGGGCATCTGGGGATGACACGTACCCGATACAGGTTGACCCACGCTTTCTTCTGGCCAGGGATCTCCAAGGATGTGAGGCAATACTGCACCTCCTGTGACATTTGCCAGCGAGTAGGCAAGCGAGGTGACCGCCACAAAGCCAAGTTATGTCCTCTTCCCATTATTGAAGAACCCTTCAGTAGGGTGGCCGTAGATATAGTGGGGCCCTTACCAAAACCCAGTCCCTCCGGGAAAAGATATATTTTAACTGTAGTAGACTATGCCACCCGGTACCCCGAGGCTATAGCCCTCACCAACATTCATGCCGAAACTGTGGCAGAGGCCTTAATGAAAATATTTTCCAGGGTGGGGTTTCCCCAAGAAATCATATCCGATAGAGGCACCCAGTTCACCGCCGAGGTAACCCAACAACTATGGAAGATATGTGGCATTAAGCCAATAGTAAATTCGGCGTACCACCCCCAGTCCAATGGTCTATGCGAAAGGTTTAATGGTACGCTGAAGCAGATGCTCCGTACATTTGGAGAGGCTCATAAAGACTGGGAGCGCTTTCTACCCCATCTGCTCTTCGCTTATAGAGAGGTACCCCAAGAGTCAACAGGGTTTTCCCCTTTTGAATTACTGTTTGGGAGAAGGGTGCGAGGGCCACTAGACCTAATTAGAGAACATTGGGAGGGGGAGAGTAGCCCAGACGGAACCCCTATTGTATCCTACGTACTGGAGTTCAGGGACCGTCTGGAGGCGCTAACCCAGGCTGTGCGCACCAACCTCCGTGCGGCCCAACAACGTCAGCGCCGCTGGTACGATAGGGGAGCCAGAGACCGCAGCTTTCAGGTGGGACAAAAGGTTTTGATTTTAAAACCGGTCCGCACAGACAAGCTGCAGGCCATCTGGCAAGGCCCATACCAGGTGGTGGAACAGAGATGTGATACCACCTATGTGATTGGCCCCTGCTCAGGGGTAGGGGAGAGATGCATGTTCCACGTGAATATGCTCAAACCATACCATGAGAGGATAGAGGACGTGGCCGCCATATGCGCTTCCGCCTCGGAGGATCAGGAGAATCTGCCACTACCTGACCTCTTAGAACAGGAGGGACAGACGGAGCCCTCCAAGGGGGTTCAGCTGGGGGAGCGGCTAAGCCCTCAGGAGCGTGCCCAGGTACAAGAGCTGATTGTAGCTAAAGGGGCTACCTTCTCCAATTTACCTGGGTACACTCCGCTGGCCACTCACCGAGTCGAGACCCCGGGACAGCTACCTATGCGGCAAACCCCATATCGTGTCCCTGAAGCAGTCAGGACGCATATGAAGACTGAGATTGACGAGATGTTGCAGCTAGGGGTTATCGAACCTTCCGATAGCCCCTGGGCATCGCCAGTAGTGCTGGTACCAAAGAAAGATGGCACGACACGTTTCTGTGTCGACTACCGGAGGCTAAATGACAAAACGGTGTCTGATGCCTATCCGATGCCCCGGATAGACGAGCTGCTGGATAAGATGGCACGGGGCCGGTATCTCACTACCATAGACTTATGTAAGGGATACTGGCAGATTCCACTGGCCGAGGAGGCCATCCCCAAGTCGGCGTTTGTCACCCCGTTTGGCCTGTATCAATTTCGGGTCATGCCATTCGGGATGAAGAACGCTCCGGCAACTTTTCAGCGGATGGTCGATCGGTTATTGGACGGATTCCAGGAATACGCATGTGCCTATTTAGACGACATCGCCATATTTAGCCAGACCTGGGCAGAGCACCTACAACACATAGGGGCCATTCTAGATCGTATTGGAGAGGCAGGGTTAACACTGAAACCCAGCAAGTGTCATATAGGGATGGCTGAAGTGCAGTACTTGGGCCACCGGGTGGGGAGACAGAAACCCGAACCAGCTAAAGTTGAAGCCATAGCTAAATGGCCCACCCCCAGGACGAAAACCCAAGTGCTAGCGTTTCTAGGTACTGCGGGGTACTATAGAAAATTCGTACCCAATTATAGTGCCCTGGCCAAACCCTTGACTGACTTGACACGCAAGAACCTGCCCCGACAGGTTGTCTGGGCCCCAGAGTCTGATCAGGCATTCCAACAACTAAAGACTGCTCTAACTAATGCCCCTGTACTTGCTGCTCCTGATCCAACTAAAAGATTCCTTGTCCATACGGACGCTTCAATGTTTGGATTGGGAGCAGTGCTGAGCCAAGTGGGAGCCGATGGCGGAGAACACCCCGTAGCTTACCTGAGCCGAAAGTTATTGCCACGAGAAGTAAGCTACGCCGCCATTGAGAAGGAATGCCTGGCCGTGGTGTGGGCCCTCAAAAAGTTGCAGCCGTATTTGTATGGACAACCTTTTTCGCTACTCACAGATCACAACCCGTTGGTGTGGCTAAACCGTGTGGCGGGAGACAATGCCCGGCTGCTGCGCTGGAGTTTGGCGCTGCAGCCGTTTGACTTTACAATCCACTACCGACCAGGGAAGCAAAACGGTAATGCCGACGGGTTATCTAGACAAACTGAACTTGAAAAGTGATCTGTGAAATTACACCCCCGGACATCCCCAAGCCGATCCGTTGGGATCAGACTGTGTATGCCGGCTTGGTTCTGGGGGAGCATTGTGGCAAACCTAGCCACTTCTGGAACGCTGGACGTTACATGTCAAAAGGTTGTCTGTATTATATGCTATGTATTCTGCTGGGTCTTATGTGGGCATAGTAATTCATATGCTGGCAGCCGTAAGCCACTAGCATTCAGTACTTAGTTTTATGTTGCCCAATCAGTGTTCGGCAGTTTTAAACCGAACTCCCACAACACATAACCCCAGACCCCAGCTATCAACCGACTTTTCCCTTGTGCAGCAATGCCTGATGGGAGAATTATCCAAACTGTTAAGTTCCCCATCTGGTCCTCCCTGTATTACCCCTGTTAAATCTATTTGGCTGTTTGGAAACCCCTTGCATGGGGAATTCTAAAAATATGGAAGCCTGTTAATAAAAAGTCAGTTGACTCTCAGAGCTGTGAGTCGTCTGGTTACTGAGGGAGATTTGGGACATTGCCTTACTTGTCAATGCTGACTGTGGATTTACCCTGGTTACCAGCGGAGATCGTGGAGTTTAATATTGCTCTCCGCTACAGAGTTGAATTTTTTTTTAGGCCTCACACTTTGTATGGGACTAAACCACTTTTGGTCCAAAAACCCAATCTATCACATGCCAATCTTCTCCAGCGTAATGCCCAGATCCCGATACTTTGCCATCATGAGATTCCTACATTTCAACGACAATACCCAGTGCCATCCCCGAAATCACCCAAATCATGACAGGCTTTTCAAAATTCGGCCCTTATTGGATTATTTTTCTAAAAAATTCCCCCAATTGTATACCCCGGACCAACACATCTGTGTGGATGAGTCCCTTGTGAAATTCACTGGCAGGCTTCAAATCAAACAATTCATCCCCAGCAAAAGAGCCCGCTATGGTGTGAAGGTGTACAAATTGTGTGACCGAGTCACAGGATACCTGTATGCCTTCAGAGTGTACGAAGGCAAGGACACCCAGCTGAATCCCCCTAATTGCCCAGACTACTTGGGATCAAGTGGCAAAATTGTTTGGGAACTCAACACCCCCCTATTGAAAAAGGGATATCATCTATACGTAGATAATTTCTACACTTCACTTCCCCTGTTCCACAACCTGCACCGGAAGCAGACGCCAGCATGTGGAACTATCAGGAGTAATCGGAAGGGCTTTCCTCAAAGTCTCGTGAATAAGAAGCTGAGAAGAGGAGAATCGGCAAGTCTGTGAAATAAGGAGGTCCTGGCTGTGAAGTGGAAGGACAGAAGGGATGTGTACATGCTATCTACCATCCACAATGACACCGTCGTTGAAACCTGCAGAAGGCGTGGCACCACCATCCGAAAGCCCACATGCATCCAGGACTATAATTTGTTTATGGGGGGGGGGGTCGACTTCAATGACCAGATGCTTGAACCCTATCTTGCCACAAGACGGACGTACCATTGGTACAAAAAAGTTGCCATTTATTTTTTTCAATTGGCCATATACAACTCGTATGTAATTTTACCGCAACTCCACCCAAAACCCCAAACGCTTCCTTGGCTACCAAGAGGATCTTATCACTGCCCTTATTTTCCCAAACGATGCACCCCAAACCATCCGATCTGATGTTTTAAGTCGTCTCGCCGAGCGTCATTTTCCCGGTAAAGTCCCTCCCACAGAAACAGGCCGACAACGTAAAAAAAGAGGCAAGGTTTGTACCAGTGAAGGAGTCAGACGAGACACATCTTTCCAGTGTGACGATTGTCCTTCCCAACCAGGCCTCTGTGTACCTGACTGTTTTTGCCGTTACAATACCAAACTAAAGTATTAATTCTCCGTTCCTGCCTTCACACACTTTCACACCCCTTATGCCACTGCCTGCTCTGTAACTGACCCCGGCTTGTTTTTTTACCACAATTCTGCCTAATGATTTTGTAATACCTCTGCCTGATCTGGAAACTGACCATGGACTGTTTTTTCGACCATGCTTCTGCCTAACGATTCTGTAATGCCTCTGCCTGCTCTGTAACTGACCCCGGCTTGTTTTTTTACCACAATTCTGCCTAATGATTTTGTAATACCTCTGCCTGATCTGGAAACTGACCATGGACTGTTTTTTCGACCATGCTTCTGCCTAACGATTTTGTAATGCCTCTGCCTGATCTGGAACTGACCCTGGACTGTTTTTTTCGACCATTCTTCTGCCTAACGATTCTGTAATGCCTCTGCCTGATCTGGAACTGACCCTGGAGGAGTGTTTTTTTCGACCATTCTTCTGCCCAACGATTCTGTAATGCCTCTGCCTGATCTGGAACTGACCCTGGACTGTTTTTCGACCATTCTTCTGCCTAACGATTCTGTAATGCCTCTGCCTGATCTAGAACTGACCTTGGACTGTTTGACCATGCCTTTTGCCTGCCTCTTGGGCTGATCTTGTACCCTGCTACTGGACTAGTGGGATTTAACACAGGGGTCTCACATATGTGAGGGGCTCACATATGTGAGGGGCTCTCTTCATTTCTAGATGAAGATTTTTCTCATCCTAGATTAGGGTCTGGTTGCCCGGAGGCTTCAAAGAGATTTGGGTGGGAGAAGCCTCTACCCCTGTCTCCATTCTGTCCTGAATAAGGCCCCACTTCTGCCTGCTGCCTGTAGGACCAATGACATCATGCCTTTGCCGGTTGCATGAACTGACTACTTGTGTATGCCGTTTTGACCAAGTCCCTGCCTGCTGCCTGGACCAGTGCTATCCTGCTGTGTAGAACTGCGCTACTATTACTACAGGTAATTTTTTGTTTACGCTTTGCTCAGCATAATGTATTTTGGGGTGTAATTCTTGGTATGTGCATGCTATGTGTCCCTGGAACACCTGACGGTGTTCGTTGCATGTTGGATCTCTGTATGTGGTTAGGCTGTGTAGAAGTCTCACATATGTGGTATCGTTGTACTCAGGAGGAGTAGCAGAATGTATTTTGGGGTGTCATTTTTGCTATCTAAATGCTATATGTTGGAAATATCTTAGAAACCGACAACTTTGTGCAAAAAAAAAAATTAAAAAAAATGCGTTTTTTTTTTTTCCCACATGTTCCAAAAACTTCTGGAAAAAAATAAACCGTTCAAAAGACTCATTATGCCTCATAGATTATACATGGGGTGTTAGCTTTCCAAAATAGGGTCACTTTGTGGGTAATTCCATTGTCCTGGTGTTCCAGGGCCTTCAAAAGTGTAATAGGTAATCAACTACAGTAGTTAGATGTGCAATTTATGCTCCTAAAACCCCTGATGGCGCTCCCTGCATGTTGGGCCTCTGTATGTGGCCAGGCAGTGAAAAAGTCTCACACATGGGGTATCGTTTTACTCAGGAGGAGTAGCAGAATGTATTTTGGGGTGTAATTTGTGGTATGCACATGCCATGTGAGAGAAATAAGCTATTACAATAAAAATTGTGAAAACATTTTTAAATAAAAAATAAAAATCTTAATTTTGCAAAGTATTGTGGGAAAAAATTACAACTTCAAATAACTCACCATGCCTCTTAATAAATACCTTGGAATGTCTACTTTCCAAAAAGTTTTTTTTTGGGGGGGCATTTGTACTTTCCTGGCTTGTTGGGGTCTCAAGAAATGAGAGGCCTTCAGTACCTCAGGTGTGATCAGATGCGATAATTTTTTATGATTTGCACTATAGATTGTAGACTCTAAAACTTTCAAACAGGCAAATAATTTCCAAAAATTTTGAGTTATTTTTATCAGACATGTAGCAGTATAAATTGTGGCCAAAATTTATGAAGAAAAATTAATAATTTGCAAAATTTTATCACAAACTAAGAAAAAATCATTTTTTTTCCAAATTTTCGGTCTTTTTTCATTAATAGCGCAAAAAATAAAAAACCCAGAGGTGATCAAATACCACCAAAAGAAAGCTCTATTTGTGGGAAAAAAAGGACAAAAAAATCATTTGGGTACAGTGTTGCATGACTGAGTAATTGTCATTCAAAGTGGGAGAGCGCTGAAAGCTGAAAATTGCTCTGGGCAGGAGGGGTGTTTAAGTGCCCAGTAAGCAAGTGGTTAATGATACAAGTCTCCCAGGGCAGTACCCAGACCCCCATACCCCTTTTATGGCCAATCACTTGCATATAATGCCGATTTTTTTTTTTTCTTAACCAGCACTTTTTTTTTATTTAGCAGTCAGTTGGGAAACCCATTGGCAGCTGATGACTCTTCGGTTGTTAATGAATGGGGCCGGGGCGTCCTTAACAACTAGCTTATGCTGCGCACTGATTGGGCAAAGATTTGCCCAATCAGGGCATATAATGCACTGTGCAGTGTTCAGTGCATTGCAGGATTTTCATCGGGGTGAACACCCAGCAAATTTGGGTGGTCCACAGTTAGGATGCCGACATCGGGAACCCAAAGACTAGAAAAGAAAAAAGCCCTGGTGAGGACAGTGCTGGATCCCTGGACAGGTAAATGTCCTTTTATGAAAAGTCAACAGCTACAGGATATGTTGCTGCTGAATTGTAATAGTTTTTTTTCTAGAGAGATTCCTAATTGAATGTCACTGCTAGTCCAATTGCATTCACAATTTCAGGCCTGTCTCCTTTCCCTACCTAAAACTGCCTTTAGGACTTGTTCACACCACTTGTGGTGCAGGAATGAATGCAAGAACGGCCATTTTCCTGTACCTCATGGAAACGCACTACCCTCTGCAGATGTGCAGAGTTGCCACAGTATAATTTAAAAAAAAAATTATGCGTTCGAACAAGTTAGGCAGCCCATTGAAATTAATGGGGTATGCAAAAAAAAATATATTTTTAAAACTCAGGTACTCAAGGCGGATGTGTGGGTGTCATTATTGATTAGAACAGCATTTCTCAACCAGGGTTCGGCTGCAATTTACCATTGTGGTGGATTTATATGTATATTACCATATTTATCGGCGTATACCGCGCACTTTTTTGCCCTGAAAATCAGGGCAAAATCGTGGGTGCGCGGTATACGCCGATAGCCGCTTTCCCGCGCCGAGTTTTAAATACTGCGCCGGCATATACCGAGCGCAGTACACTCGCGTATAGTCGGGCAGGCTCGGCTCCTTTCGCGCTCACGTCCTGTACATCCAGGACATCAGCGCGAGAGGAGCCGAGTCTGCCCGACTATACCCGAGTGTACTGCGCTCGGTATATGCCGGCGGAGTATTTGAAACTCGGCGCGGGAAAGCGAGGAGGATGCCGCGAGGACGCCGGACCCGCCGAAAAAGACACCGGACCCGCCGAAGAGGACACCGTACCCGCCGAAGAGGACACCGGACCCGACGAAGAGGACACCCGAAGCCGCAGACGGATGCCGGACCGGACGAAGAGGACACCCGAAGCCGCCGATGGACGCCGCGCAAGACACCAAAACTGTAAGTACAAAAAACTTTTTTTCCACAGGAATGGCGGCAACTTTAGAGGTGCGCGCTATACCCCGATAAATACGGTATATATATCCAATTCTAAAGATATACATCGGTAAGTACCTCCCTATTGTACCACATCCCTAAATGCAGACCTTTGTAAATTCCCTTTGGGTATGGACTTTAAAGCGGAGGTTCACCCTAAAACTACTCTGTCCCATCCCATCCAGCATACTGGCGTCAGCGCCAGTATGCTGTTTTTTTTTTTTTTTTTAATTGCTCTACTTACTGTTTAATGAATAATTTTCTGCTACAACTTACCTCCCAATCCTGGTGATGGTTCCGTATGACGGATAGTATTGCATCGCTTATGTTTTTGTACAAATATGTATTTTTTGATAATTTTGTAATGTTTCTATAATATATTTTTTGTAATAAATCATTTAATTCTTTTATATATCTTTGAAGTATTGTATGTGTTGCCCACATAATCCCAATTTCTGAGGTTTTTCGAATATTTTAATTACTACGGGATGATGGCAACTACATGCCGCCATATATGAGTTGGTCCTTTTTCCAATGAATAATTTTCTTTTCTCTCCACCGCGGGTGAATGGCGCGGCTATGTCGCGTCACGCCTTCCGACAATAGCCGATTTAGGACTCCGCTTTTTTCGGCGCTATACGGCGCCTGCGCACAGACCTAGGAGCTGACTGCGCAGGCGCCGTATATAGCCGAGTCCTATTTTGGTTTTTTTCGCAGGGCGAGACCATAGGACTCGGATATATACGGCGCCTACGCAGTCAGCTCCTAGATCTGTGTGCAGGCGCCGTATAGCACCGGAAAGAGCCGAGTCCTAAATCGGCTATTTTTGGAAGATGTGACGCGACATAGCCGCGCCATTCACCCGCGGTGGGGAGAAAGGAAAATTATTTATTGAACAGTAAGTAGAGAAATAAAAAATAAAAAACAGCATACTGGCGCTGATGCCAGTATGCTGGATGGGATGGGATGGGACAGGGTAGTTTTAGGGTGAACCTCCGCTTTAAGTGTTGTGCGTTTAGTGTCTTTAAAAGTAGAAAAACAATATACATTTGTATTAAATAGACACGAATAAAATGCATTAGCATAGAATGTACACTGCTCAAAAAAATTAAAGGAACACTTTGAAAACACATCGGATCTCAACGGGCAAAAATCTCATGCTAGATAGCTATACTGAAATTGACTCGGTAATGTGAATGAAAAGATGGCACTTCATTTGATGGAAATGAAAATTATTCACCTACAGAGGGCTAAATTCAAAGACACCCTGAAAATCTAAGTGAAAAAATTATGCAGCAAGCTAGTCCATTTTGCTGAAATTTAATTGCAACAACTCAAAATGGTCCTCAGTAGTTTGTATGCATGCCTGACAACATCAGGGCATGCTCCTAATGAGATGACAGATGGTGTCCTGGGGTATTTCCTCCCAGATCAGGACCAGAACATCACTGAGCTCCTGAACAGACTGATGTGCAACCTGGCGGCACCGGATGGAACGAAACAATGTCCCAGAGGTGATCTTTTGGATTTAGGTCAGGTGAGCGTGGAGCCCATTCAATGGTATCAATTCCTTCATCCTCCAGGACCTGGCTGCATTCTCTCGCCACATGAGGCCGGGCATTGTCGTGCACCAGGAGTAACCCAGGACCCAATGGACCAGCGTAGGGTCTGACAATGGATCCAAGGATTTCATCCCGATACCTAACGGCAGTCAGGGTGCCATTGTGTAACCTGTAGAGGTCTGCGAGTCCCTCCATGGATATGCCTCCCCAGACCATCACTGACTCACCACCAAACCGGTCATGCTGAACGATGTTACAGGCAGCATAAAGTTCTCTGCGGCTTCTCCAGACCCTTTCACGTCTGTCACATGGGCTCAGGGTGAACCTGCTCTCATCTGTGAAAAGCATGGGGCACCAGTGGCGGACCTGCCAATTCAGGTGTTCAATGGAAAATGCCAATCGAGCTCCACAGTGTCCAGCAGTGAGCACAGAGCACACTAGAGGACGTCGGGCCCTCAGGCCACCCCCATGAAGTTTGTTTCTGATTGTTTGGGCAGAGACATTCACACCAGTGACCTGCTGGAGGTCATTTTGTAGGGCTCTGGCAGTGCTCATCCTCTTCCTCCTTGCACAAAGGAGCAGATACTGGTCCTGCTGATAGGTTAAGGACCTTCTACACCTCGTTCAACTCCTAGAGTAACTGCCTGTCTCCTGGAATCTCCTCCATGCTCTTGAGACAAAGCAAACCTTCTGGCAATGACACGTATTGATGTGTCATCCTGGAGGAGTTGGACTGCCTGTGCAACCATTATAGGGTCCAAGTATCGCCTCGTACTACCAGTAGTGACACTGACCCTAGCCAAATGCAAAACTAGTGAAAAACATTTAGAAAAGATGATGAGTAGGGAAAAAAATGTCAGCCACCTCCACCTGAAAAACCATTCCTGTTTTGTAGGTCGTCTCATTGTTGCCCATCTAGTGCACCTGTTGGTAATTTCAATTAACAGCAAAGCAGCTGAAACTGATTAACAACACCCTCTGTATACATCCCTCCTCCTCTGTATACACCCCCCCGATACTTAACTGACCAGATCAATATCGCAGGAGTTCCAATTCAAATTGTTGCTTTCATTTTTTTGAGCAGTGTACATGGCCTGTTAGCTAAAATTACACCAACAAAAGGAGCATTGATGAGCCGAACACCCCCCGTTTCAGTTCGCATCAGTACCATTGAACGGACCGAACGTTCGTGCGAACTTTAGAACCCTGTTAAAGTCTATGGGATTTGAACGTTAGAAATCAAATGTGCTCATTTTAAAAGGCCAATATGCAAGTTATTGTCCTAAAAAGGGTTTGGGGACCGGGTCCTGCCCCAGGGAACATGTATCAATGCAAAAAAAGTTTTAAAAATGGCCTTTTATTTTTGGGAGCAGTGATTTTAATCATACTTAAAAGTGAAAGAAAAAACAGCTCCAACTTTACAAGTAATCCCTCTGCATTGCACTCTGATGCTTCTGAAAGCTCAGCAAACCCAGACCAAGATCTATCAGTCACCTGTCCGTGATCTACAGGTTGCTGACCCCCGATCTAAACCATTCCATTGTAGCTCTGGTTGTATGTTTAGGGTCGTTGTCCTGCTGGAAGGTGAACCTCCGCTCTGGTCTCAAGTCTTTTGCAGACTCTAACATGTTTTCTTTTAAGATTGTCCTGTATTTGTCTCCATCCATCTTCCCATTAACTCTGACCAGCGTCCCTGTTAACCACTTAAGTCCCGGACCAATATGCAGGTAAAAGGATCTTGCCCCCTTTTTGTGATTCGGCACTGCATCCCTTTAACTGACAATTGAGCGGTCATGCGACGTGGCTCCCAAACAAAATTGGCGTCCCTTTTTTCTCACAAATAGAGCTTTCTTTTGGTGGTATTTGATCACCTCTGCGGTTTTAATTTTTTGCACTATAAACAAAAATAGAGCAACAATTTAAAAAAAATTCAATATTTTTTTACGTTTTGCTATAATAAAAAAATATATATTTATATATATAATATATATATAAAAAATCCTCAGTTTAGGCCGATACGTATTCTTCTACGTATTTTTAGTTAAAAAAAATAAATTAAAAAAATTGCAATAAGCGTTTGATTGGTTTGCACAAAATCGGACACTTGACACATTTTTGGGACCATTGTCATTTTCACAGCGAAAAGTGCTATAAAAATGCATTAATTACTGTGAAAATGACACTGGCAGTGAAGGGGTTAACCCGTAGGGGGTGCTGTAGGGGTTTAGTGTGTACTAAGGGAGTGTTCTTACTGTGGGGGGGCGTGGCTGTGCGTGTGATGTCACTGATCGTCGTTCCCTAACACAGGGAACAGACGATCACTGACAGCCACACTAGGAAGAACGGGGAAGGTTTGTTTACACTCACCTCTCCCCGTTCTTCCTCTCTGTGACCCGATCACGGGACACCGGCGGCGATTGGTTCCACGGTCACAGAGGACAGGACCGGGTCGTGACCCACGGCTGGGCATCTTAAAGGGGATATACCTGTACATCCATGTGCCCAGCCGTGCCATTCTGCCGAAGTAAATAGTCGTGCAGCGGTCCTTAACCGGTTAAAGAAAAGTATCCCCACAATATGATGCTGCCACCATGTTTCACGGTGGTTATAGTGTGTTCAGGGCGATGTGCAGTGTTTTATAATTTTGGTTTTACGTCAAAAAAGTAAATTTTGGTCTCATCGGATGCTTGCTCACAAAAGGCAGGATTTGTGGAGAGCACGACTAATAGTTGTCCTGTGGACAGATTCCCCCACCTGAGCTGTGGATCTCTGCAGCTCTTACAGAGTTACCATGGGCATCTTGGCTGCTTCTCTGATGAACGGCCATGTCTTGGTAGGTTTGCAGTTGTGCCTTACTCTTTCCATTATCGGATGATGAATTGAACAGTGGCCCGTGAGATGTTCAAAGCTTGGGAGATTTACAACTTTATCCCCGACCTGTCTGGTGTGGTCCTTTTCCTTCATGATGCTGTTTGTTCACTAAGGTTCTCTAACAAACCTCTGAGGGTTTCAAAGAACAGCTGTATTTATACTGAGATTACATTTCATACAGATGGACTTTATTTACTAATTAGGAGACTTCTAAAGGAAATTGGTTCTGCTTGATTTTAGTTGGGGATATCAGAGTAAAGGGGGCTAAACACAAATTCCACCCCCCACATTTTTCACATATTTATTTGTAAAAAAGTTTGAAACCCATTTATTATTTTCCTTCCACTTCACAGTTATGGGCCACTTTGTGTTGGTCTATCACATAAAAACCCAAAAAATACATTTATGTTTTTGGTTGTAACATGAAAAATTTCAAGGGGTATCAATACTTTAAGGCACTGCAAGTGTTAGTATTTATTCTAATATTTAATGCTGCTTCTAAAAATAATTGTTATACCAACAGCTCGCTGATGACATTGTTCTTCCATGGCGTGTTGATCTGAAAATTATTTTAGGGATTTCCCAAGATCTCCAATTTTTTTGCCAAGGGTCCTCGTATGTAAAAACGTTGAGAAATATAGGATTAGAAGAACATCAGAAGACAAAGTGACTCTGAATACATCCCAGTGTACAGTGGATTTAACCCCTTTATTACACTCACCTCTCCAGTCAGCAGGCTGAGGATCTCCAGGGTGAGGTTCAATATCTTCTCATTCCGGGAAAATTCATTCCTTACATTCTTCACAAAACTCAAATTCTGCTGATTGTCCATCATGACGTCCTTGTAGAGATCCTTGTGTGCTTCTAAATACTCCCACTCCTCCATGGAGAAATAGACAGTGACATCCTGACACCTTATAGGAACCTGACACACACAATGATACAGTCACCATCCAGACACACCCCTTGTCTGTTACTGGATAATGTCCCAGAATTCCCAGAATCCTCCTCACCTCTCCTGTCCGCAGCTCCATCATCTTCTTGGTGACTTCTAGAATCTTCTCCATGTTGTGTCCCTCAGGTTTTAGGGAGTCACATGGAGGCACTCTGATGGTCATATGATCAGCTGACTTCACAAGAGGAAATCTCTGTATTGAGGAACCAATAGGAATAGCATGTTAGAATCACAGAATCCTCCTCACCTCTCCGGTCAGGTCTGTGTTTTATTAATAGAGATACGAGTGATGTCATGTGACCTCTCAGAATCCCCCTCACCTCTCCGGTCAGGTCTGTGTGTTATTAATAGAGATAAGAGTGATGTCATGTGACCTCCCAGAATCCCCCTCACCTCTCCAGTCAGGTGTGTGTGTTTTATTAATAGAGATAAGAGTGATGTCATGTGACCTCCCAGAATCCTCCTCACCTCTCTGGTCAGCAGGTAGATGATCTCTAGGGTGAGGTTTAGTATCTTCTCAGTCATGTGACTCCGGTCCTCGTCCATCCTAACTGGTGTCGTCATTTGATCTATACAGGTCTCCTTGTAGATGAATATCTTTGGGAAATGACAGTAAGAATTATTTGGATGGTATTTGTCACACAATAATAGGATGTGGGTGTGAGGGGGTTAATAGGAGGGTTTCTGTACATTTAAGAGCTAGCCTTCATGGGAACACATTTAGTCTGGACTGTTTAGCATCTGATTTATATTTTTTATCTCCTTTTTTATTCCAATACATTTTTTATTAGATTATTCAAAGTTTTACAATTGTAGTAAATAAAATAGCAATGCAGTGTATTATACAGAGGTGATACAGTATGCATCTTCGAATGTTCACACAAAATGCTAGTTAGAAGGTCGAGTACATATAATTCTGCATAAGTAAGGTAAGAGAATTCCCCCCAAAAAAATATATATATATATAATTAATATATAAACAAGAATCCAACATTAATCATAGAAGGAAGGACTGAATTCTCCCGAACACCCCTTATGGGACTCATAGTGTTCGGGAAACAATCCCTCCTCAAGAAACGTCAACTAAACAGAAAATAATAAATATTGGGATTAAATTAAGTGACGTAAATCATGTCAGGTTATTATACCAGAGATTCCAAGATGCCCAATGGATTGCATATTTGTGAAGCAAGCCTAGAGATGATGCTAGAGTTTTCTCATAAGAATTATGAAGGTTGATCAAGTCAACAGCATCATCGGGAGATGGTGGAGTAGAATCTTTCCATTTTCTAGTAATAGATAGTCTAGCCGCTAAGAGTAAGTGAGTTATTGTTCTTTGTAGATTGGCTGGGAAGTTTTCTATTCCCAGGGATAACAGAGCTAATGCTGGATCGGGTGTTACTTGTGTTTGTGTTATTTCTGAAATTATATTGAAAATTTTTGTCCAGTAGTTGGCAAGTTTAGGGAAACTCCACAATATATGGAACAAGTCTCCCTTGGTGGGACAAAGTCTCCAACACGTGCTAGGGGAATTAGAATCAAATTTGGACATTATTGCTGGAGTAAAATACCAACGTAGAGTAATTTTGGTAGATAATTCCCAGAGGGAGGTGCATTTAGAAGCAGACTGATTGGCTTTACAAGCCATATGCCATTGGTTATCAGTAAAGGAACATCTTAGGTCTTTTTCCCACAGCAGATGAGAAGAAGATTTAGTAAATATACGTTTTTGTTGCATCAAATTATAGAATAAGGAAATGCCTTTTTTTTGTTGAATTGGTAATGTCAAATATGTCCAAGCCGAAGTATGAATGGACTTGGAGAAATGCCCTAATTTATATAAACAATGTACTACTTGTGTATATTGGGAACAATGGATATGTGGTAGATCATATTCGGACTGTATAGATTGGAAAGATTTAATGTACCCGTTCAAATAAAAGTCCTGAATATGGTTGATGCCTTTTTTATGCCAGGAAGCAATCGGAATGTGACTAATAAGAAGGTACAATGTTTGAATAGGGATCTTAAGATCAACTTTGAACCAGTCTGTTCAGAAGAGGTCAAAAAATTAAGCCATGTTTTAATGGAAACAGCCATTGTAGGTGGTAGGTGTAATGGGATTTTAATACCCAAAATTGCCCCAAATAACCAAAGGTTGGTTGGACCATATGTACAGTAACTGGATTCAATATTTCCCCATTTAGTAGAAGTAGTGTAAAACCACTCCTTCATCTGTGTCAGAATGGATGAATGATAATAATCTAGAAGGTCTATGTATCCCACTCCTCCATACATTCGATGTTTAATTAATTTGTTATGAGCATATCTGGATTTTCTTCCATTCCAAACAAATTTGGATAAAAGTGTTTGCAGGGATTTAAAAAAAATATTGGGAATAGGAATGGGTAAATTCCGAAAAAAGTATAAAACCTGTGGAAGATGAATCATTTTAAAAGCAGATAATCTGCCCCACCAAGAAAACTCATGCTTGCTTAATTTTTGAAGGTCTTCCTGTAATTTACTTCTAAGGGTTAGGTAATTATGTTCATATAGTGATTTAGTAGTCTTGGTGAGGTGGATGCCCAAATATGGAATCTTAGTGTCCTCCCAGACATAAGGGAACCGATGTTGTAATAAAGTTCTAGATACAGCATCAATTCCAATGTTCAAAATGGATGATTTAAAAGCATTTGCTTTGTAAAATTAAACCTCACCAAACCAGGATAAAACCTTTTGGACTTCTGTTAGACAGGAAAAAGCATTGGTTTATATCATCTGCAAATAGGCTAATTTTATGGACCCGATTACCGATATGAATTCCTGATATTTTGGTATTAGTTCTGATATGTTCCGCTAGGGGTTCAATCATCATATTAAAGACTAGGGGGGATAATGGGCAGCCCTGTCGGGTACCATTGGAGATAGTAAAAGGTTTAGAAAGAAGGCCGGAAGTAAAGACTCGGGCTGTGGGAGTAGTATAAAGGGCCAATATAGCATCTAGAATAGGTCCCATAAAGCCAAATTTTCAGGTAGGTTCAGGTAATCCCAATTAACTCTGTCGAACGCCTTCTCTGCATCCAATGAGAGAAGCAGAGAAGGCGTTCCTGTTAATTCCACATTGTGTATTATATTTATTAATCTCCTAGTAGCGTCTGAAGTTTGGCGTCCCTTAGTAAAACCAGTTTGGTCTGTGTGAATCAGTTCTGGGAGAATGTGAACCAATCTATTCGCAATTGGTTTGGAGTAAATTTTCAAGTCAACATTGAGCAAGGATATCGGTCTAAAATTGGAAGGGGAGGTGGGTTCTTTACCAGGTTTGGGCAAAGTAATTATAATGGCTGATAGCATTTCATTTGGAAAGGAAGAAGAGGAGACTGAGTGGTTGTATAATGTTGTCAAGTGTGGGGTTAGTAAACTCTTAAACATCTTAAAGTATTCCCCAGTGTATCCGTCCGGGCCAGGAGATTTGGATGAAGGTAGATTGTCTATGGTCTTAAGAATCTCAGCTTCCGTAAAGGGGGCATTCAACCGTTCAAGTTGGTCTTGTGATAATTTAGGTAGTTTGATTTGATCAAGTTAAGAATTTATTTCCTCGCATGTTAGTTGGTGAGTGTCGGTATCCAGTTTGAGATTGTATAAGTTATTATAATACGTACTAAATGCATCAGCAATGGACTGGGGATTAATAAGTTTATCCCCTGAGATTGGGTGATAGAGATAGGCTATTCTAGTTTTAAATCTAAGACCTCTAATGCGGCTGGCCATAACCTTACCCGCTTTATTGTTGGCAGTGTACGAAGTGGCCTTTAGTTTTCTTAGGTTAAATTCATAAGAATCAAGGAGTAGGGATCGTAAGTCATGTCTAAGTTTGAACAGTTGGGATTGAAGGGATTGTGATGGAGCAGTTTTATTTTTTAAATCTACTCCTGCAATTTTGGTAGTCAGTTCATCTAGTTTCTTAATCCTTAATTTTTTAGCACGTGATCCAAGTTGGATAAAGAGGCCCCGCATAAAAGATTTGTGAGCGTTCCACACCACCGCCGGGTCGGACACCGATCCGATATTGTCAGAGAAAAAATCAGCCAATTTTTGATTAAGAAATGAAGCATTAGTTGGATTTTGCATTAAATAATTATTAACACGCCATAAGTATGAATTTTGTCTAGAAGTGTACTAACGGGTGCGTGGTCCGACCAGGTAATGGTGTGGATGCGAGATTCCAATATGTTTTGCAACAGCCATTTGTCAGATATGAATAAGTCAATTCTGGAATAATATTTTTTATCTCCTGAGACTCTCTTGACTGGATCAGAAATTTCCCTTTCTCAGTTGGGTTTATTTGGTTTCTGAACTGGTTTTGATTCATTTAAATCTACAGACGAGGAATGATAAATACGATCCCTCCTTTGACTGGTTTACTCTGAGGCAGTGCTGTGAGGTTAATGTCGGGTCATCATAATGTCCAGGAAGGGGAACTTGCTGACTTTTGGCCGGAGTTGTTGGCTAATCAGGATAATTGCCAGAACTCCGGCTGCAAGGCTCAAATCTCTGGCAGCCTGCTGACTGACAGGAGTGATGTCACTGTCACTCTCTGCAGTAAGAGAAGGGATTGGATTGGATAGCAGAAGGATTCTGATGGTGGAGTACAGAAGTGTAGGGGAGGAGTCTGTTCTGTACTCTCCAATAGCAATTCAGTGTAGGTAGTAGGAGGACAACAGGGGAGGGGTTTGTGCTCTTATGCCCCGTAGACACCTTGGATGGTTTTTCCTGACGGAATTCCGCTCAAGCTGGGCTTGCATACACACGGTCACACAAAAGTTCTCTGAACTTTCGACCGTCAAGAACGCGGTGACGTGCAACACTACGACAAGACAAGAAAATTAAGTTCAGTGCTTCCGAGCATGCGTCAGAATTTTGCATGTCGGAATTTCTACAGACGATCGGAATTTCCAATCAAAAGCTCACCTTGGACTTTTGCTGGCAGAATTTCCAACCCTGTGTACGTGGCATTAGTCTTGGTCTATTTTGTGTTCTGGAACACTTTTCTGACCTTCTTTAAGAAGGTCAGAAAAGTGCAGGTGGGTCGGGGGGGCCATCAGAGACCAAGAGCCCCTATGAGCCCAGAAGCCCCTTCTTACCTCAGAGCCCCCACAGCCCTTCAGCCCCACTAACCTCAGCCCTATTACTTCCTAGGAGGCCCCCAAAGTCCATCATCTACACTTCCTTCCCAGGGGTCCCAAGAGCCCCTCAGATGAAGTAAACTCTCAGAGGGGGCACTAAGACAGCAGGGAAGGGTCTTGCTTTTGGAGTAAAGGGTCCCAGGATCAGGGGAGGCTCTCCTGGTGATCGCCAATAAGGATTGCTGAGAACAGAGTGTGCAGCACATTCAGCCTTTACAGAGCCCCCTTGCTGTGTCTGATCTGCTCCCAACATGGGCACAGCGCCCCCCAACATCAGCCAACTCCTCTCCCCGCTCCTCCTCCCCTAGACACAAGATCAAAGTTCTCTATACTGGGCTGTGCCCTGTGCCTGCTCTGAGGGACCCGTCACTGATGCCAGCTGCAGCGCCGGAGCCTGGTGAGTGCCTGGATGTGGGGTAGGGGTCCTCGTGTGTGGGTGGGGCCTCAAGATGTGTGAGGGGGTCAGGATCAACTCTCTGCACATCTCAAACTGCCAGCTGCTCTCTGGAGGTTCTGCCCAGCCTTCTGCCCCCCCCCATCTCCCACACACACCTATGTGCCCCTTCCAGGGCTGCCCATATTATTGCCCCTTCATCTGTCCCACCCATTCCTATCTATCCTCCTAATCTAGTACCTCTGCCACCCTGGTCTCTGCCCATAACCTAGGGTGACCATGTGTCCCAGATTGCCCGGGACAGTCCCACATTTTGCAGGTCTGTTCCGGTCACCTTTATTCCAGGACAATACAGTGTCCCAGAATGAAACTGACACAGCCACCCCCAGACCAATCTGATGCCCCCAAAAATGGCCACCACAACACTGCTTTACTCACTGACAGTACTTGCCCTGAGCAGGAATGCCTGGAGGAGTACAATCCCCGCCCCTGCTTGTGATTGGAGAAATCATAAATCCCGCCCTCTTGTGTCCAATCTCTGTGCTGTGATTCGTTATAACACAAGCTGATTTTTGGGAAGGGGGGTGTCCCTGAATGGGAGTTTGGAAATGTGGTCATCCTACCATAACCCCCTCTGACTGGCACCCCGGTTCAGACCCCCTCCCCCATTCATGCCCCTCACCTCAGCCTTTGTCATCACTTGGGAATCTCAGTGGCTGCATTGTGCCATGTTTGGGGTCACAGAGAACGAAGCCCCTCACTGGGGGCTGCTGGAAGTGATCGGGGGAGGTGAGCTCTGTGGGTGTAAATAGGAAATAAGGTCTTATTACCTCCTCTGCTGTTACTTCCAGCAATGTCTCCTCACTACTTCCTCCCGACTCACCTCTCACCCAGAACTTCCTTTGTGTATTCCATAGAAACTTCCTGTCTAAATATGAGTGAGATCACCACCTTGTGGAGTTCAGAGGAACTACAGCCCCAAGAAATGTCTCATAGTAACATACCTGTAAAATGCCTTACAGAGCTACCAGAAAAGAGGGGAGTTTTTGGGACTTTAGATGAGATGCGTTTTTAAGCAAACAGTAGTATAAGTAAAATAGTAAACGTTTATAACCAGGCTCACACTTAGAGTCGGTTCACACTGGGGCAACTTGGGATCCGACTTGAAGTTGCGTCAAGTCGTCCCAATTCGCGCTGTCCAGAAAAGCAATGTAAGTGAATGGGAGCGGTGTTAATACACACTACTGGAGTCGCTGCGACTTCAGAAGAGGTTCCTGTACTACTTCAATCTGACTTCTGGGAGATTTGTACCCATTGATTTCAATGGAAGTCGCCTCAGACGTCTGATCACTGTCTTAACTGAAGCAACTTTCCAGGAAGATAACATACATTTCTCAGGCAAACCCCTCCCTTCCCCTCAAGCTGATTGTTGTTTGATTGGCCACTGGAAAGTCTCCTGTCCTGGAGACGACTTCAAGTAGTGTTGTAAATCGCCCCAGATCGCCCTGTGCTTCATGCTCAAGTCGTGTTGGAGTTGCCTCTGAAAGTCGTGCTGGAAGTCGTGTAGCCCCAGTGTGAACCGACTCTTACCACCCAAGACAAATTCAACCGTCTAACTGTACATTAAAAGCACAGGATTGGTTGCACGCATTTGCAAGTACATGATTAAGCTGCAGGTTATCGCCAAGGCTCTCTGCATTCTGCAGTCCTAACTAAACTTTTAAAGTCTTCTCAATAGAGGCATGTAAAGACTGATGAGTAGATAGAGGGCAGGTGACTAGGGGTGTGTCCCCGCCTCCACCTATGCTTGGTATGGTAGTAAAGAACACTGGAAAAAAACGCATAATTGTATAAGGGTATCAACAAACGCATCTCCATCCACAGATGGATATAGATAGATAATTAGATAGATAGATAATTAGACAGACAGGTAGCTATAGATAGATAATTAGACAGACAGGTAGCTATAGATAGATAATTAGAAAGATAGATAGATAATTAGACAGACAGGTAGATATAGATAGATAATTAGAAAGATAGATAGATAGATATATAGATAGATAATTAGACAGACAGGTAGATATAGATAGATAATTAGATAGACAGACAGATAAATAGATAGACACACACAGAAAGATAGATAGATAGATAGATAGACACACACAGATATAGAGAGAGAGAGAGAGAGAGAGAGAGGGAGGGACAGATAGATAGAGACAGACAGAGATATGAGATCTGTAAAGCACAGCTGCAGGACGCAGTACTCAGAGCCCTCGAACACATACAGGAGATGTGTAAGGCTCTAGATTGCCGGGTGAAGCACGGCACCCTCCCTCCAGTCCACTCTCAGTACAGGCTGAGCATACAGCGCAGGTGCTGCTGGACATGGATGGGGTGGACATGGACACTAGACAGGACAGACAATGAGACACACATAAAATGTTTTAATAAGTTACCTACCTCAGACTCCTCCTGGAGCCAAAACCGAAAGTGACACTGCCCTGGGGAAAGCACCGCCCATTTCCTTTGGCGGTAAGGAAGCAGCAGGACCCAATTAGAGTGGAGACACTGGAGAGTGGAGAGTGATTGGCTCCTGGCGCACTGCACATAGCCACAGAGCTGAAAAAAAAACTGAAAATGAAGCGTCTTGCCTGCTTGCATTGGCATGATGCTTCAATGACGCTATAGCAGTGCACTGTGACTGGCGCCCACCCTGAACATAGTGCACTTAAAAGGACCTTTTTTTTTCTTAAAGGGCCAAAAAAAATATATATATATTTTATTTTTTTGTTACGGGCTTTGGGGGGAGGCACCCATGCGTCCCGTATGGACGGGCCGCCACTAGTTGGCTGAATACAGTTGGTCTATGCTGGCAGCTAGACCAGGTAAGGAATGACTGAATCACTCCAAGTGATGTCAAAATGATCTTTCAAGCATGTGGCTAGTGTGTGCGGGTCCGTGATATTTAATGGCTGCCATGTGGACATGTTGGTGTACAGGTCAGAGAGCGCTCCATGCTCGCTCCAAACTGTGCCAGCTGTAGTGTTGCCACGGCCTTCTTCCAGCTCTTACACACGTGATGGTGAGGGCGCCCCCTTAAGCCCTGTACACACGATCGGTTTGTCTGATGAAAACAGACTGATGGACTGTTTTCATCGGACAAGCCGATCGTGTGTGGGCCCCATCGGTTTGTTTTTCATCGGTGAAAAAAAATAGAACATGTTTTAATTTTTCCCATGGATAAAAAAACAATAGAAAAAAAACGATCATTTGTGTGGAAGTCCATAGGTCACGGGCCAGCCCAAAAAAGCCTGAGTGCGTCACATATCCACCCCCCCCCCGCTTTCTGGCCTTGGACTTGGGGCTGAAACCCCTGGTCTTTTTGCCACCTAGCAACGCCCCTGGGGGTGGGGGGTGTCAAATATATACTGTATATACTAGAGCAACAAAAAATAAAAGGAAGGACTTCTACACACCCTGAAGAAATAACTACAGAAATATTTTATTAATAAAACATATACAATAAATTACCAGCATTTTACATAGATCCCCCCCATATACCAATACAGAACTCCCTATAACAAAGGGGGTTCTATATAAAATATTTCCCTCCCCAACACAATTCCTCTAAAAAAAAAAAAAAACACACTGTGTAGGTCAAAGGTGTACCCCTGGTGTACCTAAGGAGCAAGAAACACAATCCCCACAGTCGGCAAACCCACCCTCCCCAATATAGACACCCCCACAGTCAGCAAACCCGCCCTCAACAATATAGACACCCCTTCAGTCAGCAAACCTGCCCCCCAATATAGACATCCCTACAGCCAGAAAACCCGCCCTCCCCAATATAGACACCCCTACCATCCCCACAGTCAGCAAACCCGCCCCCCAATATAGACACCCCCACAGTCGGCAAACCTGCCCTCCCCAATATAGACACCCCCACGGTCAGCAAACCTGCCCTCCCCAATATAGACACCCCCACAGTCAGCAAACCCACTTTCCCCAATATAGACACCCCCACAAGCCCCACAGTCAGCAAACCTGCCCTCCTCAATATAGACAGCCCCACAATCAGCAAAGCCGCCTCCCAATATAGACACCCCCACAGTCAACAAACCCACCCTCCCCAATATAGACACCCCTACAATCCCCACACTCAGCAAACCCGTCCCCCTAATATTGACACCCCCACAATTCCAGAGTCACCAAACCCACCTCCCCAATATAGACACCCCCACTGTCAGCAAACCTGCCCTCCCCAATATAGACACCTCCCTGAATACCTATGGGGTAAGCCAGCTATTACAGAACCCCTTCAGTTTGTTTCCTAAGATGGGTTAGTGTATGTCTATATAGACACAAATGACAGATCTCTCACTATCCCGGAATGTAAAGATACATTGTTTTGTATCAACACTCTAATACCCACAACAATTACCCCAGTCACATGTGAGTCAGTCGGTGGGGCTGTAGTGCAAAGGAGTTGAAAATTATCACATTGGGAACAATTCAGACCGGTTCACACTGGTGCAACACAACACTAGTACTACTTTGGATCAGACTTTGCCTTGCGACCTAAAGCCGACACATGTCTAACTTTCAATGAACGGGGATCCGATTTGGATCCCTCTTCCAATACCTTACACTGTGTTTGATATGAATCTTGAGGGGGAACTCCATGCCAAATTTTAAATAAAAAAATGGCATGGGTTCCCCCTCCAAGAGCAAACCAGGCCCTTGGGTCTGGTACAGATTTAAAGGGGAACCCCTATGCCAAAAAAACGCTGTGGGGGTCCCCCCAAAATCCACACCAGACTCTTAACCCGAGCATGCAGCCCATCCGGTCAGGAAAGGGGGTGGGAACTAGTGAGCGCCGCCCTTCCTGAACCGTACCAGGCCGCATCCCTTAAATTGGAATATTTTTTATAGCTGAAAGTAAAAAAAAATATTGTATTTTTTTTCAAAATTTTCGCTCTTTTTTTTGTTTATAGCGCAAATAATTAAAACCGCCGAAGTAATCAAATACCACCAAAAGAAAGCTCTATTTGTGAAAAAAAAAATGACGTCAATTTTGTTTGGGTACAGTGTCACACAACCGTGCAATTGTCAGTTAAAAATTGCCTGGTTGGGAAGTGGGTAAACTAGTCTTTACTCCACTATGGGCATTTTTATACATTTCACACACCTGCACCACAGTGGCGGTCTTCTGGGTCTTCCGTGTATGGAACAGCTTCCACACTGGGCCATTTTGGAAGCATTCCACCTCACTAACATTTGAGCTAGCACTGAGCAATTCTGAAACTTCATGAAAAAAAAATATATAAATTAACAGTGTGTTTGTGTATATACAGTACATACATTAAAACAGTATGTCAGGTTCTCAGGAGGACTTGATCTCAGGTGGACCTGGTCTCAGACTCTACTCACTCTCATGGAGCATTGGATGTCAGTGACGACATGTGCGCTGGTACCCATCACTATCATATCCGACCCTGTTCGTTAAAACCAGACGTATAGTGACCCTATTTTCCATCAGTCCGGAGGATGGGATTTGATGAAAAAAGAGGCTGTGCGTTTTCATCCGATCCCACCATAGAGGAGAGCGGGCATCTGAAAGGTGTCCTTACTGGAGCCGTAGGTAGCAGCGGAGGCAACCTGGTCCTCTCCCTGGCTTGGTATGGAGATGAGTGAGGGGGATGATGGCCCCCCACCTGTCTCCATTCCATTGCAAGGCGAAAGCAACGTCAAAACATCACTTCCGTCCATAACTCTTAAAGAGACTTTTTTTTTAAATGACATTTCATTTTTTATTTATTTTTTATTGTAAATCTGAGGTCTTCTTGACCCCAGATCTCATATTTAAGAGGACCTGTCATGCTTTTTGTTCTATTACAAGGGATGTTTACTTATAATAATCCTAGATTATAGAAAAAATTAGAGTGAGGACTCAAAATGGACTATATAGGCACCACAACACACCAAGTCATCTATAATATTTTTATTTGTACAAAACAGTCAGTACAGAAAAGTTAAAAAAGGTCAAACAAACTGAATTTTAAATCCTAGCAACAACAGCTAGTACAACTACCACATACTATATACATCACCGTAAACCAAATATAGGCACAACTTTTTGTGCCCCCTGAAAATTCATTTTCGTGTTTTTTTTTTTGTTTTTTTTTACAAATATTTTGTGTTTTCCTCGACTTTTGTGGCAATATCTTGGAACTTTAAATCAAAGGTATGCTGCGCTGCAAGAAAATATATGAATATAAATGCATATATGTGGACAAAGTATTCCATCCCTTAGAATGTGAAAATAAACTTCCATAAAACACTGGTGAAGTGAAAAGTCCAAACAAAATCACAATCAAATCGGTGAAACAGGAATAAAGTCCATATGGATCATAATTACACCCGAAATATGTTAGAAGAAGGATCTTCAAGTAAGATCAGACAAAGACACCTCCACCTCTAATAATTCCAGTGCCCCTGGAAGACGTCATCTGTGACGAAACTGCGTAGGGAGGAGCGGCGTGCTGACGTCACCGCTAACAAACGACTATCCGGAAGGACGAGCGAACATTTGAGCCGGCCGGCTTTTATTTTATGGTGCTAATTTATACAAACCATGTGAGTGACATTTTATATTAATAAATAAGATTGTATTTACGGTACTACTCTATGGGCTTTTTTATTCCCTTTACACTCCCGGATTTGGCATTTATCGTTATCCGGTATATCTGTATGTGGAGTTGTACGGCAGAGGACCAGTAGAAGCAAACCCGCCATAGAGTTACATGCGATTTTTACATTTGGAGTTGGTAAGCAGGCATTCTTATTAGAGGTGGAGGTGCCTTTGTCTGATCTTACTTGAAGAACCTTCTTCTAACACATTTCGGGTGTAATTAGGATCCATATGGACTTTATTCCTGTTTCACGGATTTGATTGTGATTTTGTTTGGACTTTTCACTTCACCAGTGTTTTATGGAAGTTTATTTTCACATTCTTAGGGATGGAATACTTTGTCCACATATATGCATTTATATTCATATATTTTCTTGCAGCGCAGCATACCTTTGATTTATAGTATTTTTATGTGTATCGCACATTTTTTATGCAGCAGCAGCCCAACATTTTATTGTTTTTTTTTATTTATAGACCTGCGCAGTAATTTTTTCCTTAGTAATATCTTGGAACTACCGATATATTTTCTGAAAGTAGACACCCTAGAGAATAAAATATCATGTTTGGGGGTTTTATATAATCTTCAGGCCTAAAATGATTGTTTAACTCATTCCCACATTATCCTGAATGGAAGTCATATGACAGGGGTGTCAAACCTTTTAAAGAGCAAGGGCCACTTAAGCGACATGGTAAACGGTCGCTTAAGTGGGCCTTGTGGGGGCCACTTAAGCGACCGGTTACCAAGTGAAGTGGGTGGATGGCAGCCTACTCTACTCTCTACTCTACACACAATCGTTTTTTGGCTTGTAAAAAAACGAAGTTTTTCAGCCTCTCGAAAAAACTATTTTTTTTCTAACTTCATCATTAAAACAACGTTGCCCACACACGATGTACGACGGCACAATAAAGGGGGAAGTTCCATTCGGGTGACGCCACCCTTTGGGCTGCTTTAGCTGATTTTGTGTTAGTAAAAGACGATTCGCGCTTTTCTGTCTGTTACAGCGTGATGAATGTGCTTACTCCATTACTCACTGTAGTTTTACCAGAACGAGCGCTCCCGTCTCATAACTTGCTTCTGAGCATGCGTGGGTTTTTCACGTTGTTTAAGCCCACACACGATAATTTTTTACAACCCGAAAAACTACATCGTTTAAAACGACGTTAAAAAAATGGAGCATGTTGTAATTTTTTTTGGTCGTTTTTCAGAACTCGAAAAATTATGTGAAGCCCACACACGATCGTTTTAAATGAAATTTTTTTAAAACGTTGTTTTTTACAAGCCAAAAAACAATCGTGTGTACGCGGCACTTCACTCAGTGCAAGTAACCCACAGGTGCACTTCTCTGTACCTGCAGATCAGTTTGAAAGCAGCCCGTAACCACTGGAGAACAGGTATGCCCATATATACTTACTGTGATTTTAGTAATGAAAACGTACCTAATAACAGTATTATGTTCTATTTTATTGCATCCCAGAGCAGGAGGTCGTGGGCCACATTAGAGGGCTCCACGGGCCACTGCTTTCATATGACATCCAAAAGAATAAGCCGATCAGGCACGTGGGGATCAGTTAATCTCCATTAAGAGCCTATGACGTAGGCTCTTTACCATGTGATCAGCTGTGTCCAATCAAAGCTAATCACAATGTAACCAGGAAGTGCCAGTTATCGGCTTTCCTTTATTCATGCTGACAAGGCACGAGTGGAGGAGAGAAAATCAGCATCTCTTCTGACAGGGGGGTCTGCACTGATATTCAGCATTGATTATCAGAACAAGCCAATTGCCAGTGATGCCAATCAATGCCCATCAGGTATGCTTGTCAGTACCTCATCAGTGCCATCTATCAGTCCTACATATTAGTGCGCATCAGCGAAATAAAAAACATACTTATTTTCAACATTTTATAACGGAAACAAAGAAAACTTTTTTTCTGTCCTTTTTTTAATTGGAACACAAATAATAAAACCCCAGTGATGATCAAATACCACCAAAAGATAGCTCTATTTGTGGGGAAAAAGGACAAACAATTTATTTGGGTACAGTGATACATCACCGTGCAATTGTCAAAGTGTGAGAGCACTTAAAGATGAAAACTGACCTGGGCAGGAAGGGGATGAAAGTGTTATTTAAGGGGTTAAACATGCAATTCCCAAAAATGAGCTCTGCCAGTGAAAGAGTTAAAGGAAACCTTTCACCTTAGAGAACATGTTACATGTTCCAGCTATCTGAGCCCTCTGTGTGACAGCAGTCTGGTGAGAAGTTCCCTGTACCGGCTGTCACTTTATGAAAAGAGCGCGACCGTGCCATTCATTCACAGAGTTCTGTCCTTTGCCAATGTCAGCTTGTAGTTTTTAATAAACTCCCACACCACTGCAGAGCTCTCTGGTAGATGAGGAACAAGGAGATTGGGACCCTGATTTAGTCCCTTGGACAAGTCATTTTTTTTAAAAATGTCCACACCCGAGGCACTGTTTCTTACATGATGAAGATCAGCCATGGAGTATATCTGAGGTGTATATCAGGGTGTGCTTCTTCCCCACATGAGACCTGTGATGTCCAGCAACATTCATATAGAAGACATATCCCGCACTCACTTATACACCTCGAGGGTTGTGTGGGATCCCTAAAGTACAGAAAGACAGGACTTCATTGAGGAACAATTTCCTCACTCAGAACAGGAATATGGCTTCTCCCCCGTGTGAGATCTCTGATGTCTGTTAAAACTGGAATTGTCTGAAAAACATTTCCCGCACTCAGGACAGGAATACGGCTTTTCCCCTGTGTGAGACCTCTGATGTTTGGAAAGACTGGACTTCTCTGAAAAACTTTTACCGCACTCAGAACAGGAATACGGCTTCACCCCTGTGTGAGATATCTGATGTCTGTAAAGATTTGACTTCTTTGAAAAACATTTCCCGCACTCAGGACAGAAATACGGCTTCTCCCCCGTGTGAGATCTCTGATGTGTGAAAAGACTTGACTTCTCTGAAAAATATTTCCCACACTCAGAACAGGAATATGGCCACTGCCCTGTGTGAGAGCTCTGATGTTTGGAAAGACTAGACTTTACTGAAAAACATTTCCCGCACTCAGGACAGGAATACGGCTTCTCCTTTGTGTGAGATCTTTTATGCACGTTAAGATCAGATTTAAAGCGGAAACACTTCCCGCACTCAGTACAGGAAAGCCTCTTCTCTGTTGGAAGGATGGCACCGTCCCTCACAGTCTGAGATTCCTCAGGACAAGAGGAATATGGCTTCTTCCCTGTGTGAGATATCTGATGTCTGTAAAGATTTGATTTCATTGAAAAACATTTCCCGCACTCAGGACAGGAATACGGCTTCTCCCCGGTGTGAGATCTCTGATGTGTGAAAAGACTGGACTTCACTGAAAAACATTTCCCGCACTCAGAACAGGAATACGGCCACTGCCCTGTATGAGAGCTCTGATGTTTGGAAAGACTAGACTTTACTGAAAAACATTTCCCGCACTCAGGACAGGAATACGGCTTCTCCTTTGTGTGAGATCTTTTATGCACGTTAAGATCAGATTTAAAGCGGAAAAACTTCCCGCACTCAGTACAGGAAAGCTTCTTCTCTGTTAGAAGGTCAGCACCGTCCCTCATAGTCTGAGATTCCTCAGGACAAGAGGAATACGGCTTCTCCCCTGTGTGAGATATCTGATGTCTGTAAAGATTTGACTTCATTGAAAAACATTTCCCGCACTCAGGACAGGAATACGGCTTCTCACCAGTGTGAGATCTCTGATGTGTGAAAAGACTGGACTTCACTGAAAAACATTTCCCGCACTCGGAACAGGAATACGGCCACTGCCCTGTGTGAGAGCTCTGATGTTTGGAAAGACTAGACTTAACTGAAAAACATTTCCCGCACTCAGGACAGGAATATGGCTTCTCTTTTGTGTGAGATCTTTTATGGACATTAAGATCCGATTTAAAGCGGAAACGCTTCCCACACTCGGTGCAGGAAAGCCTTTTATTTGTTGAAAGGACGCCGCCGCCCCTCACAGTCTTGGGTTTTTCAGGATAAGAGGAATACGATGGTCCATCTACACTGTATGGTGTCGGATGGACATTTGAGGTAGTCGGGTTTTCTCCTGGACTATACTGTGTGATGTCCTCATCTTCTACTTTACAGTCTTGAGACAAAGTGAGACAATCCTCTGAGGTTTTCCTCATCTCCTGTCCATCTACTAAAATAGAAATAAAAAGATTATTACTAGACATGAGCAGATTGGTTCCCCTAAACCAGGACTCCGCCCACATCAGGCAACTTTGTATCTGAAGATCTTACAATCCCCCCCTCAAGGTAACTAGTAAATGGGTCCTCTGTAGGGCGACAACTAATGATTATTTTCAGAATTGATTAGTTGACTGATTATTTTTTTTATTTTTTTCCAAACATTTATTGAAGATAATGAATACATTACAAGCAATAGAACATAACAGTAAGTCATTCTTAGATCAATAAACGCGGTCGCAGCCGCTTCACATCAATGCGCGTATAAACATTAGCGTGTAAACATAACTGATCATGAACAGGGTACGTAGTACAGTGTATCAACATAGCGTCATCTTGAGAGGGAACCCTTGGACCAGGAGGGTCCTCGCCGTCACTCGAGGATGGGGAGGGGGGGAGATATAGATTGGTGAGCAGGGCGTTGTCTACGTGGACAAGATTGATCAGAAGTGATGTGTCCACCCCGACGGGAGGAGTGGTAAGTCAAGGTGGTAGAACTAAGTGGTTACAACATGGGTCCCTGGTAATAAGTATGTGTTTAAGGAAGCCCGTGACTGCTAGATTCTTGGGACAGGGGTTAAAGGATTGTTTTCTCAGCGACTGCTGGATTGGAAGCTAGTCGAGCTTCAGGAGCTTGGGGCAGAGGATCGTGGAGGGTGTGATAGTTGTTGGAGAAGACGTTTAGAGTCAGGGTACACAGATGGAAAGGGGACGGTGAACATCAGTATAGGGGTAGAGAGTGAGGGTCAGTGAACATTCCCGTTTAGTGCCTACGTGACCAGCGTCGCACCGCCGCCCCCAGAAGCCCACCCAGACATGACCTGCTTGTAATTGTCCGTGGTGGTGAAATCTACCCAACATGCCCATCGCTCAGTAAACTTTGTTGGTGTGTCTCGGGCCTGGTGGATCAATTTTTCCATTTCCGCAATGTGGATTATGAGCTTGAACCAATCAGCTAGTGATGGCGGTTCCTGAGCTTTCCATTTCGCAGGGATGCAAAGATTTGCCGCAGTCACCATGTGCATAGCCAGGGAGCGGAAGTATGTTCTCGGGGGTAGGTGGGAGTGATGAAGTAGGAACTGTTCTGGTGTACAGTTCAGATCTAGGGTGGAGACAGTGGCGGAATTATCATAGTCGCAGCAGTCGCATTTGCGACTGGGCCCTTAATTTCTGCCACTGTAGGGGGGCCCGCCACCGTCCTGGAGATGGTACACACTGCTGACATAGCAGTGACTCTGTGCGGCGCCTGTGCAAAGAGTGGGCGGCATCTGAAGGAACCGTCAGCACGGCTCTACACACAGCTCAGCCTCAGAGCCGTGCTGACAGTTCCGCTCTCACCCCCCACGGACGGACTACTCCTCCTCTGCTCTGCCAGTGAGGAGAGGGGGGGGGGGGTCGGAGCTGCGGGCTGCTGTCGAGATGTCCCTTCCTCCCCTTTTCTCATGTCAGCATGTCTGCAGCATGGGACAGGAGAGAAGACAGCTTCCTGCTTGTTCTTCCTCCCTCCCAATTGGCCACAGCGGAGCAGACAAGACTAGTGGAACATCATGGGAAATGTAGTCAGGCTACAGTGATCAGCATGCACTCTGCTGAGGCCTGGGGGGGAGAGAATACCCGGAAAACATGTACTACAGGAGACATGGAAAGAGGACTTTGCTGGGGGAACTAATAGCCCTAGCACCACCAGATAGAGCCACGCAGTACCTGCACCACCAGTGAGCCACACTGTACCCGCACCACCAGAGCACCGCACGCTGTACCCGCACCACCAGAGCGCCATGCTGTACTCGCACCACCAGAGCACCATGCTGTACCTGCACCACCAGAGCACCACGCTGTACCCGCACCACCAGAGCACCATGCTGTACCTGCACCACCAGAGCGCCATGCTGTACCCGCACCACCAGAGCACCAGGCTGTACCTGCACCACCAGAGCGCCATGCTGTACCCACACCACCAGAGCACCATGCTGCACCCGCACCACCAGAGCACCATGCTGTACCTGCACCACCAGAGCGCCATGCTGTACCAGCACCACCAGAGCGCCATGCTGTACCAGCACCACCAGAGCGCCATGCTGTACCAGCACCACCAGAGCGCCATGCTGCACCCGCACCGCCAGAGCGCCATGCTGTACCCGCACCGCCAGAGCGCCACGCTGTACCCACACCACCAGAGCGCCACGCTGTACCCGCACCACCAGAGCGCCATGCTGTATCCGCACCACCAGAGCGCCATGTTGTACACGCACCATCAGAGAGAGTGAGCCATGCTGTACCGCACCACCAGAGAGAGTGAGCCACGCTGTACCGCACTACCAGAGAGAGAGAGCGTCACACTGTACCCGCCCCACCAGAGAGAGAGAGCGTCATACTGTACCCGCATCACCACCAGAGAGAGAGAGAGAGCCACGCTGTCCAGGACCACCCGAGGGAGCAGGTCAGTTTCACTGGGCAGTGTGGGAGCAGGTCAGTTTCACTGGGCAGTGTGGGCACAATAGGAGACAGATAGTACTAGCATTGTTCTCTATCTAGATATATTATGTGGTATCTCTGTGTATAATGTTGGTGTGTGTGTGTGCGCGACAGGGGGGGCGGCAAAATGCACCTTCGCCTGGGTTGGCAAAAATCCTTGCACCGGCCCTGGGTACACTGACTGATCATTTAAGGGGCACGCCGCACACAGTCTCCGTTCGCACTCACGGGCACACTGCACAGGCTCTGCCTATTCTCGCCGCCCTCACTCATGGGTACAGTCCCCTCCCGCTCCACCAATCCTCCCTGCCCGCACTGACACTCGCTGGCACAATGCACAGTCCCCCCTCCGCCTATTCTCTCCGCCCGCTCTGTTATCCTCCCTGCCCTCGCTCACGGGCACAATAAAAAGTCTCCGCCCATCCTCTCCACCGCTCCGTCCATCCTCCCCGCCCTCACTGACGGGCACACTGCACAGTCCCCGCCATCCTCTCTGCCCGCACTCATGGGTGCTCACAGGTCCCGCCCAAGCAAAACTTAGCATGGAGGGGGAACCAAGCCATCTGCGAGCGATCTGCAAGTGAGTCTCACTAATATTAATATCGACACTGCTACTGATTCCCCCTCACACAACCACTGCTGCCACTGATACCCCACCACTGCCACTGATACCCCCCACCACTACTACTGATACCCCACACCACTACTACTGATACCCCACCACTGCCACTTAGACACCACCAATAACAATACTGATACCCAACCACTGCCACTTATATCCCACCACAGCCACTGATTCCCCCCACACCACCACTAGAACTACTGATAACCCACCACCACCACTGATACACCCACACCACCACTGCTGCCACTGATCCATCCCCCCACACCACTGATGCCACTGATCCCATCCAGCAACCACCATCCCTGTCACTGATCCCACCCCCCCCCCTTCCAATACCACTCATCCTAAGCCATCTTCCCCAACCACCCCCCTCACCACTGATCCCATCCTCCCACCAAATCTGCCACTCATTTCATTCAATCCCCCCTAACACTGATCCCACCCCCCCCCAACCACCTCCCTTGCCACACTTCCTCCACCACCGCTGACACTGATCCCATCTCTCTTCCTCACTGCTGCCACTCATCCTATCCCCCACACCACCACCACTGCCACTCATCCCAGGAGAGAAAATGGAGAGGATTTGTTCCTCCATATGCTGCCCCGCCGCCCCTCCTATCCATGTCCTGCTGCCCCCAAGATCAGTGGGAAGGGCCATGGCCAGAGGTCAGGGGGGCCCTTCATGGTTTCTTGCACCGGGGCCCTGAAGGTTCTAGTTACGCCTCTGGGTGGAGACGTCGTGATGCGATGAACGTCTCTCCAGAACGTTTGCAGCTTGGAGCAGGACCACCAAATATGCACAAGGGATCCCTGTTTAGAAACACATCTCCAACATAATGGAGATATAGTGGGGGAGATGGCATGGAGCCTCGTCGGAGTCCGATACCATCGTGAGAAGAGTTTGAAGGCATTTTCTTGAGCTCGCACATTCACCGTACCCTTATGGAAACATTCAAACACAACTTCCCATTCTTTCTCTGTTAAGTCTATGGCTAGTTCCGTTTCCCATTTCTGGCTCGCCCAATTGGTCTTTGAGTTGCTATCTGGGAATAGTAGCGTATACATCAAGGAAATTAAGTGGGCCACTGGACCGGTACCCATGCAGATTGCTTCAAAAGGGGTGAGGCGGCGGGCCCAGGGTGGTTTCGGGCGAGGCGTCTCCAAGAAATGTCTGATTTGAATATATGCCCAAAAGGGGAAGGATCCAGAACGTAGTCTGGACTGTAAAGAGTCATAGGAGAGAAGTCGGTCCTTGTCAAAAAAGTGGGATGCGCGCACCTGTGGGTGTGGCCATATGTCAGCCAGGAAGGAGGGGACTTGGCCTGGGGGGAAGTCAGGGTTGTGTCGGAGCGGAGTCATCGGGCCGAGGAGAGAGGAGATCTGATATTTATTACATGCTATTTTGAAAGTGGCTAGGGTAGGGGAGATCAGCGGGTGAACTAGGCATGAGGGAGAAAGAGCGCACGCTTTGGTCCAGGGGGCTTGTGTTAACGGGAAGGGGGACAACGCGTTTTCCAGTTCCACCCACGCTTTAGAAGCGCTGTGGAGATTCCAGTCGCCTATCCTGGAGAGGTGGCAAGCCTGGTAATATTTGGTCATATCTGGAAGACCTATTCCCCCTTTCAGCTTAGGAACGGTGAGTTTGGCATAGCTTAATCAGGGGCATTTCCCGGTCCAGATCAATTTCGTGCATGCCGACCGGCACTAGGAGAAGAAAGCCTGAGGCAATCTAATAGGGATTGTTTAAAAGAGATATAGCAACCGGGGTAGGACATTCATTTTAATCGCAGCCGCCCTGCCAAACCATGTAAAGAGGCCCGTCGACCAATTTTTTAGGTCTTTCTGGATTTTTTGCAACAACGGGAGATAATTGGCTGAGTATAAGTTGGACAGGGACGAGGGGAGTTGGATACCAAGGTAAGTAATTGAGTCCTTATTCCACTTGAAGGGGAAGTTTGCTTGACATTGTGTTACTAAGTTAGGGGGGAGAGAGACATTGAGTGCGTTGGATTTTGTGAAGTTTATCTTCAAGTTGGACAGGTATTGGAAAGCTTTAAGATCTGCTAGGAGATTCGGTAGGGTTGTGACAGGGTCTGTAAGGAAGAGGAGAATATCGTCGGCGAAGGCCGCTACTTTGTACGTCTTGCTCGCGATGTCGATCCCTTTAACAGTCGGGTTAGCCGTCAGGCGTCTCAGGAATGGTTCAAGTGTGAGAATGAAAATGATTGGGGACAGGGGGCATCCCTGTCTGGTTCCGTAGGTGATGGAGAAGGCATCCGACAGGTGGCCATTGACTCGGACCCTCGCAGTGGGATTTGCATAAAATGCAAGGATGAATTGGAGCATACGCTGCTGGAGACCCAAAAAGGATAGCGCCTCTTTCATGTAGTCCCAGGCCACTCTGTCGAATGCCTGCTCCGCATCAAGGGACAGCAAAAATCCGTTGCGTTTCTGCGTTGTGAGCCAATGGTGGATGGATATGGCTTTGAGGGTGTTGTCCCTGGCTTCTCTGCCAGGGACAAAGCCCACTTGGTCTAAATCGATCAGTCCCGGTAGGAGGGGAAGAAGATGGTTTGCGAGTATCTTGGCATACCATTTCAGGTCCACGTTCAGCAGAGAGATGGGCCTATAGTTCACAACCAGTGAGGGGTCCTTCTCAGGCTTAGGTATCACAGCGATATGAGCTGTAAGTAGGTCTCGGGGGGGAGAGGAGGAGGGGCCCAGGCAATTAAAAGCCAGAATAAAGTGAGACGCGAGCAGGTGGGTGAATGATTTATAATATCCTACCGTTAGTCTGTCGGGACCGGGGCTTTTTCGGAAAGAAAGGTCTTTATAGCTTCTGCCTGAGCATGCGAGTCTGAAGGAGAGGTCGTGGGGTGAAGATTATACAGCTTAGAATAATATGTTGCAAATTGTTTTGCTATATCCGGGGGAGAGACGACTTTCCTGCCCGTCGGATCAGTTATCGAATGTACTGTGGTGGATGCTTTCTTAGCTTGTAACGCTCTAGCTAGCAAGCGTCCCGCCTTATTCCCGAATTCATAGAAGATCCGTTGGGAGAGAACGTATTTGCGCTTAATTTGTTTATCCAGTAAGTCTAAGAGTTCTTTCCTAGCTGCTCGGAGAGTTTGAAGGGTGGATGTGGCCAGAGAACGTTTATGTGCTTTCTCCAGCTTGAGGATTCTGGAGGTCCGAGAAGTGTTTCTGACGTTCCCGCTTACGTTTAGCTGCTGCTGCCATCAGTACACCCCGGATCACACATTTGTGGGCTTCCCAAACTGTGATGACCGGAGTCTCGGATGGTCTGTTTTCTATAAAATACTGAGATAAGCTTTGTTCTATGTCTGCTACTATCACAGGGTCAGTCAGTAAGGAAGGGTCTAGCTTCCAAGAATAGGTCGAGCGATACGCGGCGGGAAGGGTTAGAGTTAAAGATATCGGGTGATGATCGGAGAGGAACAAGGGATAAATCGAGGCTTTGCTTAAGACAGGAAGATCAGTTTGCGACAGAAAAAAGTAGTCGATTCTCGAATACTTGTTGTGAGGGGCCGAAAAGAAGGTGAAGTCTCTGCCATTGGGATGTAGAGTGCGCCACGTGTGATGGAGTAGTAGTGTTTGGAGTTGGGTCTTGATGGATTTGAGGGCCGCATACCTAATAGAGGAAGTCCCGGTGGAGGAGTCAAGGAGGGGGTCAAGGGGGATGTTAAAATCTCCCCCCAGAATAAGCATTCCTTCCTGGAAGGCCGACAGAGCTGTAGCAATGGAGGTAAAAAAAGAAACCTGCCTGGAGCTCGGGGCATAGACGTTGGCCAAGGTGACAGTCCTGCCATATAGAGACCCCTTAAGGAAAACATATCTACCCTCCTCATCTGACAGCAAGTCTTTGAGTCGAAATGGGCAGTTCTTTGCTATAAGAATGGAGACTCCCTTGGATTTGGAGATTGAAGTGGTGGCATGGAACACTACGGGGTAGCGATAATCGTGTAACTTTGGCGTTGCATCCCTGCGAAAGTGTGTTTCCTGGACAAACACAATGTCCGCCTTATGACGGTGCATGACTTGAAGCAGTTGCGAGCGTCGTTCTGGCGAGTTGAGGCCTCTGGCATTTAGGGAGAACAACTTGAGCGTGGGCGTGTCGGACCCGGGGGGGACAGGAGCCATCAGTGTGCAGCGTGAGTAACAGACACCCAGAGAAAGCAAGGCAAGGCTCCGGGAGCTGCAGGACGACGCTAGGGTGGAGCGTTTGAGAGGGCCCCACACAGGAGTTAGGTAGGCAAGTAAGAGTGCAGGAGTCGGGGGTTGGTCGAAGGGGGGTACGGGTAGGGGTGTGAGCAACGGGGGGAGACGATTAGATGAGTGACGGCGGGTATCCGTGTACAGAGAAGGGAATTATCTGACCCATGGCGAGGAGCCCTTCGCCCGTACAGTACCGTCACAGCGGAAACGTCGGTAAAGGTCAGCTATGTGGTAAAGGGTGTATGAAGTAATCCGGAGGCAGGTGAAATAGCACTCACCTGTCTGGTGGTATAGAGATCCGCGGTATTGGATCTTCCGGAGAATGTCAGTGGTGTGCCCGAGGTCTAACCAAATGAGTGTGAGTAATAAAGGATGAACCACTGTGTGGGGGTTGAGAAGTCCTAGAAGGAAAAAAAGTATGAGAACAGCACTCGGACCACCAGCCACACATCTTTGAGAGGTGTAGTCAATATGCTTGTGGAGACGGAAAGGCATACTGTATGGGGTTGAGGGGTTACTGAGGGATTGAGCAGGTAAGGTAAGTGTTTGGACGTGCTGAAGCAGGGGTCAGCGTACAACAATCTAGTAATGTTAGAATGGTACTAGATCAGTATTTGCTGGGTCTAAAACCGTAGTCAGGTCCAGTCTTATCGGGTATGGAACCCGTAGATGAAAACAGTTCACGACAATAGTTAACAAAAAAAGCAAACGGTGTAACAAGAGCTCTATAACAACAGAACATAACTTAACGAGCCTAGCAGATGTAACGGGGTATGTACGTGGCATGTATAGTTCAGCCAGTGGGAGGGAGGGTGGGGAGGGGGCGAGGGGAGGAGCAGAGGGGGTAGCAGGGAGGGGGAGAGGGGCTGTGCAGAGGAATACCAAAATGCAGGGCGGGAGGACGGTGAGGGTGGCGGGTGGTGAGGGGGGGCGGGAAAGGAAAAAAGGGGGAGGAGTGGGAAATAGAGGAAAGGAGGAGAAGAGGGGGTGAGGGGGAGGGGAGGAGGAGGGGAGGGGTGAGGGAGAAGGTAAGGTGCGGGGTTGGGTGAGGCAAAAAAAAAAGGGGGGGGAAAGGGGGGGTGAGAGGAGGATGGGGGGAGAGGAGAGGGTGGGGGGAGGGGTGGGTGGAAGGGTGGGGGAGGGACGAGGGAGAGGGGAGGGGCGAGGGGAAGGGAGGGATGAGGGGAGGGAAGGGCTAAGAGGAGGGGAGGGCTGAGGGGAGGGGAGGCAATGGGGAGGAAGGGGTCGGGGGTCTGAGAAAAGTTTAGGGGCAAGGGGGGGCAGTATATGGGTGTTATGATATTAGCTGTACAGAGAGGGCGGTCCCCTAATGTTTGGGAGAGGGATGTATATAGGGTTTAGTAGGGCACAAACATATCCCCGTTGGTAGGTGGGAGAGCAGATCCCTTTAGCCAAAAAGAAGGTAAAGGACATTGTTTGTGGAGCCTTAGATGGGTGGCTATGACGTCAAGGGGTATAGGGTGGAGATCTGATTATCCATGCGGTAACGGGAAAGCCAGTCGGCAGATCCCACTGTAGGTCCCGAGGGAAGCGGATACAAAATCAGAAAGGTTGATCGAAGGGATCCTAGAGACAGGGCTGACTGCGCCCCCACCACATGGACTGAGGTCGTGAAAGGGGTTAAGGGGGAGGGAGACAGGGATGGTTTCAGAGACCAGCCAGGACAGGGGTGGGCGCTTTCAGTTGCGGCACGGGGGTACAGGTAGGAGGAGCGAAACCTCTGCAGATAATATGGCAGTGATTATACAGTATACATCATACAACATGCAATAAAAAGAAACTGGCGTCATAAATAACCACATTGTTACCCGGGTCTGGATGGCATTCACAGGCTGTAGCAGAGGCTGTAACGTCCTTGAAAAATGAATTGTGGGAGAGTTACAGCTGTCCCCGCGATTCCCGCACGCTGGCTAGGTCACAGCGCCCTAAGGCACTTGCTTTCCCAGGAATCATTCATGGGGACGGATCAGTTCCAGTAGGTTGCAGGGTGTATTGTCCGGGGTCAGAGGAGAAGGCACTGCGGTTTAAGGTCAATAACATGTTCATGGAAGGCAGTGACGGCTGGGGGGTGTGGGACGGGGAGCGGGACGTGGGAAGGCATCGTCACACAGGGGATCTTTCGGCATCCACGGGTTGCGAGATCCGGGGAGCAGTGAGCTTGAGAGAGTCTGTACCAACGGGGAGATCAGGGAGGGCAGGCGGTATTAGGGAGTCGGGCAGGGTGACGGTCTCGGGACGGAAAGCTGAGGGGGAGTCAGGTACAGCAGCCGATCAGACGGCCGTGCTTGCTTGCCCGGAACCAGCCCAAAAGTAGGAGGGAAGCATGGAGGTGGCGAGGAGGGAGAGGTGAGGTGAGACAGGAGGGGTTAAGTAGCAAAAGTCGGTGAACTTATCTGACTGATCCAGGCTGTGGAGATTCCCGATCCTTAACGGTCTCGGCGTGCCCTGTGGGGCTGCGGAGCTGCCTGCGGACTGGAGGGCTGGAATCTCTGAGATGAATTCATAGCCGGTCTGGAGGCAGATGGAGAGCGGCGTCTGCGGAAGCATGATGCTTGTGCATCCATCGGTTCTTCTCCGGGCAGGCGGCTGTGTGGGGTCAGTATGGGCATACCAGTTCGGTAATTCGAACGTAGGGGACATCTAAGGTTCTGCAGAAGTCCTCCAATTCCTCCGGCGTGGGAGGCAGACAATGCAAAGGGAGATTTCCACCGATATTGAATTCCCCTTGTACGGAGGATGTCCAGTAGGGGGCGGAGGTCTTTGCGGTGTCTGAGGGTGATAGCGGATAGGTCCTGGTAAATATGAATGGTGTTACCCTCATGTTCAATCTGGCGCTTCATTCGGGCCTTGCGGAGGATGTCTACTTTCGTCTGGTTTTCCAGACAGCACACAATATCCCTCGGGGGGTCGGAGTCCCTGCCTCGAGGTCTGAGAGCCCTGTGGATGCGCTCCATGGGGATCGGTGTTTGTGCGGGTCTGTCCAGCACCCGGTTAAAGAGCTCCGTTACCGAGGGTAGTACGCGGTCTGGTTCCACGGATTCCGGGATGCCTCTCACCCTGAGGTTCCGGCGTCGGCCCGGTTATCAAGGTCCTCGACGTGTCTCTGCAAGTCACGGAGTTGTAGGGTGTGTGTGTCCAACTTGTGGCCGACTTTCCTGAGGGCAGTGTGATGCTGGAAGGTGGTGATCTCGACCTCCTGCACTTTAGTCGCAATGGCGTGAATCTCGTGACGGAGGTCTGTAATGGCGGCGAACAAGGTGTTCTTGATGTCCGCTGCCACCTCGTGTAGGTCCGTCAGGCTGGGTGTACTGGCGGAGGAGGTGTCCCGGAGCTCCGTGTAGGCTGCGACGGCCCTGTAGGTGTGAGGACAGGGGCCAAGGCAGGAGCGCTCGTCGCCATGTTGGGCCTCTGTGACCTGAAGATGTCGGGTATTTGTTGCGTGGGTCTGCCGTTAACGTCTCTCAGGGAACGCGATTGGGAGGCAGAAGTGTCGTGGGAGGAGGTCCCCATAGTTTAGAAGTCGGTATTCGGCGTAGGTCTCCAGTAACGGTTGATATGTGGCTAGGGTCCGACGGAGCTCTAGAGTCAGGCGTCCATCTTCCTCCAAGGCAAGCCACGCCCCCCCGATTATTTTTTAGATTAATTCGATAAAAACCTCAACAAAAGTTTGGTGTATAATGGAGTTAATATCCTTGAATATCTATATAGAGCGGTAAATATAAATCTCCAGATATATAGTTGGATATTTCATCCACTCTGAGAATAACAGACAGATAGAGGTATTATTAGGAGGGGGAATCTGCTACATATCACAATCAGAGATCAACATTATAACTACTTGGCAATTGGCCCATAGCCGAATGACGGCTACCGGGCGGTTGCTTAACTCTGGGAGGGCGTACATTGACGGGCGCGCACATGGGAGTGTCCATGACCACCGGGTCCGGAGAACCCGGTGCATCATGGATAACGGTAAATGGTCGCTGATATCGGCCGTTTACCGTGGTCACTTGTAAACAAACTACGCCGGTTCCTCCCTCCCTTCTCTGTATCGATCGGTACAGTGTGAGAGGGAGCGAGTGGATGGCAGCAGCACTGCGGGTTGGATCTGTGACAATTGCAGTCACAGATCCAGCCATCCATCCCTCCATGCTCAGCCATCCCTGCCAATACCCCGCAATACTCTGCAATAACCACTTCCCGCCCGCCGGCTGTCATATGACGTCCTTGACTTTGTGCACGGATATCTGAATGATCGGTGCAGCTACAGGCATTATTCAGATATCAGCTTTTTCAGCTGGCCATTCCCTACACCATAAGAATGATCATAGCGGCTTAATCATTCTTATGGGAGGCGAGAGGGGACGTTCCACCCCCCTCCCTCCGGTGCTTTTACCGACTCTCCGCTATGATCGAAGCCAGGATTGTTTTGTTTTTTATTTCAGGCTTCCTAGCCTAGAGGTGAGATGTGAGGTCTTATTGACCCCCCCCCCATATCTCACTGTAAAGAGGACCTGTCATGCTATATTCCTATTACAAGGGATGTTTACAATCCTTGTAATAGGAATAAATGTGATCAAAAAATTTTTTTTTGCAGAACAACGTGTCAAAATAAAATAAAGTAAAATGAACAATAAAATATATATATATATATATTAAAGGCGCCCCTGTCCCCGTGTGCTTGCATACAGAAGCGAACGCATACGTAATACGTAAGTCCCGCCCACATATGAAAACGATGTTCAAACCACACATGTGGGATATCGCTGCGAACATGTAACCAGTAAAAATATTTAAAATGTCGCCTATGGGGATTTTTAGGTAGCGAAGTTTGGCGCCATTCCACAAGCGTGTGCACTTTTGAAGGGTGACATGTTAGGTATCTATTTACTCTGCGTAACTTCATCTTTCACATTATGCGAAAAACACTGGGCTAACTTTACCGTTTTGTTTTTTTTAAAGCACAAAAAAATTGTAAAACGCGTTAGAAAATTGCTGCACAAATACCGTGCGAGATAAAAAGTTGCAACGACCATCATTGTATTCTCTAGGGTCTTTGCTAAAAAACATGTATAATGTTTCGGGGTTCTAATTTTCTAGCAAATAAATTATGATTTTTACATGTAGGAGAGAAATGTCAGAATTGGCCTGAAGGTGCTCCCTGCATGTTGGGTCTCTGTATGTGGCCACGCTGTGTAAAAGTCTCACACATGTGAAGGTGCTCCCTGCATGTTGGGTCTCTGTATGTGGCCACGCTGTGTAAAAGTCTCACACATGTGAAGGTGCTCCCTGCATGTTGGGTCTCTGTATGTGGCCACGCTGTGTAAAAGTCTCACACATGTGAAGGTGCTCCCTGCATGTTGGGTCTCTGTATGTGGCCACGCTGTGTAAAAGTCTCACACATGTAAAGGTGCTCCCTGCATGTTGGGCCTCTGTATGTGGCCAAGCTGTGTAAAAGTCTCACACATGTGAAGGTGCTCCCTGCATGTTGGGCCTCTGTATGTGGCCACGCTGTGTAAAAGTCTCACACATGTGAAGGTGCTCCCTGCATGTTGGGTCTCTGTATGTGGCCACGCTGTGTAAAAGTCTCACACATGTAAAGGTGCTCCCTGCATGTTGGGCCTCTGTATGTGGCCACGCTGTGTAAAAGTCTCACACATGTAAAGGTGCTCCCTGCATGTTGGGCCTCTGTATGTGGCCACGCTGTGTAAAAGTCTCACACATGTGAAGGTGCTCCCTGCATGTTGGGCCTCTGTATGTGGCCACGCTGTGTAAAAGTCTCACACATGTGAAGGTGCTCCCTGCATGTTGGGCCTCTGTATGTGGCCACGCTGTGTAAAAGTCTCACACATGTGATATCACCATACTCGGGAGGAATAGCAGAATGTGTTTTGGGGTGTAATTTGTGGTATGCATATGCTGTGTGTGAGAAATAACCTGCTAATATGAACATTTTGTGGAAGAAAAAAAATCTTAATTTTGGGAATTGTGGGAAAAAAATGACATCTTCAAAAAAACTCACCATGCCTCTTTCTAAATACATTGGAATGTCTTATTTGCAAAAAGGGATCATTTGGGGGGTATTTTTTACTTTTCTGGCATGTTAGGATTAGAGGTCGGCCGATATATCGGCCGATATTTGGCCGTTTTGGAGAAATCGGCAACGGCCGATTTTTATCCAAATCGGGCTGATATTTTACAATTTCCGCTAGCGATGCCACGGCTCCGGAGCTAGGCCGGAGCTACGGCCTTTCCTGTTGCTGTGACCGCGGCGGCAATCCGCGGATTGCCGCCGCGGTCACAACATCAGGAAAGACCGCGGCTTCAGCCTAGCTCCGGAGCCGCGGCCATCTTGGTACACCCAGTGCGGCGTCCCTCCTCTGTTTACGCCCACAGAGGAGGAGGGGCCCGCGCTCGTGGGACCCACACTGCTCTGGTGTCTGTACTATGGAGGGCAGGGAGGGGTGTGTCTATACTGAGGGGGGTGACACCATTTTTTTCACCAGTGCCATCTGCCAGTGCCAGTGCCATCTGCCAGTACCATCTGCCAGTACCAGTGCCATCTGGCAGTACCAGTGCCATCTGCCAGTACCAGTACCATCTGCCAGTAACAGTACCAGTGCCACCATCCAGTGCCAATTAGTGCCACATTCCATCCAGTGCCATCCGCTAATGCCACCTGCCAGTGCCAATACCAGTGCCAATTAGTGCCACCTTCCATTCAGTGCCATCCGCCAATGCCACCTGCCAGTGCCAATACCAGTGCCAATTAGTGCCACCTTTCATTCAGTGCCATCTGCCAATGCCATCTGCCAGTGCCAATACCAGTGCCAATTAGTGCCACCTTCCATTCAGTGCCATGCGCCAATGCCACCTGCCAGTGCCAATACCAGTGCCAATTAGTGCCACCATCCAGTGCCACCTTCCAATCAGTGCCATCCGCCAATGCCACCTGCCAGTGCCAATACCAGTGCCACCTTCCATCAAGTGCCACCTGCCAGTGCCAACTAAAGCCATCAGTGCCACCTGCCAATGCCAACCAGTGCTAACTATTGCCACCCAGTGCCACCTGCCAGTGCCATCTGCCAATCAGTGCCACCTGCTAGTACCATCTTTCAGTGCCATCCAGTGCAACCTGCCAGTGCCAATAAGTACCTTCTGCTAGTGCCATCTTCCTTTCAGTGCCAATTAGTGCCACGAGCTAGTGCCACCAATAAAAAAAAAAAATCGGCCTAAAATATCGGCTGCAAAAATCGGCAGCATATATCGGCCATCGGCCGCTCAGATTTCTAAATATATTTTATAGGAGTGACGGTGATGAGGGGGATTATAGGACGAGTGTCCCCACCCCCTCTATCACTCATTGCCATCTTCCCAACACAAGAAGTTCTGCACTTCCTTATTTAGTCCATGATTTAGTCATGAATGACAGCGGGGCTGAGCCCCACCAGAGGGCAGAGAGTGAGGATGGGAAGAACAACCAAGGTGAAGACTGGACTGATCCTAAAGACCTCCATCATTGGGTTATTAACTCCTCCCTCATTATCACTTTCTGTTTAAGGTTCCAAACTTTGAGGATTTTATCACATTATTATCACCATATAAAAGTCTGTGCTCCAATCACATCATCAGATATAAAATGTCTAGCTGGTAGAAAATGGGTGCAAAAGAGATAAGGCCTATGTAATGTACAACTTATTATATAGGATACAACAAATAGGACTATATAGTATTAAAATGGTGTAATGTACAACATAGAGTATATAGTGCAGGGGTCAGGAGTACGTGATGTACAATATAAATTATACAGTGTAAGGGTCAGGACTCATAATATTGGTATTCAGTAGCCAGTGGAAGCTTAAATATTTACATGAGACAAGTTGCAGAGATCCCACACCGCTGCCTCCCATCTCCTGAGACTGCACTCAGTGACTTGGGTCTGAGACTATACAGACATATCCCTCCACCCGACACAGACAGCAGACAACAGAGCAAGTAACCCTGGGAGAATTGTCAGAGATACCCCAGGTGCCTAGATCTAGTAACAACTATGCTGAAAATCAACATTTTGCTGCCAGCTGAACCCCAGAATCTCCATAAATCCAGTGTAGAGACATAAATTGTGTCTGCAGCACAGAGAAGGAAGATTATCCGAGAGAAATACAGGAATACAGGACGGGGAACACAGCTCAGGAAAGTGACCAGGGGATTACAGGCGGATATCACCCAGTCCCCGCCCTACTCTGGACCAATCAGTGAGCAGTATGGGTGGAGGAATGTATTGAGTTAATTGCCCACCTGTGCTGATCTCTGTAGGAGTGTCCTCCTCTAAAATTAGCCTCAATATTTCATCCTCCTCCATAGACTGCTGATCATCGCTCACATAAGTCTCCTCCTCTTCTTCTTTCACCTCAACTTTAGACTCTCTCAGGTTTCCACTCTAAATATAGAATAAAAATGACACCAATGGTAACAATGCAGATAATGTACCGATCCTAATGATACTATCAGTGATTGTTCCTCATCTACCTGATGATGGTGGGGGATGGTGTGACCTTCCTGTGTGGAATCCTGGGAATACAGAGGATGGGGACATCTCTCTGGTGGGTTCCTGGTATTAGGTGGCTCCATCTTATCCTTGTGTCCTTCTGAAAACTCCTCCATCACTCCATACTCCTCATCCTCCTCTTTATACTCTTCTTTAACAATAATATTATCATCCCCGAGGTTTCCACTCTGAATATATAATAAAACATTCATTGTAACAAACATGCTGTGTATAAATCAAAAAAAACTACCAATAATTGTCACTCATCTACCTGATGATGGTGGGGGATGGTGTGACCTTCCTGTGTGGAATAATCCCGGGAATACAGAGGACGGGGACATCTCTCTGGTGGGTTTCTGTAGCTGGATGACTCCTCCATGGTGTCCTGGTACAGATCTTTGTGTTCTTTTAGAGACTCTGACTCCTCCATCATCCCATCCTCATCATCCTCCTCTTTTACCTCTTCTTTAACCTCAACTTTAGGATCTCTCAGGTCTCCACTCTGAATATAGGATAAAAATGACATCAATGGTAACAATGCAGATAATGTACAGATCCTAATGACACTATCAGTGATTGTTCCTCATTTACCTGATGATGGTGGGGGATGGTGTGACCTTCCTGTGTGGAATCCCGGGAATACAGAGGACGGGGACATCTCTCTGGTGGGTTCCCATTACTGGATCCATCTGTAGGAAACACACACACTGACTGAATACATTGTTTCTATGTGTTTATCAGATGATGGGGGATCTAGGTGGAGCCTCCGTACTGCTCTCTCCTTTACAATAAAGTCTCCTCTTACCCGGTGATGTGAGGGGCGGCTGATTGTCCATCATGACGTCCTTGTAGAGATCCTTGTGTCCTTCTAAATACTCCCACTCCTCCATGGAGAAATAGACAGTGACATCCTGACACCTTATAGGAACCTGACACACACAATGATAAAGTCACCATCCAGACACATCCCTTGTCTGTTACTGGATAATGTCCCAGAATTCCTGGCACCGCTCACCTCTCCTCCATCATCTCTCTGGTGACTTCTAGAATCGTCTTTGTATTTCTCTATTCTATCAGGGAGGGAGGAGGAGGCAATGTGATGGTCATAGGATCTCCAGATTTCACAGGAGGAAAACTCTAGAATATGAACACAAACAGTAAAATCAGTCAATATTCCCAGAATCCTCCTCCCCTCACCATTCAGGTCTTCATTTTATTAAAGCCCCACTTCAGACTGAGATATAATTTACCCACAAAGGACCCCCACACTCTCCAAATTAAAAGCTTGTAGGGATTCTGACGTCATTACATACAATGCAGGACCAACAGTCCTACTTTGCAAGTGAGGAGGCCAAGGGTGTAACTGGCCAGCTAGAACCTGTCCTAGGTAGCTAATATAACCTACATGTATATACAGCTAAGCCTGCTGGGAACCTAATGTAGTGCACATGTTTATATGTGAGAGACAAAAGCAAAGTTATTCACAGTTGAATTCATGCCAGAAAGCATAGAGTTAAGCTTTTGTGACTCATCAGAAGTCTTGGCCCAATCACAGCTAATCTCACATTGAGCAGAGTCTTGAACAGTCACAGCCAGCTTTACTAACACTCTGTCTGGGAGGTTCCTCAGCACATGTGCTAGATTATTCATTCCACCACAGAGACACAGAGCCACATGGAGACAGAGACACAGAGCAGAACAGACACAAGGCCAAAGTTATGTTTTATGGAAGCCAGGGGCTAAAAATAGGTATGTGCCACAGTTATATATATATGTTCTTATTGTAAATAGTGTGGTTAGAACTGTATACTAATCTAGTTGTGTGTTCACTTGTAGTTCCACCATATCATACCTTCAAACAAAACCAAACCGAACCATACCTCCTAACCTAATTCACAAACCAAACCCAACTAAGCTAACCCTGCAAAAGCAACCATGCAAACCAAGTTGCAAACCACAGTTATACCTTTCAGAGAAATCAGAGAATGCTTTAATAACTTACAGAGAGAGAGAGAGAGTAAATACCGAAGAAAGAAATATATCCACCATCTTATGTTAAATGACAAGATTGAATATTTGAACCACCATTTTCTGTTATACTTTTCTCTACACATGTTTTTGTACATGGACTGTCTGCTGCAAAGCAGCAGCATTGTATATGAAGAAAATTGAAGTTAATAAAGAAGTTATTTTAGGCATTTGGTGTGCTCTTTAAACCTACTGCTTCCATAGAACGGCCCTAGATGAATTTTCAGAGTAATAGACAGTCTTGTTGGACTGAAAAGTCAGAGATATCACAATTCTTCTAATGCCACAGCGCATGAGGCACTTCATAGTGCTGCGCCTGCCGAAGTGGAACTATTTTGCCCTTTGAGGGAAAAGCAATAGCGCTCCTCAACTTGCACAGTAAAGAGCGCACTTGAGCAGCGGAGCGCCAGCATATCCCGCCGCGCAGCATCCGACCGATTTGAACAGATGTATTTGCTTGTGTGTACGGGGCCTTAGAGGATACAAAGATAGATAGGATAGAGGGTGAAGAGCAAGTGAACCTGTCTGAGGTATAAGAGTCTGATGCAGCATTAGCCTTGCCCCAAACAAGTGAGCTAAGACGCTCAGAACGTATCAGAAACCCGACCCCAAAAACGCAGGAAAATTTGGAGCAAAAAGCAGCATTAAAAGGAAAAAGGTTCACCAGAATATATGATAAGTGGAAATTACACATTAAAGATACTCGTAGAAAGCTAAAGCAAGATAGTATAAAAGAAAACATGAGTGATCTGGTAGAGACAATAGAAGAGTGTGAATCAGAGCTTATGGCAGTGTATGTCAATCTGCGGTCATCCATGACACCTTCTCAGGATATTGTGAGGAACATGGACACATGTACTGCAGTCACTAAATTTTAGTAAAGCTCATGAGGGAATTATCATCTGAAGCTAACTATGATGAAGTTAAGGCGAGAAAGAGAATAAACAAGCTCTTCACGAGAGACTATGCTAGGTCCTTAGGGGGAACCACAATCTCAAGTGGGACTTCTTTAACTAGCAGAAGTGCTAGTTACACACCAGAGTCCTCAAGTACTCTAACCAAAAGAAAGGAACTTGTTGAACAACTTGCTGTCAAGAAAGCAGAAATCGAGATGGAACTTGCCATTGAAGCGCAGCGTTTACGAATAGCCGAAAGGGATGCACAGCGCCATCAAATGGAGGCTGAGATGGATGCACAGTGCCATCAAATGGAAAGCCTGGAAAGGCTGAAAGAAGTTAAGATTATAGTAGCCAGATTAAGAGTACACAAAGAGGACATGAATGGTAGTCATAGGTCCAAATCTGTACTAAGTGAAGGAGCATACTCCTACTCACCTCCATACATCCAGGAGAATGAAAGGAAAACTTTAGTATGTAGTGAAGGAAAAGGTCATTGCCATTCCATCCCTGCTCAGAAAGACGAAAAGAGAGACTCACTTAATTTAGAACTAAGTGAGAAAATAAAACAGGACAATTATACTCCTAGATGTCACTGCAATATTGCGACTATTGTCCCAGCAGAGAACAGTCCCAGCAAGACTTCCTATTCCAGAACCTACTGTATTTTCAGGAGACACACTGAAGTTCATAGAGTGGAAGGCAAGTTTTGAAATGATCATTGAGCATCATTGTTCCAGACCAGTTGACAAGTTATTCTACCTTCAGATATATGTTGGTGGAGAAGCAAAGAAAGCCCTTGAAGGTAACTTCTATAGAACAGACGAAGAAGCCTATAAGCAAGCCTGGGAAAAGTTAAATGCAAGATATAGCATGTTAAATATTCCTGGATATTCTCTGTTTCGGAAAGACAGGGTAAAAAGGAAAGGTGGAGGGGTCTGTCTCTATGTTAGAAGTGACCTCAAAGCAAGCATGAAAGAGGACCTGGTTGATGGAGAGTGTGATGAAGTTGAAGCATTATGGGTGGAACTGCATACAGATGTGCGTAGTTCAAAGTTAATCATTGGAGTTTGTTATAGACCGCCCAATGTTAATGAGGAGGTAGAGACTCGGCTCCTTGCACAGATGTAAAGGGCTGCAAGGGCTGGGACAGTGATAATAATGGGGGATTTTACCTACCCAGAAATTGACTGGAATAATGGAATTTCTGGGACAGTTAAAGGACAAAAATGTAAAAACCTATTGCAGGACAATTTTATGGTCCAGTTTATTGAGGCCCCAACTAGGAATGATGCTCTGCTGGACCTGGTAATCTCAAACCATGCAGAGCTTATTACTAATGTTCAGATAAAGGAACACCTGGGTAGCAGTGATCATAATATGATTTCATTTCATGTTAACTATAAGCAAGAAATACATACAGGAAAGATAAAAACACTTAATTTCAAGAGAGCAAATTTTCAAAGGATGAGGACTGCTCTCCAGGGCTTGGACTGGGAGGGAATATTGGCACCGATGAACACAGAACAGAAATAGGAATTCTTCAAAAAGACTCTTTGGGACCTCACTGCAAAGTATATTCCCATGGGCAACAAGTTTAAAAGGCTAAAGATAAAACCTATGAGGCTCACGGTCAAAGTTAAAAAATCTATAAACAATAAGAAAAAAGGATTTTTAATAAACAGCTTACCTGTAAAATCCTTTTCTTGAAGTACATCACGGGACACAGAGCGCATAGCCATTACACTTGGGTTATATGGGTACCTTCAGGTGTGGACACTGGTGTAATCAATTTCACAGGAAGTTTCCTCCCTATATAACCCCCTCCCACTGGGAGTGCTTCAGTTTTGTAGCAAGCAATTCTCCCGAGGTTACACAATGTTCCCCAAAAGAGGGGTGGGAGCTCTGTGTCCCGTGATGTACTTCAAGAAAAGGATTTTACAGGTAAGCTGTTTATTAAAAATCCTTTTTTCTTTATCGTACATCACGGGACACAGAGCGCATAGCCATTACACTTGGGATGTCCTAAAGCAATGCTCTATGAAGGGAGGGAGACCGTAAGGCCAAGAATAGCCAAATAAAAACATTGTCAGGAGAAAACATGGCTCCATCAACAGAAGCACAAGGGGGCGTGAACCGGGCCAGAGGATTCTATACTGCTGCCCGTAGGACCGCCTGCCCAAAAGCTGCGTCCGTACTCTTTGCAACGTCCAACTTATAAAATTTAGTAAACGTATGTACGGAAGACCAGGTTGCCGCCTTGCAAACCTGTGCCATAGAAATCTGATGGTGTGCCGCCCAGGAGGCACTCATGGCCCTCGTAGAATGGGCTTTAACTGATAAGGGAGGTGGAACGCGCTTCAGACCATAGGCCTGAAAAATCAGCTGCTTAATCCACCTAGCCAAGGAAGACTTGGCAGCCGGCTGACCCTTCTTGGGGCCATCCGGAAGAACAAAAAGCACATCTGTTTTCCGAATCTTCTCTGTAGCCTTGAGATAGACCCTCATGGCTCGAACCACGTCCAAAGTATGAAGCCGTCTTTCCTCTCTGGACTGGGGAGTAGGAAAGAAGGAAGGTAGGACTAGGTCCTGATTCAAGTGAAAACTGGATATGACCTTAGGAAGGAAAGAAGGTTGAGGCCGCAGAACAACTCTGTCCTTATGCAGAATAAGGTATGGCTCCCTGCATGATAAGGCTGCCAGCTCGGAAACCCTTCTGGCTGAAGCCATAGCCATCAAGAAAACTAACTTTCGGGTTAGTAGCACAAGAGGGATTTCTGTCAGAGGTTCAAACGGCTGCCTTTGTAAAGCTGACAAGACCAGATTTAAATTCCAGGGGCAGAGGGGAGCTCTAATAGGGGGATTCACATGCAAGACCCCCTGCAAGAAGGTTTTCATAAGCGAATGGGTGGCCAAGGGTCTTTGAAACCATATTGATAAAGCCGACACCTGCCCCTTTAGAGTACTAAGAGCCAACCCTTTGTCAACGCCAACCTGGAGGAATCGCAAGATCCTGTCAATAAAAAACTTTCGAGGATGCCATTTTTGAGACTCGCACCACTCCACATAGGTTCTCCAGACTCTGTAATAAATATTTCTGGAGACCGGTTTCCTAGCCTGAATCAACGTAGCTATGACCTGGGGATCTGAGAGGGGTACAAAAGCTCTGCCTTTAAGAATTAGGGATTCAGCCGCCAAGCCACAGTCAAATTTAGCTGCTGTGAAGCAGGACAGTGGCAGATTTTTATTGGGCCTTGAGACAGCAGATCTATTTACAGGGCGCAGGGGGAAAACAAAACAAGCAAAAGGTTTAAACCACGGCTAGCCGTGTCTCGACTGACATCTTCACGATGAGTGCCCTAACTACCAAGCTAAACCTCCTGGGCCAAAATACAAACTGGAGCCACCAGGATCTTTTACAGGCCTGCGCTCCACCCGGATTCTCCGTAGAAGGCGGGGAATCATCTGTTTCCCAGTGGAGCAATGGAACGTTAGCATACAGAAGAGAGCTTAAACTGGTGCCTGGGGGAAGGGCAAACCACCTGGATCAGGCATCGGTCCCGAACGTAGGCCGAGGGATCCCTGGCTCGGGATATGAAATTTGTCCAACTTTTTGTTGATCTCGTTGCCATAATGTCCACGTCTGGGACTCCAAATCTTTGGCAAATCTCCCAGGGTTGGAATACCTGGCCCAACAGGGTGAAGGGACAGACCATTCCCCCAACCCCTGGAGCAACTGTTGACGACTCAAAAAATCTGCTTGAGGGCCAAAAACCACCGGTTCACCCGTATTAGTCTCCTTCTTTTGGGCCATCCCTTTCAGGGATGAATTAACACTGGCGCCGAGATGCAGGGTACATGGGCTTCGGCCCATTTATGAGCTAAAATTCCTTTTCAGGTTTACTTCTCTTTGAGCTTTCTGCTTAGGGCCACAGGGTCTTCGTGCCCCATTGTATACCTGGTGGTTTATGTATGCCACCGCCTACATCAGTGGCATTGTCGGACTGTAAAAAATCCTTACTGGCAGACCCTGAAGGGGGAGAGTGGCTGTGCACAAAGAGCGCGATTTTTGACACGTTCTTCTGCTACTGGGGACCATTTTATCAATAGCGTCTTTTTTCGTCAGGACGTTTCAGTGGGGCAGCTATAGTGGCAAAATTTGGAATAAACCTTCATAATATCCCGCCAATGCTTACTCAAAAAAGGCCCTGACCTGTTTTATTCGCAGGACGTGGCTCACTTGGATGGCATCACTTTATTCTTGGGGTTTAATACATACGGCCAAAGTTCCCAAATCTTCTTCCTCCATACAATGGCACATTTTTTGGTTTGCCGTAAAACCTTCCTTGAAAAGTTAGTTAGGAATAAAGGAAGCTTAAAAGGAACGGGGCAGTGCAGGACTCCCAGTTCAGCTTCTTGCTTGCTCCTGTAGTGTGAGATATCTGCTAGAACAGCTGTATGTGAAGTAAGCTAGTGTATAGGCCTCTGAAAGGTTGCAGGGGCATTTTGCACAAAGGCATGTCTTATACTTGATCCCTCCGTCACAAACGCAGTCTTTTCTTTCGACTATTAGTGGGGTAAGTGTGAATATCCTTTGGTCAAGTCCAGAAGTGTCTGTCAGATAACGTGGCCTGAGTGTCTATAAGTTCATCTACCCTGGGCATGGGTGTCAAACTTTGAGTTGAGCTTTCTGTATACTAGTTACAACCTCTTTTTTGGGATCCAAACGATGGGGCTCGAAAAACTATATGTCAGCTAAATTACAAAAGTTCCAACGCCCTTCTCTTCCATAGATGCCTTAATCTCCTGGCTTCATACCAAAATTATGGTTGCATAGCTTGACCGGACCCCATCGTAACAATATCATGCTAACGTGGTCGTGACAACTCAAAAATAGAGAAATTTCTCTTATCCCCATATTTGTCTGGATCACCTTGCCAAAAGCTGACCTATCTCTCAAGCTGCTTTTTTGGGAGATGACAGTGACATATAACTGTAGAGGGGATTCTATTAAAAACCTTTGGGTTGGCCTACTGCAGTTAAATGCCAAATTCTTACATTAGGTATAGCTTTAAGATTCAGTGGTAAATCTGTTCGGGCTTCCTTTTATGGTTGATACCAAACCTTACAAATGCATAATACTTCCCCAACTCATAATTGAATATATATATATATATATAAATAAAGGGGCCCATATCACTTCACACAGGAACTCTAAATCATGGGAACTTAAACAGGACCCTCAATATGAGAATTGTAACTTACGGAGTTTAGGAATCATGCCCCCCGTTTAAACTTTAAAGCATGTATTTCTGGTTCAGCTCTATGACACATGAACTCTGTGCGTATTCTTATCTGTGGAACCTGCTGACCTGCTTTGACCTCATGTCAAACCTTTGAACACTGGAGAACAACTGCGTCAAAACCCATTCATTCAAGCCTAAGTTTCTTAGCTATGTCAAGACCCCGAGGGTGTTTCTTGCCAAGCTGAGTAAATTTCCAACATTAGAGGACTGGGGAACTCAACCTGATAGCAAAACAGATATCAGGAAGTTGGTCTAAAAAGCCAATTAATGTAGTATTTAACAATTCCCCCTGAATATAATTTTATTATATTACCTAAATCACGCACACTTCATTTATGGCCCTTTAGGGATGCACACACATTTTGAATCAGCCGCTCCAGATGTTCCACAGGGGAGGGGACCCACAAGGTTTACCATAGGATCAGTTAAGCCAGAAGTTATTCTACGAGTAAGAATACTTGTCATAATTTCTTCACCTTTTTTCATTTCTTTCTTAATTAGTTCCAACACCACCCTGTAAAATTGTTTCATTTTCACCATAATACAGATTTGAAACAAAATGCATAATACCATAATAATAAATATAATAACTATTGGATGCAACAGGTAATATATTTCCTGCTGCAGTAGCTACTGAAGTGTTTCCCCAAACTGCTATGGTTTTCTTAAAATTTGTCCAAAAAGAATTTGATGATAACGCTGACCATTCATGTTCTATTACTTGTAACTTTCCTTGCTCATGCTTAAACACTATATCCTGCCTTATGAAGTTCTTCAGATAAAGCAATTAATAAGCCCTTATCCTTTTGTATGATGTCTGCCCATTCTTTCCATGGGAATTCATCTACTTGAGATATATTATATTGTACAGGAAGAGCACCCACATTTCTCGTAAGAATTTTGGTCAAATTGACCCTAACTCCATTAATACTAATTCCTGTAAGGTCTCCTTCTACACAATACAAACCTCGATTTAGGATTTCTGTTTGTGTACAGGATAGGAAAAAAGCTTTAACTGTTTCAGTGTTAGTCATAACTTGAAAACAAACCTTCTTTTTTCCCACTGAAGTAACTAAGTCAAAAGAAGTTTTTACTTTCTCTATTCTTGCATTGCATAATGAATGATTATGGAAACAAGAATGAAAAATTCCTTTGTCCTGTCTAGGCAAACAGATTATTTTTGATTGAAAATGTAAACATGAAGATAGATCAAGTTGTTCTGGTTCTGAAAAATTACTATCCAAAGCAAAATCTGTAAACTGCAATTGATAATATAACAATTGAGTATCACTTACTGGTAATCCTAAGACTGTAATTGGAACCAACATTTGTTCTTTTCCAGCTATAGGAATCATTGAGGTACTAAAGCACTCATGCTGATTACATCCTACCCATTTATTTACCCATAAATCTGTATGATTTTTTGCAAATACATACTCATTAGGTAAACTTTGTAAAATACCTAGAGGTGTTATTCCACTTTGGAATGCTTGAGCTGTTATTTTAAAATTGGTAGAATACTCTGTCTGTATTTCTAGACATAGTCTGGCTACGTGGGAATGTTGTTCACTGTTCATTAAATCCAAAGTAATATTTTGTAAATGCATTATAGATGGACCTATAACCGTTGCTGTCTTCATTACCATATTTTCTAATATTTGGTTTAAATTTCTCTGAACTTTGATACTTTTACTTCCCACTAAACCTGATGCTTCTAGATCAGACTTTAATGTAGTAATATCCATACTATTGGTAATACTTCCGATAGTACCAATTCCTCCTAGAATTCCTTCTACAATACCTCGTTTATTCCTGCTAGGGTTGTCCCGATACCACTTTTTTAGGACTGAGTACAAGTACCGATACTTTTTTTTCATGTACTCGCCGATACCGAATACCGATACTTTTTTTAAATGTCATGTGACAGTTTTCAAACCACAATACAGACTAAGGATATTTTCTTTAGAAATATGAAGAACTCTAACTCAAGACATTATAAAAGAATAAAAATGAATAAAAATGTTTTATTTGCTTGTCACGCAGTAGTAAAAAACTCAAAGAATTTTCACAGAACATGTTGATAAATACAAAAAAAGTATTCTATTTAGGTATCGGGAGCATTTGGGCGAGTACAAGTACTCCCGCAAATACTTGGTATCGGTCCCGATACCGATGCCGATACTAGTATCTGGACAACCCTAATTCCTGCTGTTGTTTTTATTATTAGTTCCGAACCATTTATCAATACCCAATTCCATATTAACTAAATACTCGTGACATTGAGGATACCTTGATGAAATTTTCCATTCAGAAATGTTAAATTTCCAAAGTATAATCACAAAATGTCCTTCTCTTAAAAGATGTCTGGATTGGAAATGATTAATTTGAAAAGGGCTGGCGGGAATAAATTTTCCGTTAGTACATTTCGTTTTTTCAGGAGATAAAACTGCAACATTTGCAATATCACATTTCATAGGATAATTTTCCAATGATAGGCAACACTCATATATACCTGAGTCATTTAGATTTGGACTAGTGTGATGATAAATCAAACTATTATTTTTCCAATCTAAATTACCAAAATTGCCCTTACGAATTATGTTAGCTGAGCTATAGAAAAGACTGCCCAACACCTCACTATTTCTCTTCCAAGTTAATAGTGAATTCTGAGGTAATTCTATTTGCGTAGTACACATTAAAGTTAAATTATCCTTTCCTTCTTCTATTTTAAGGGATTGTGGAGATACTTTTATGTCTGGAATAATCAAATCCACAACAGTAATCGTCACCTTCACTTTGACTTGAGCTAAACTTCTTGTCATTTGAAAATCCCATACTCTAGTTACATCTCCTTTTTCATCTCCTGTGATTTGTAAATGTTCAGTATCTACAAACTGTAAATAATATTGTGTTTGAAACCAAATATCGGTTTTGGATCCTCCTATAGAAGGAGTATGTACCTTGGCATTGGTTACATCACCTGTCCAAGCTGTAGTCTCATTTCCTTTTATAACTACAACCCAGAATCCCATTTCTGTTAAATTACACTCATATGTACCAGTTGTATTACTATGTACATATGATCCTTGCATTTTTGTGAACTTTGTCTTGGATTCTATTCTGGCGTCTATTTCAATAATGTTGCTATGGAAAAAATAAAAACTCATGCAACAAGTAACCCCATATCCTATGCAAGCATATCCATATATGTCATTGCTTGTGTCAAAGTCACTGTATCTCGGAAAGTGTCTCTTAATTCTGGATAGCTGCAAGTCTCTTTTATGGAGGGTTTCAGTCTTGTTATCTTCTGCTGAACTGGAAAAAGTCAAGTAAGTTTTTATGAAGAAAAATGTCATTAATGGGAAAAGGAGTCCTGTGATAATGAATTTTCTCCTTTTTGCATATTTTCTTGCCTTCCAATTTTCTGAAGTTTTCTTTATTTCTTCTTGGAGTGTGTTGTTTCTCCATGTTTGGTTATCAGATGCCATATCGTAAGTAGTAGTCTTTCACGTCTTAGCCGGCTTGGTTCCTTGGACCTCTCGTCCTTTATCAGATGAAGCGCAAACGTCCTTCCTAGGTTCTGAGATCGGATTTTCCTGAGACTTGAGAACTCATGAGTTGGTTCGTCTCTTCCCCCCTCTTGTGGCAAGGCGTCAGGAAAAAAATGATCAAGTATGGGCTGGACTCGCCAAAATGTAAAAGCGCGATTTTTGACACGTGCTATGTCAATAGCGTCTTTTGTCAGGACGTTTCGTTCAAAAGTTCAAATAGCCAGGCTTACTCAAAAAATGAGTTTTATTCGCATCTCACTTGGCATCAACTTGTAAATACATACAAAGTTCAAATCTTCATACAGCTTGGTGCAGTAAAACAAAAGTTAGTTAGGAATAAAAAGCTTAAAAGGAAAGTGCAGGAAAAGTTCAGCTTCTTGCTTCTCCTGTAGTGTGAGATATCTGCTAGAACAGCTGTATGTGAAGTAAGCTAGTGTATAGGCCTAAATAAACAAAGTGTCTTCCTTGATGTGTCTCTTTCGAGTGTAAGTGTGAATGTGAGAGTGTCTGTGAGTGTGAGTGTCTGTGGGTGTGTCTGAGTCTGTATACTAGTTAAACCTCTTTTTATCTAAATAAAAACTATATGTCAGCTAAATTACAAAAGTAACGCCCTCTCTTCCATAGATGCTTAATATGGCTTCATACCAAAATTATATTGCATAGCTCCACCCATCGTGCTAACGTGGTTGACTCAAAAATAGAGAAATTCTCTTATCCCCATATTTGTCTGGATCACCTTGCCAAAAGCTGACCTATCTCTCAAGCTGCTTTAGATGACAGTGACATATAACTGTATTCTATTAAAAACCTTTGGGTTGGCCTACTGTTAAATGCCAAATTCTTACATTAGGTATAGCTTTAAGATTCAGAAGTTATATACCAAACCTTACAAATGCATAATAAACTCATAATTGAATATATATATATATATATAAATAAACATATCACTTCACACAAACTCTAAATCATTTAAACATCAATATGAAATTGTAACTTAAGTTTAGGAATCATGGTTTAAACTTTAAAGCATGTATTTCTGGTTCAGCTCTATGACACATGAACTCTGTGCGTATTCTTATCTGTGAACCTGCTGACCTGCTGACCTCATGTCAAACCTTTGAACACTGGAGAACAACTGCGTCAAAACCCATTCATTCAAGCCTAACTTAGCTCAAGACCTGTTTCTTGCCAAGCTGAGTAAATTTCCAACATTAGAGGAGGCTCAACCTGCAAAACAGATATCTTGGTCTAAAAAGCCAATTAATGTAGTATTTAACAATTCCCCCTGAATATAATTTTATTATATTACCTAAATCACGCACACTTCATTTATGGCCCTTTCACACACATTTTGAATCAGCCGCTCCAGATGTTCCACAGTTTACCATAGGATCAGTTAAGCCAGAAGTTATTCTACGAGTAAGAATACTTGTCATAATTTCTTCACCTTTTTTCATTTCTTTCTTAATTAGTTTGTAAAATTGTTTCATTTTCACCATAATACAGATTTGAAACAAAATGCATAATACCATAATAATAAATATAATAACTATTGGATGCAATAATATATTTCCTGCTGCAGTAGCTACTGAAGTGTTTCCCCAAACTGCTATGGTTTTCTTAAAATTTGTCCAAAAAGAATTTGATGATAACGCTGACCATTCATGTTCTATTACTTGTAACTTTCCTTGCTCATGCTTAAACACTATATCTGCCTTATGAAGTTCTTCAGATAAAGCAATTAATAAGCCCTTATCCTTTTGTATGATGTCTGCCCATTCTTTCCATGGGAATTCATCTACTTGAGATATATTATATTGTACAGGAAGAGCACCCACATTTCTCGTAAGAATTTTGGTCAAATTGACCCTAACTCCATTAATACTAATTCCTGTAAGGTCTCCTTCTACACAATACAAACCTCGATTTAGGATTTCTGTTTGTGTACAGGATAGGAAAAAAGCTTTAACTGTTTCAGTGTTAGTCATAACTTGAAAACAAACCTTCTTTTTTCCCACTGAAGTAACTAAGTCAAAAGAAGTTTTTACTTTCTCTATTCTTGCATTGCATAATGAATGATTATGGAAACAAGAATGAAAAATTCCTTTGTCCTGTCTAGGCAAACAGATTATTTTTGATTGAAAATGTAAACATGAAGATAGATCAAGTTGTTCTGGTTCTGAAAAATTACTATCCAAAGCAAAATCTGTAAACTGCAATTGATAATATAACAATTGAGTATCACTTACTGGTAATCCTAAGACTGTAATTGGAACCAACATTTGTTCTTTTCCAGCTATAGGAATCATTGAGGTACTAAAGCACTCATGCTGATTACATCCTACCCATTTATTTACCCATAAATCTGTATGATTTTTTGCAAATACATACTCATTAGGTAAACTTTGTAAAATACCTAGAGGTGTTATTCCACTTTGGAATGCTTGAGCTGTTATTTTAAAATTGGTAGAATACTCTGTCTGTATTTCTAGACATAGTCTGGCTACGTGGGAATGTTGTTCACTGTTCATTAAATCCAAAGTAATATTTTGTAAATGCATTATAGATGGACCTATAACCGTTGCTGTCTTCATTACCATATTTTCTAATATTTGGTTTAAATTTCTCTGAACTTTGATACTTTTACTTCCCACTAAACCTGATGCTTCTAGATCAGACTTTAATGTAGTAATATCCATACTATTGGTAATACTTCCGATAGTACCAGGCCTAACTTAGCTCAAGACCTGTTTCTTGCCAAGCTGAGTAAATTTCCAACATTAGAGGAGGCTCAACCTGCAAAACAGATATCTTGGTCTAAAAAGCCAATTAATGTAGTATTTAACAGAGAGTCCAGGCGATCAGGGCCAGTCGAGCAGCTCTGATTTCCAAGATATTGATGGGAAGCCGTTTCTCTGCCCCCGACCACAGCCCTTGCTGGGTCTGTTCTTCTAGAACTGCCCCCCAACCTAACAGGCTGGCATCCGTGGATACTATCTTCCACGAGATGGGGCAAAAGGATTTCCCTTTTGACAAATTTTGAGAGACCAGCCACCAAGACAGGCTGCGCCGGACCTTCGGGGAGAGCACTAATGGACGATCTAACGCCTGAATGGACTTGTTCCAAGCAGAGAGAATGGCTGCCTGAAGATATCTGGTATGGATCTGGGCGTAGGGCACAGCCTCGAAGGCGGCCACCATCTTCCCCAGCAGTCGCATACATAGGCGAATAGTCGGCCTCTTCTTGCCTAAGATCATTTGAACTGCTTGGGCTATTGATCTGATCTTTGCTTGAGGTAAAATTATCCTCTGGCAGTCTGTATCTAGCCGAAGGCCTAGATATTCCAACTGCCTTGTGGGTTTCAATACCGATTTTTCTAGATTTACAATCCATTCGAATTCCTCTAGATGCTGAACTGTGCGACCTACTGCCTGATTGAGGTTGGAGGCTGAGCTGTCGATAACCAGAAGATCGTCCAAGTATGCCAAGACTAAAATGCCTTCTGTCCTTAGGACGGCTAGCACCGGGGCTAACACCTTTGTGAATACCCGCGGAGCTGTTGCCAACCCGAAAGGGAGGGCTACGAACTGGTAATGGCGGTGATCTATCATAAACCGAAGAAACCTGTGATGTGCCGGGTAGATCGGCACGTGCAGATACGCATCTTTTATGTCTATAGATGCTAGAAAGTCGTCTTGATGTAGGCTGGCTGCCACCGAACGTATGGACTCCATACGAAAGGTCTGAATGTTTAGAAAGCGATTTAGGCGTTTGAGGTCCAAGATAGGCCTGACGTCGCCATTGGGCTTTGGTATTATGAAAAGGTTGGAGTAGAATCCCAGACCCCATTCCTGGGTTGGTACTTCTACGATTACTCCTTGGAGTAAGAGACGATCCAATGCTTTTGCAAGAGAGGCCCTCTTTAATGGGTCGCTTGGAAGACTTGACCCCTGAAAATGAGGAGGGGGGACTTCCCGAAACTCTAGCTTGTAGCCCGTGGTTACCACGGATCTTACCCAAGAGTCGGGAATTCTGGTCTTCCACACTTCGGAGAAGAACCGAAGCCTTCCCCCCACCCAAGAGAGTGGGGGCGCCCCTTCATGAATCTGACTTAAGGACTGGTTTAACCGGCTTGCGAGACCATGGCCTCTTGCCTGTCGTGGCTTGTCCTTGTGGGCGGCTATTAAATGCCGAACGCCCGGGAGGCCGTCGATACTGACGGGAAGTTGAAGGGGCCGAGCCTGCGAAGGCCTGTCGCTTAAATGCGGGCCCGCGTGATCTTTTCTTGATGGGCAAGAAAGAACTTTTACCACCTGATATGGTCTGGATATATTTATCTAGGTCTTCACCGAATAGTCTCCCACCATGAAAGGGAAATCCTGCTAAAAGCTTTTTGCAGGGTGCCTCTGCTGACCAGTTTTTTAGCCACAAAAGGCGACGAATATGAACCAACAGCAGAGATAAATGGGACGCATGTTGAACGGAGTCCTTAATAGCATCTACTGCAAAGCAGAGAGCTCTTGGGAGGTCAGCCAATTCACGAGCTTGCTGAGCCGGTATGTCCCTTAATATCTGTTTAGTCTGATCCTTTAAAGCCTGACAAACGCCAATGGCTGCCACTGCTGGCTGAACCACGGCACCTACTGTGGTAAAAGAAGCCTTCAGTAGGGTCTCCAATTTTTTGTCGACTGGATCTTTAAACACCTGGACATTTTCCACCGGACAGGTCAGGGATTTATTTACGCAGGAAATGGCTGCGTCCACGGTAGGGAGTGCCCATTTCTTTGCAAATTCTTCTTCCATAGGATAGAGAATGGTAAACCTTTTAGGAGGGATAAAAATCCTATCAGGTCGAGCCCAATCCTGAAAAATCACGCTCTCCAGAAGGGGGTGAACCGGGAAAGATGCACCACCCAATGGTGCCTTCAAGGAACCTAAAGAGGATACCGCGGGGGCTACTTGTTCTGACACTGGAAGTTTAAAAGCAGTGCGAACCATATCCGTCAGAGACTGGATCCACAGGCTCTCTGCTTGAGAAGCCGAAAAAATTTCATCTATAGTGGAATCTTCAATGTCTGAGCCGTCAGGACTCAGGTCCGCTTGATCCCCCTGTGGGTCCAATTCCTCCGAAGAGAGGACCTCTGCATCTGAACACACCGTTTTAGGTGACGGGGATCTAGCCCGTTTGCCACCCGGCAAAGAGCGGGCAATTAAAGCAGTTAACCTTTTCTCTAGCCCACCCAGGGTGGATTCTAGCATTTCTTCCGTAACATAAACGGGAATGGGTTGATTGGGGGCCGCCTCTGCCCCTAGCACCCTCAATGGCTCCTGCACGATGCTGTTCGGTGGTCTATCTGGTGAGGGTGGGACCACTGGAGCCTGGCCCAAATCCTCTGACCCCGTTGGAGACCCCTTTACTTTTTTGGCACCTTTTGCAGCCTTATCTGGTCCTGATCCCTTGGGAGCCATTGCACAACCTTGAGACACCCCTACAGCCAACACCCAACTGTTGTAGCTAGAAGTGAAACATTAATAAGGACAGGCTATGTAAAATCTTTTCAAAATTTTCATACGCCTGAGAAGGTGGCAATACAGAGGAAAGTCCTGTGAGTATTGCCACACCAATGCCCGTTAGCTGGAGTCCAAGGTTGCACCGACTCAGATACTGCCGGATCTAAGGCTGAGTCCCTTTAAGCAAAAAAATATTTTTTTTTTGTCAGTGTGGACTTTTAAGTCCAGACCTGAAGATCCACAAACCACCACTGGGTGTCACTGTTAGCCAGAACTGGCTCAGCTGCGCGCTCTGTGTCCTCACTCTCCACTGCTCTCAGGAGGGAATGACCAGCCAGGAAATGCTTTTTTGCTTTATCTGAGACTGACGCTGCTGGCCCGCCCCCCCCACGCCCGCTGACGTTGTAAAAGGCGGCGCGCACGCGCGCCCCCCCCCACGCTGAAACCAACATGGAGGAAGCAGAGAGCAGAGGAGAAGCCCGGACCAGCGCTAGAACACAGACACCTGGTAAGCCACTATCTTTGTAGTGCACACATAGAGGAAGCTGTCTCCCTAGGCTTCCTAGGAACAGGAGTTTTGTCAGCCCTTCCTCTCTATACACGTGGGGCTGCAGTATCATGCTAACAGGCAAATCTGGGGGGAGTAGCAAAATACATATCTTTTAAAAGCATATATATATCTACATGTTATCTGGGTAAACATTAGTACATCCCATCCTGCCTCAACAGACATAGCGGAGATAGTGGCTGATGCACAAGCATACCATTAGCCAACCCAGAACCCCCAGGGGGATACCTACTGTCGAACCAAGTCCCGCAGGTTCCCTCTTACCTGCTCCACGCCGCAGGGTATTGCAAACTGCAAGAGGCCCAGCCTTCCCCCATCTCCGTGGGTATTGTCTTGGACCTTCAGGGACCGGGGTCCTGTGTTAAGGAACCCACACCCCTGGACCTATATAGCATCCTGGCATCAGTAGCGTTTAGTTCTTGGAAGAGACTAAGGCACTGGAGCCCAGAATCCAGCCCTCCAAGGAGAGGCATTATAGGCAAAACCCCACTCCAGCAGGGCCCGGGTACCGTACACCTTGGCTTTGAAGCACTTCGGACGGATCCGGCTAGCTATCCTGGGTCCCGAGACCTCCGAGGGACAGCTAGACGTGACCAACACCTAAGACACTGGCGAAAAAACTGAAGCACTCCCAGTGGGAGGGGGTTATATAGGGAGGAAACTTCCTGTGAAATTGATTACACCAGTGTCCACACCTGAAGGTACCCATATAACCCAAGTGTAATGGCTATGCGCTCTGTGTCCCGTGATGTACGATAAAGAAAATAGCTTTTAAAAAATATAAAAATGAAGGCACACTAGTGTCGTTTAAATGTTACAAAGAATATAATAGAATATGTAAAAAGGAAATCGGGGATGCAAAAATTCAAAATGAACGACAGATTGCAAAAGATAGTAGGACAAACCCCAAAACAATCTTTAAATATATAAATAGTAAAAAGGTCAAGTCTGAGCATGTAGGCCCTTTACAAAATAATCTAGAGTGGGTGACTGAGGACATAGAGAAGGCAAATTTATTAAATGCTTTCTTCAGCTCTGTGTATACAATGGAGTATGGGGGAACTCGTGTCCATAATGGGGGTGGGAGTGACACAGCCCCAAATCCACAATGGCTCAAAAGTGATATGGTCCAGAAATATTTAGACAGAATAAAGGTGGATAAAGCACCTGGACCAGGTGGCATCTACCCACGGATCCTAAAAGAATTGAGCTCTGAAATTTCAAAGCCACTGTATCTAATATTTAGGGACTCATTAATGACAGGAATAGTACTACTGGATTGGCGTAGAGCCAATGTGGTGCCTATATTTAAAAAGGGAACAAAGTATTTACCAAGTAACTATAGACCTGTTAGTTTAACTTCTATAGTTGGGAAGATACTGGAACGTTTAATAAAAGACCACATGGATGAGTTCTTGTTGGAAACAAACTATTTAAGCAGCAGACAGCATGGATTCATGAAGGACAGAAGTTGTTGGACAAACCTAATTTCCTTTTATGAAGAGGTAAGTAAAACCTTGGACAGAGGCGTGGCTGTGGACGTGGTATACTTGGATTTTGCAAAAGCAGTTGATACAGTTCCCCACACACGGCTCATGTGTAAGGTAAGGTCTACAGGATTAGATATATCAGTTTGTAAATGGATAGAAAACTGGCTGAAAGACAGAATTCAGAGAGCCGTGGTTAATGATTCTTACTCTGAATGGTCCAAGGTTATCAGTGGTGTACCCCAAGGTTCAGTGTTGGGTCCTTTACTTTTCAATATATTTACTGTATAAATAATATTGGGTCTGAGATCCAAAGTAACATTTCTGTCTTTGCAGATGACACCAAGCTATGCAGTGGAATAACGTCCTTACAGGATGTCTCCAATTTACAAGCCGACCTCAATGCTCTGTCTAAGTGTGCGACTAAGTGGCAGGTGAGGTTTAATGTTGATAAATGTAAAGTTGTGCACTTAGGGGCTAAGAATATGCATGCATCATACATGCTAGGGGGAGTACAACTGGGGGGATCTGTAGTGGAGAAGGATCTGGGGGTTTTAGTTGATCATAAGCTCAATAATGGCATGCAATGCCAAGCTGCAGTTTCCAAAGCGAGCAAAGTCCTTTCTTGTAGCAAGAGAGGTATGGACTCCAGAGATAGAGATATAATTTTGCCTGGATTCTTTCCTAAATGCACGTAATATAACTGAGTACTAAGATTTGTAGGTAAAGTTGATCCAGGGTAAATCCAATTGCCTCTCGGGGGATCAGGAAGGAATTTTTTCCCCTCCTGTAGCAAATTGGATCATCGCTCTGCTGGGGTTTTTTGCCTTCCTCTGGATCAACTGTGGGTATGGAGTTGGGTGTATGGGATTGTACTGTGTTTTATTTTGTTTGTTTTTTTATTTATTTTGTATGGTTGAACTGGATGGACTTGTGTCTTTTTAACCTAGCTAACTATGTAACTATGGTCATCCTTTCTTAGTACAAAGAGCCTTTAGGGAGAAATTGAATAACTGGCCTAAAATAGGTCCCAAGGAACACTTTAAACTCCAAGAGTATGGTGATTTCCTGCAAGCATGCAGCAATGCCATCCCACATGTACGAGGACTAGAAGTACTGAACGACTATCTAGAAAATCACAGGATGCTAGCCAAGCTACCTGAAGAAGTGGCTTCTAGATGGAATTGCTATGTGACTCAACAGTTAGATCTAAATAAAGGACTTCCCAAGTTTTGAAAAGTTCTCTGAGTTCGTTAATAGGGAAGCACGAATAGCATGTAATCCAGTAACAGCATCTTACGCCTTAAAATCCTTAGAAGAAAGGCCTGCAAGTGTCATGGAAGACGTCCCAGTAGTCTTGGCATCAATGGCAGCAACAGGGAATCCCAGTCCCGACGTGGGAGCGCGCGTGCACGTGAGTGGCGTTTCCAGCGCCAAAAGTCACTTTAAAAACAAATCAGCCCTTTCCCTTCTTGCTGTCCAGTCAACAGAGTTTCCCTGAACCTGAACCAGTGACCTCTTGTGCTTCTTATTCATCTGACCCGGCTTTCTCCGTTCACGTTTGTCTGCAGCCTGCCCCTGACCTTCCTGCTACGTTTGACCACCGCTTTTGCCTGACCCCTGGCTCTGATCCCTGCCTGCTTGTGTACTGACCCGGCTTGGACTTTGACGCCCCCTTTGGAACTATCACTGGCTTCTGACCTGCATGTCTGTGCTCCACCCGGTCTGAGCCACCTGCTGACCCCTGCATCGCAAGCGCCATCCATCCATTCCGGCTTGCCGTTGGACGCCCACCAGGACCTCTGCATACCTGCCTGCTACCTCTTCTGGACGGCTATTCAACCACCTATCAGGCGCTTGTGTCCCTCTAGACTTGTGATCCTATGTCCGCTCTATCAGGGGCTCCTGAGTCAGAGGCTAACGAGAGGTCGCTCCCTGCACGTTGGGCTCCGCCATCAGGTACGTGACAGTAAGAGATACAAAACGTGCAAGAGCAACTAGCTTTGCAATCAACTCAGCAGCTAAAGGTCTAGATACCTGCGAAAGCAAGTTTAAAGTCACTACTGGGTGGAGTAAAGAGACAGAACCGACAAATCCTCAGACTACCTTTAAGTGTATGTTCTGTGGAGAGAACCACTCCATACACAAGTGCCAACAATTAAAAGAGAAGTCCTCAAATGAAAAGAAAAAAATTGTACTTGATAACCAACTGTGTTTTGGATGCTTAAGAAAAGGCAATGTTACAAAGGAGTGTAAGAAAAAGGCTACATGCTGCGTCTGCAAAGGACGCCATCCACGCCACTACACGAAGAACGTCCAAAGAAGGATGAATCCTCAATACCTAAAGATGCTGAGGAAGAAAAGAAAGTATCAATATTCTCTTGCAGAATAAAGGATGGAGAAAGCAACGGCACATCAATGGTTGTACCAGTGTGCATTTCAAATCCTAAAAGGAGGAAGAAGAAGGTATATGCCTATGCACTATTGGATGCCCAAAGTGACGTCACCTTCATTGATGAAGAAATCTGCAAGAAATTACAAGTGGCTACAGAACCAGTGAAGCTCAAGCTCACCACAATGACAGGGAGAGACACATTAGTGAACAGTCAAAAGGTTAAAGGACTGAGAGTTAGAGGACTTCATTCAAACCTCACATTAAATCTACCTCCATCTTATACTAAAGACGATATACCTCTAGATCGAGATTGCATACCTACCTGTGAAACAGCCAATAAATGGGAGCACCTATCTATCATATATCATGAAATGTCCCCACTGAAGGAATTTGGTGTCGGACTGTTGATAGGCTACGATTGTCCCAAATCTTTGGTACCACGAGAGGTAATCGCAGGAGGAAAGGGTGAACCCTATGCTGTTCGAACTGATCTAGGATGGGGTGTTGGAGGAAAACAGCAGATTGCAAATTCAAGACAGGTGACAGGATTGTGTCATCGAATATCTGTCCAAGAGCTACCAACTGTAAGTTCAGCAAAGGTAATCAAGATCCTTGAATCTAACTTTGCAGACATAAGTTCTGAAGAGAAGAGTGTATCCCAAGAAGACATAAAGTTCGTACACACTCTAGAAGAAAGTATTCAGCAGAATCAACAAGGTTATCTTATAATGCCCTTACCCTTCAGAGAACAACCTCGTCTGCCAAATAACAGAAATCTTGCCTTAGCAAGATTGAAATGCTTGAAGAAAAAGATGGGAAGAGATCCCAAATTCAAGAAGGATTATTTGAAATTCATGGAAGGCATCCTTGAAGAAGGACATGCAGAGAAGGTGAATAACCAACCTAAAGAAGGAGAAGTGTGGTACATCCCACATCAAGGTGTTTACCACCCAAAGAAACCAGATAAAATTAGAGTAGTATTTGATTGCTCAGCAAAGTATGATGGTGTTGCATTGAACGATCATCTACTAAAAGGACCAGATCTTACAAACACTCTGCCTGGGGTACTCTGTAGATTCAGAAAGTATCCCATAGCAGTTCCATGTCAAGAATGATGATAGAGACTTCCTGAGGTTCCTATGGTGGGAGGACGGAGATACAGAGCCAGCAGAATACAGAATGAAAATACATTTGTTTGGAGCAGCATCGTCTCCAGGTTGCGCCAATTATGGTATGAAGTACTTGGCTAATAAAAATTAAAAGGATTGTCCATCAGCAGCAAATTTTCTTAAGAAAAACTTCTATGTAGATGATGGTCTTATAAGTCTAGAGTCCACAGAATCTGCAATCAAATTAGTAAAGGAAAGTCAAGAATTATGCGCAAGTTGAAACCTGCGCCTTCACAAATTCATCTCAAACAACAGAGAGGTACTGGAATCAATCAGTGACTCTGAACGTGCATCAACAATGAAGAATGTAGATCTCAATTATGATCATCTTCCAGTTCAGAATGTACTTGGCTTGGGATGGAATGTAGAGAACGACGAGTTGTTCTTTGAAGTATCCTTTGAAGAGAAAGTTGGCTTCTATATATGATCCACTGGGATTCTTGGCCCCAGTAATCCTCAAAGCAAAAGAACTACTACAAGAATTATGCAGACGGAAGTTGGGATGGGATGAACCCATACCTGAAGATTTGAGGCCAAGGTGGGAGACTTGGATAAGAGACTTGCAAAATTTGAAAAAAGTTTGGATACCCAGATGTTTTGTACCTCATGATTTCGGAGAGTACAAGAAAATAGAACTTCATCACTTTTCAGACGCCAGTAGTTATGGCTATGGTCAGTGCTCCTACATCAGAGTGATAGGAGAAGGAAAAATACATTGTGCCCTGGTTATGGGAAAGACCAGAGTTGCACCTACCAGTATTCAGACAATACCAAGACTTGAACTGACAGCAGCTGTTGTTTCAGCATCAGTAAGCAAGTTTCTAAGAAAAGAATTAGAGTTAAAAATAGACGAAGAATATTTTTGGACAGACTCACAAGTTGTCCTAGGATACATAAACAACGAAGCTCGAAGATTCCATGTCTTTGTCGCCAACAGAGTTCAGAAAATTCAGGAAATGACAAATCCGAAACATTGGCATCACATTGTTACAAAGCATAACCCGGCAGATCATGCTTCAAGAGGTCTGAATGTATCAGAATTGAAAAATTCTAATTGGTTCACCGGTCCAGAGTTCCTTTGGGAAAAGGAGATCATACCCAGTGAAGGTTACACAGAATTGTCTATGGGTGATCCAGAAGTAAAGGTTGTACAAACATTGAGCACTGCTGCCAAGTGTCAAAATGACATACTTGAAAGACTAGCCAGATGTTCAAAAAGGAAAACGTCTCACTACGCCACTCAAGTTGGAACGTCCTATACAGAAGTTAGTTGTCCTACTTGAGAGTGATAAAAGACACTTGGAAAGTTGAGAACCTGATAGAAAATTCCCAAAATTCATGTTCACATCCTACTATAGAGAACAAGAATTATAGGTAATTTTGGTGGGAGTGTAGCTGGCCAGCTAGAACCTGTCCTAGGTAGCTAATATAACCTACATGTATATACAGCTAAGCCTGCTGGGAACCTAGTGTGGTGCACATGTCTATATGTGAGAGACAAAAGCAAAGTTATTCACAGTTGAATTCATGCCAGAAAGCATAGAGTTAAGCTTTTGTGACTCATCAGAAGCCTTGGCCCAATCACAGCTAATCTCACATTGAGCAGAGTCTTGACCAGTCACAGCCAGCTTTAATAGCACTCTGTCTGGGAGGTTCCTGAGCACATGTGCTAGATTTTTCATTCCACCACAGAGACAGAGAGCCACACGGAGACAGAGAGCAAAGCATAACAGACACAAGGCCAAAGTTGTGTTTTATGGAAGCCAGGGGCTAAAAATAGGTATGTGCCACAGTTATATATATATATATATATATATATATATATGTGTTCTTATTGTAAATAGTGTGGTTAGAACTGTATACTGATCTAGTTGTGTGTTCACTTGTAGTTCCACCATATCATACCTTCAAACCAAACCAAACCAAACCAAACCGAACCAAACCGAACCGAACCAAACCATCCCTCCTAACCTAATTCACAAACCAAACACAACTAAGCTAACCCTGCAAAAGCAACCATGCAAACCAAGTTGCAAACCACAGTCATACCTTTCAGAGAAATCAGAAAATGCTTTAATAACTTACAGAGAGAGAGAGAGAGAGAGAGAGTAAATACTGAAGAAAGAAATATATCCACCATCTTATGTTAAATGACAAGATTGAATATTTGAAGCACCATTTTTTGTTATACTTATTCATCACGTGTTTTTGTACATGGACTGTCTGCTGCAAAGCAGCATTTTATATATGAAGTTAATAAAGAAGTAATTTTAAGTATTTGGTGTGCTCTTTAAACCTACTGCTTCCATAGAACGGCGCTAGCGGAATTTTCAGAGTAATAGACAGTCTTGTTGGACTGAAAAGTCAGATATATATTACAATTCTTCTAATGCCACAGCGCATGAGGCACTTCATAGTGCTGCGCCTGCCACAAAGGGTCCGCCCACATCCTAAGAGCATCAGAAAAAAGCCAGATAGATGGACATTAGGAAGAGGAGCTGTGAGGTCAGTGTGATGTCATAGGACATATAGACTCTGGATGGAGGACATTTGGATGGGGAGATTTGAAGGGCCCTCTATATGAGACTCCCGTGCAAAACAAATCATTGTTCCTGGGTGTGTCCTACCTCTCCTAAACTTAAGAGTGAACTTTGACCTTTACCATACAGAAATCTGTCAGGAATCTGTGAATGTAAGCCCTTGTGTGATCAGGTGACTTGCAGAGGAATAAAATGTAAATAGCAAACATTTTCTCCAAAACTCCTAATGGTGGGGATGGATTTTGCTGCAGGCTGGGTCCAAGTTTCTGTGTAAGAGGATGAGGAGGAGAGATGAGGAGGAGATCCAGGAATCAGGACAAGCCCAGGTTCACACTGGGCTGCGGGAGTGAAGCAGTGCGAGTTCAGCTGAACTCGCAGGATTTTACTCCCGCCCGGCAGTCCCGATTTCAGCCGCGATTTCAGAGACATCTGTGCAGGTTTCTGCACAGATGTCAATGTAAATCGCAGGCTGAAATCGCAAAAAGTAGTACAGAGACTACTTTTTGAAATCGGTGCAATGCCGCAGATGCAGCGTCGCACCGATTAGGACGGTGCCATTGCCGTCAATTTGAGGCAACATCTGCCGTTTTGACATGCGATTTGACATGCCAAATCGCATCTCAAAACGCACCAGTGTGAACCAGGGCTGAAGGTCAGGGGAAGCAACAGACGAGCGCATCCAAGAGATAAAGCCGGGGGCACTACACGGACAATCAATCCAAGGAAACAACAGGCAGGACGAGGAATAGCAAGAAGGAGATCAGAGACCAATGAGAATATTGCTCAGCCAATGGGAGATTATCTCAGCATGACTTACATAATGGAAAAAGAAAATATGGACAGCCGCACTCCAAAAAACCTCAATCAAAACCCATCTCTTCTGAGGGCAAAGTTTCAGTTAGTGAAAGGATACTAAGTGCCCAGAGGCGATTCAGTTTGCATGTGTTGCGCTATATAAGTTTCTCACTCACTCAAGGTAAGTATTTCATAATCGGCTAGTATGCGGTGCATACTAGCCGATTATGGCTTTTGCTTTTCATGTTTAAAAAAAAAAAAAAAAAATGACAGCGAGTATACAACCGCTTTAATCATAGCTTTTTCCTTTCTTAAATAAAGACAACCATCAAGGTTTTTTGAAGTGCGGCTGTCCATATTTTCTTTTTCCATTTGTTGCCTTGTGCATTGCCAGCCCCCTTGATCTCCTGAGACCATACTGATCATCCTAAGGCTGTATTCACAGCGTTTTTTTACCGCATTTTGCCGCGATATTTGTGGTGTTTTTTACCGCGATTTTGGACATGCCTAGGGTCACCAATGTTAACAGAAAAACACCCAAATACGCTCAATTCGAGCGACAAAAAAGGGTCCAGAACTTGATTGAGCTTCAGGCGTTCGGCGTTTTTGAGTGGAGATGCAAACCATTGCGAATAATGTATTTTTTCCCCGCTAGCATTTTGGAGCTTCATGCTTCAGGCGACAAAACGCTCAGGTGTGAATGCAGCCTAACGCAATCCACCTGGAGCGGCAACTTTCTTTCTTCCATGACTTACATAATGAAGGAGGTGAGGGGGAGGGGAGGAAGTCACTTAAGGTGACCATAGATACATGGAAATTCAGCTCATTCAGCAGGGATCGGTCACATTTCCACCCATGTGTGGTCACTGCCGGATAAAAGTCACTCGATCAGCAGCTGCAGCCAATATCTTCATCACTGATCTGTGTATTCTGAGAGCGGAGGAGCGCCCCCCATTGTCAGAATACAATAGTGCAGTGGGGAGGATTCCACCATCCCCCTCCAATGTGTGGATGAGGGAATCACTTCTTTTTTTCCCTCACCCCGCTGGCTGAATGATGAAACTGAACCATGTATGGGCAGCTTTGGAAGCAAGATATATTAATCATCAACTGATCTCCCTGAAGGAGTTAATCTTCATATTACCTCCTCTGCCGTCAGATCCAGCAGAGTCTTCTCTCTACGTCCTTCCCAATGGAATGTTCTGTCTGTATCTGACATCACTTCCTGTCTGTATTCCATAGAGACTTGCTGTCTTGGCAGAGGTGAGATCACCACCTTGTGGAGCTCAGAGGAACTGCAGCCCAGAGAAACATGCTGTGTGTGTGTGTATATGTACTGTATATCCTTCCCCTTTCTCTCCTCCCTGCGTGTGTATGAAGAGGCAGAGCTCCTGAGTGTGTATGAAGAGGCGGAGCCCTGAGTGTGTACGAAGAGGCGGAGCTCTGAGTGTGTACGAAGAGGCGGAGCTCCTTAGTGTGTACGAAGAGGCGGAGCTCCTGAGTGTGTACAAAGAGGCGGAGCTCCTGAGTGTGTATAAAGAGGCGGAGCCCTGAGTGTGTATGAAGAGGCAGAGCCCTGAGTGTGTATGAAGAGGCAGAGCCCTGAGTGTGTATGAAGAGGTGGAGCTCCTGAGTGTGTATGAAGAGGCGGAGCTCCTGAGTGTGTATGAAGAGGCGGAGCTCCTGAGTGTGTATGAAGAGGCGGAGCTCCTGAGTGTGTATGAAGAGGCGGCGCTCCTGAGTGTGTATGAAGAGGCGGAGCTTCTGAGCGTGTAAGAAGAAGCGAAGACCCTGAGTGTGTATGAAGAGGCGGGGCTCCTGAGTGTGTATGAAGAGGCGGGCTTCTGAGTGGGTATGAAGAGGCGGAGCTCTAAGTGGGTATGAAGAGGCGGAGCTCCTGAGTGTGTATGAAGAGGCGGAGCCCTGAGTGTGTATGAAGAGGCGGAGCTCCTGAGTGTGTATGAAGAGGCGGAGCTCCTGAGTGTGTATGAAGAGGCGGGGCTCCTGAGTGTGTATGAAGAGGCAGAGCTTCTGAGTGTGTATGAAGAGGCGGAACTCTGAGTGGGTATGAAGAGGCGGAGCTCCTGAGTGTGTATGAAGAGGCGGAGCTCCTGAGTGTGTATGTAGAGGCGGAGCTCCTGAGTGTGTATGTAGAGGCGGAGCTCCTGAGTGTGTATGAAGAGGCGGAGCTCCTGAATCTGTATGAAGAGGCGGGGCTCCTGAGTGTGTATAAAGAGGTGGAGCTCCTGAGTGTGTATGAAGAGGCGGAGCCCTGAGTGTGTATGAAGAGGCGGAGCCCCTGAGTGTGTATGAAGAACTAGAACTCATGCTGGTTGGAGGAGGAAGCCGAGTCTAGGAAGGAGACTGACAGAAACCACAGCAGACTTGCGGGAGTGAGTGAGGAGGATCCATCGGAGGTGAGGAGAGTGTGAAGGATGTTGGTGACTCTGGTAGATGAAAAGCTGGGAGTCATATTGCTCTGGTGAGTAGGGAAGCACTACTAAGGGGGCGCCCTCACCATCACGTGTGTAAGAGGTGGAAGAAGGCCGTGGCTACACTACAGCTGGCACAGTTTGGAGCACCGAGAACTTTCACACCTTATCAACTTTTCACTGATTGGTGTATTTAAAAAAAAAATAAACTAATTGAAGTAGATGCAAAGAGGAAGCAGTGGACTTGCAGAGAACACTATATTGAGCACAAAATATTGTATGATTAAATGACTTTGCACAGGTTTTTAATTTTTTTTAATAAAGCAGCAAATATTAGAAGATTAAAGGGACACTAAAGTCAGGGCTTTTAAAAAAAAAAAAATAACAAACATGTTATACTTACCACCACTGTGCAGTTCGTTTTGCACAGAGTGGCCCGGAAAGCTGTCTTCTGGGGTCCCTCAGCGGCTGTCTGGGCTCCTCCTCGCAAAAGCTTTCCCTCTTCATGCAAGGGCGCTCGCATGGAGGAAAGCTTTTGCGAGCGTGCTCCCGTGATACAGCGGCGGCCATAGCCGCCGACTGTATCACTCGGCTCCGCCCCCGGCGCGCCGCGCCATCCGCTCTGATTGACAGCAGCGCTAGCCAATGGCTGCTCTGCTATCAATCCGCCCAGCCTAGCCAATCAACGGCCAGGCTGGGAACCGAAGAGAACGACGTGGACGCGCCCGGGAGATTCGAACGGTCAGGTAAGTACAACGGGGGCTCGGGGGGGGGGCCAGTGCTGTGAGATGTTTTTTTACCTTCATGCATAGGATGCATGAAGGTAAAAAAACATGTACCTTTACAACCCCTTTAAGGAAGTAGGTGTAAAGTGAAGGCAGTAGATCTGCAGAGAACAGCATCTTGAGCACAAATCACTTTATATTGTATACGAATTTGCACATGGATCAGTTTACTTCATTTAACCACTTTAGCCCTGGAAGAATTTACCCCCTTCCTTACCAGAGCATTTTTTGCAATTCGGCACTGCGACGTTTTAACTGACAATTGTGCGGTCTTGCGACGTGGCTCCCAAACAAAATTTGTGTCCTTTTTTTATTTTCCACAAATAGAGCTTTCTTTTGGTGGTATTTGATCACCTCTGCGATAATTTTTTTTATTTTTTGTGCTATAAACAAAAATAGAGGGACAATTGTTTTTTCTCAGTTTTGGCCGATATGTATTCTTCTACATATTTTTGGTAAAAAAAATCACAGTAAGCGTATATTGATTGGTTTGCACAAAAGTTATAGCGCCTACAAAATAGGGGGTAGTTTTATGGCATTTTTATTTATTTTTATATTTTTATCAGTAATGGTGGCAATCTGTGATTTCTATTGTGACCGTGACATTGTGGCGGACATATCGGACACTTTTGACAGCATTCACATTTATACAGCCATTAGTGCTATAAAACTGCACTGATTACTGTGTAAATGTGACTGTCAGGGAAGGGGTTAACACTAGGGGGCCTGAAGGGGTTAATATGTTCCCTAGTGTGTGATTCTAACTGTAGGGGGAGGGGTCTCACAAGGGGAGGAGACTGGTAACACAACATCAGTCTCCTCACCTCTAACAGGACATGGCTCTGTGCCACAGTCCTGCTGTGATTGCGGGCAATCACAGGTGCCTGGCAGACAACACGGACACTGGGCTTCTAGGTGATAAAGGGAATACTTACCTTTGTTACAGCAGCAGTCCGGTATAAGTTATTTCTGTAGGTATTTGAGTTGTTACACATAGCGCAGGTTTTTTTCTATTTATATTGGTGACATAATTGCCCAAATCTGGGGATCAGGAGCCATTTCCACCCTTTACTCTCGGCTGGGGTTCTTTGTATCCATATAACAGATGTTCTACATGACTAAATCTTACATCCATTTTACTGCAAAATCAAAGGGGCCAAAATGTCTCCCCCCCCCTCTCCCGAGCAGTAATATATTTCTATCCCCCTTGGTGGGAGTGGAGATGACCCATCTATAAGGATATACAGTACATACACACACAGCACAAGGACGTGTTCACACTACGAGAAGTCAGGGCTGCAGTTCTTTTGAGCTCCACAAGGTGGTGATCTCACCTCCACCCAGACAGGAAGTCTCTATGGAAGACAGGAAGTGATGTCAGGTACAGACAGGAAGTTCCGGGTGAGAGGTGAGTCGGGAGGAAGTAGAGAGAAGACATTGCTGGAAGAGGCAGCAGAGGAGGTAATAAGATCTTATTTTCTATTTACACCCAGTAACCCCGTCATGTCCGTCCTCTTCCTCCATAGTCACTGTGATGAAGGTCAGAAATATTAGATATTTACATTTTTATCATGTTTTATAAAGCAGACAATCTGTAATCCGGATGCGATGTATAAGACAGTCAGTGTATCTGTATAATGGGGTGTGTGAGTTCCGGGGTCCCCACATGGGGAGGACATGAGGCTCCCTCAGTAAGAAGAACATAAATGATTGTAATCACTCACAATGTAAGACCAAATAGCAAATCTATATACGTGTTCAAACCCATTTAGAAAAAACAACGTGAAAAAGGTCTATGACCGTGCAATCAATAGCAGTATAAAGCTTAATAATGAATCATAAGGTGAAAACATATATATCATAATGTCCAATGTGATTTTGTAGAAGTGATTAATCAAACAAATATCAGTCCATACACCCTGAAGGTGTAGCGAACATATTCTCCTTCTGAGATGCTTGAATGGGATGGATAATCCAAAATATGATCTTCAAATAATACAGATATAAATAGGTACCCTTACCGGATCAGGTGGACCCTCAACTCACTATATGGTGGGGGGTCTTTAGGGCTTGTAAAGGCCGATTGCCTAATCAGGTTGGTATCCAGACCACAATTCCAGGCAGGGATGGTATCCGGAAAACCAGAGGGTGGCTTTGGATGTTATGATGGCTCCGTGATGGTATGCACTCACTCCCAAGCATAGGAAGGGTAAAAAGAAGAAAACCGGCTCCTCATAGTGTAAAACCACCAATTTAATAAAATTGAATAAAAATTCCACTACATCACACTTGTGACAGGAACCACTTAAAAATAAGAATAAAAAACCACACGTGAAAAGAAAAAAACTGTATATAATAACAGCAACTCTCCCCCTTGATGGGTGGACAGAGGTATTTCCAGAGGGGAAAAAAATGTGCAGTAAAGACTTTAGCAAGTCAGTGACCCGACCGGTTTCGTCTCATATAGACTTCAATTGTATTTTTTCCCAAAAAAAGTGCGATTGTAAGGCCGCTGTGCAAATACGGCGTGACAGAAAGTATTGCAACCATCGCCATTTTATTCTCTAGGGTGTTAGAATACAAAATAGTAGACATGTGCATTTTGTTTCGTTACGAATTCGGACAAATTTTTCATTATTCGGATGCATCCGAATTACAAAATTAACGAATTTAAACAAATTCGAAAAAACGCGAACGAAATTCGAAACGAATTTGAATCAAATTAGAAAAAAATTGTATTCGAATCGAATTAGAAAACAATTCAAATCGAAAACAAATTCGAATGAAAATTGAAAGCAAGTTTGAATCAAAATCTAAAAAATATAAATCGATTTCTAAAAAAGAATACAATAAAATAGAATATAAAATAATAAAACAATAGAATGAAAATCAAAGAATAGTAAAGAACAGAATAGAATTTAATAGAATGTAATCAAATACAATAATACAAATACATACAATCAAATCCGGTGGAAATAATTTTAAATTCGGTGGAAATAATTTCCAATCCGGTGGAAATAATTTCCAATCCGGTGGAAATAATTTCAAATTCGGTTGAAATAATTTCCAATCCAGTTGAAATAATTTCCAAGGGCAATGGCTGAGTGAAGACGTGCATAGCTGGAGCTCCCGGCCTGAATCGCCCTGACCTGATCACCGACCACCTTTCTTCTCATGTGGGCACGGCATGAGCACCCCCAGACGGTATAGGACTCGTTCGGCAACCCGTGGGACCCGACACCGGACATTGCAGCCCGGGATCCGGCGATATCTCAGAGGTCCGCAGAGAGCTTCCCCGGGCGCCATTGTAGCTGGACCTAGTGAGATCTCCATGGAGCACCCCCGCTCCCCGACGCCATCTCCGATACATTCGCCAGCTATAGGGACATATGTGGGAGCCGTGATGGGCTCGCAGCCACCCTGGACTGGACATCCGCAGCCAGGGCAGATTAGATGACGATCTGCGCGCCCTGCTTCGTGCTTTCCCGACGAGAGCAGACATTGAAGCCCTGCCGACGAGAGCAGATATTGAATCATTGATCCTCCGCATAGAAGAGGCTCACGGCAGGGATATACTAGAGGTGAGGACGGAGCTGCAGGCGATCAATGGTCGAGTTACCACAGGGGAGGCTCAACTCACCTCACTGGAGTCCCGAGTCCAGGCTTTGGAACAGGCGCGGGACACGCACACGTTGCAAGCCCAGGAGATGCAGCTCCACATGGAAGAAATGGAGGACCGCAGCAGACGCAATAATCTCTGTGTACGGGGGATCCCAGAGGCTACCGGTCAGGAAGACCTGGTGGTGACAGTTACTGCGATCTTCCGCAAGGTCCTGGACGCCCAACCACCTACCCTGAAAATCGACAGGGTCCACCGCACGCTAGGCCTGAAATCTACTGACCCCCTGAGACCCCACAATGTCCTGTGCCGCTTGCACAGATACACGCAGAAGGAACTCATTCTGCAGAGGGCCTGGGACCATGGTGAAGTAGACTTTGACGGTGCACCTATACAGATCCTCCCTGACTTATCCAGAGCTACCCTGCAGAGGCCTGCAATACTGAAGCCGGTACTAGAGTTGGAGCTATCCTCTGGCTGTGAGCTTCCGCACAGAGCGAGCTTCATTTACCCTGCGTACGCCTGCGGAGCTGCCAGCTCTCTTCACCTTCCTGGAGTCAGACCCGGTCCCGGTACAAAACTGGCTGGTGAGGATACCGAAACCAGCGGGTCGAGCGGGCCCATACCAGGGCAGATCTACCCAGCCTCCACGAGCCCAGAGGTCCCGCGGGCGCCCCCGCACCTCGCCTAACAACGGGTCACGTGAGTTGTAGTTGCACATTGCTCTTCCTTAGCCAGATTCCATGCTTCCAGTTTGATTATCTCTGCCCCCTCCTGGCGGTCTTACCTCCCTTGCAGTTTGCGCTGACTACAGGAGCCCTGTTGCTGGCATAGCCCTCTTCTTCTTCACTGCTCCTGACTGATTCTGGGGGGCCCCTGGGTGTCCCCCCCCCCTTTCCCTGTGTGCCATGGGGGCTTTTCCCCTGGGTCCTGGGCGCTGGTCCGGTCATGAGTTTGGGGGCAGCAGTTGGAGTCTAACCACCCACGCTTTACTGCCTCATCTGCGGGGTGCTCCGGGCCCCCCGTGACTCCTGCCCCACAAGACTTTGCACTACTTTGTGGAGAGTGGGATGTGAACTGTATCCAGGGGACCCACTAGTTACATGCACTGCCTGGCCTCCGATGTTGCGAGTGGGTCCTTCAGACGGTTCTTTTGTGACGGAGCATGGGGTGGGGGTGAGAGGTGGTGGGGAGATGCTCGTGCTCACCGGGCCCTGCTGGGGGCCAACGTTTTCATGAAGAGATCACCTTTATTGGGATGCTGGGGGGAGGTCCCGTATTATTGGTGGGGGGATGGGAGTCTCCCTTGCTCCCTTTCGCCCGCTTGTGGTCTCTCTGCTGGGTGGGCGGCTGGCGCTGTAGGTCGGGTGGGGGCCTTGGACGGGGCCTTGGCGCTGGGGTCTTGGGGGGGGGGTGCTGCCCGGGGAGGGGAGACAGAGAGGTTCTATAATTTACTGTTTACTTCTGGAAGCCTGTCTGCTAAATGTTACCTTAGAGTGTATTGCAATGTGCCGACTTTTGATCTTGTGACTGTTTTACTTTCTTATTTTATTGTTTTTTCTTTGCATGCCACAAGAGTCCTATGTCCGTCTACTTGCTTATGACTAATGTGTACTAGCCAAGTTGGTGTTCAACAGGACGTATGTCCTTTGCCCCCTTTAACATTCCCAACAACGGTCGGGGTGGCTCGGGAGCCCCTCATTGGCCCTTGCCAACCAACCCCCACGCTAGGCCGACGCTCAGTTTCCGAAGCATATCCGGAGAGCGTTACAGCGAGATTTCGCTGACACTTTAGGAATCCAGCCATGCTGGTCGGTGGCCGCTTTGGGAGCCTCTCTAGCACCCAGGGTGGTCTCTGTATACAACCCCTTGCTGAACTTTCCTTCTGAAGGGGGGGTACACATCCCCTCTGCTCTTTACATCCCTCCCCCCCCCGCCTTCTTCCCCTTTCTTCTTCCCTCCCTCCCCCTCTTTTTTATGTCCACAAGCATGGACGAGCTTACCATAGTCACACTCAACGCAAAAGGGCTGAATGTCCCTGAGAAGCGTCATATGCTCCTTAATGACATGAAACGGATGACCGCGGATGTGGTGTTGCTACAGGAAACACATTTCCGGACCGACAAGTTCCCTGTCCTACAGAATAGGTTTTACCCGATGGTCTACCACTCCACTTTCTCAGACTCCAAATCCAGAGGGGCGTCTATCCTGATTTCGGCAAGAATCCCATAGACTCTGATAGCCATGAAATCTGACGTGTCGGGCAGGTTCCTATTTGTCAAGGGCCTGATAGGTGACGTGAAGGTAACTATTGCCAACCTGTACGCCCCTAACTGTCAACAAGACACTTTTATTAAACGACACCTGAGCATGCTCCAAAGGTTTTCTGAGGGCCAACTTATAGTGGGAGGTGACCTGAATACCCCCCTGCTCCCCACGGAGGACACCTTGACGGGGGCGTCTTCCATCCCCAGGGGCCCGCTTAAGAATATACACACGGCCTTACATAACCTACAACTGGTAGACGTGTGGCGCCTTTTACATCCCGGAGAACGGGATTACACTTTCTACTCCCGTCCTCATCAGACCTATTCCCGTATTGACTACCTCTTGATGCCGCAAGACCAGCTACAGGCGATCAAAAGCGCTTCTATCGGGTCTATAACCTGGTCGGATCACGCCCCCGTCGCCATGCGTTACGTTCTCACTGATTTCTATAGGGGCCAAAGGAAGCCATGGCGGCTTAATGAAAGCCTCCTGCAGAATCCGGAAGTGGTGGCAGATGTGACAAGGGAAATTCGGCAGTACTTTCACACAAATGGCACGGACGGAGGTGACAGGGGACTGGTGTGGGAGGCGCACAAGGCGGTGATCCGCGGTGTGCTTATCAAGCATGGGGCCCGACTGAAGCATCTACGGACTGATCAACTAAATAGACTGTTTAGTAGACTTCGGGACTTGGAAATGGCACACGAACAGACTCAGACGGGCGCACTCACTGCGGAGCTGGACACAGTTCGTAGTCAGATCACTGAGTTGCTCACTTATAAAGCTAAAGTGGCCCTTCGAACATCCCACAAAAAGGTCTATGAGGCAGGGAATAAATGTGGTAGACTGCTGGCACAATCACTGCGTTCACAGAAATTGGCATCATATATACCTTACATACACACTGCAGCGGGACAGCGGGCGGCCCTCCCTAGACAGATTGCCGAGGAATTCAAAACTTGCTACGAGACTCTCTACAACCTACCCAAGACACAGTCCACCCCAGACCAGCTAACAGACTATATCGTTACCTCCTTGATGCCGACTCTGTCCGCGGAGACGCACAACGTTTTGGAAGCGCCTATCACACTTTCTGAGGTCCAACAGGCATTAGGGAACACCAAACCGGGGAAGTCTCCGGGTCTAGATGGACTAACGGCCAGTTATTATAAGACGCTGCTGCCCTCGCTGGGCGACCATTTGGTCACACTCCTTAACGACCTCGGGAAGGGAAGCAGTTTTTATACTGCCACCCTCCAAGCCCAAATATCAGTCATCCCCAAAGACGGCAAGGATCCGTCCCAGTGCGGCAGCTATCGACCGATCTCCCTGCTTAATTCGGATCTCAAACTATTTACCAAAATCATAGCTTCTAGGTTGCAAACACACCTCCCTCGATTGATTCACCTGGACCAAGTCGGTTTTGTCCCCACCAGAGAGGCCTGGGATAACACCACTAAGATATTGAACTTACTGTACTCGGCTACCCTCGCCAAGACGCCCAGTGTCTTCATAGGCACTGACACGGAAAAAGCATTCGATCGCGTGAATTGGGATTTTATGTTTTCAACAATACGTCACGTGGGTCTAGGCGTGAATATGCAAAGATGGATATCGGCGGTCTACACATCTCCGACGGCCAGGGTCAGGGCGAGCGGCGTGATTTCTGGCGCGTTTCCCATTACTAATGGGACGAGGCAGGGGTGCCCGCTGTCACCCCTTCTCTTTGCGCTCTATCTCAAACCCTTTCTGGGACACGTGCGGCGTAACCCAAACATCACAGGGATTAGGTTGGGTTCCTCCCAACATAAGGTCTCGGCGTATGCGGACAACCTGCTTTTCTCCCTCTCCAACCCACTGGTGTTGCTCCCAAATCTAATGCGTGAATTTGAGAAGTTTGGAGCATTCGCCAACTTGAAAATTAACTTTGCCAAGTCAGAAGCCATGGGAGTAGGACTATCTCCACAGCTACTGAACCACCTTCAGTCCAGCTTCGCACTGAAGTGGACGACCACAGCGCTGAAATACCTGGGTACGCATATACCTCCGACGTTCTCTAAATTGTTCGATCTTAATTTCCCTCCACTATTAAAATCGATTAAATTATTATTAGCTAAATGGAACACAGGCCTGCATTCCTGGCTGGGCCGCTGCAATATCTTAAAGATGATGATTCTCCCAAAGCTTCTCTACCTGATGCAAGCCCTACCTATCCATGTACCGACATCATACTTTAGACAGGTGCACACAGTATTCACAGAATTTGTCTGGGCTAAGAAAAGACCCTGCCTGGCACACAAGCTGCTTGTCTTTCCTAAGTTGCGGGGTGGCCTGGCTCTACCCGACGTACGGGTCTACTACCACACGGCCCATCTCGGGAGACTGATTGGTGCCGTCACCGAGATACCAAACTCTGGACGCAGATTGAACAGGCCCAAAGTACAATTCCCTTGAGGGCGACCCCATGGTGCTGTCACTAACTCCCGACAGACCTTAAACGCCACCCTCTTATAGGGACCTCCTCGCGACTTTGTTCCCGACTTCTGTCCCAGTCGTCACTGTCAACGCCGAACTCTCCCCTATACCCCATACTGGGGAACCCCCAGTTCTTGCCTGGCGTGCAAGACACGGTCTTCCGGGGCCTGAGCGAGACGGGCCGCCATCAGGCCTCGCATTTCAGTGCGCTGGAAAACAATTTCGGAGCTCACGTCACCTGGGGGCCCGTTTTGCCTGGATTTTCTGAGGGCGCGACAGTTAAGCCATTTCCTCAAATCGAGGAAACCCCCTGATGATAGTGGCCAACCACTCACAACTCTGGAAGACCTTTGTGTCTCCACAGGGACTCTAAGGCATACGCTCTCACTGACCTATGACCTACTGATTTTGCCACCTCCTGACTTTGTGCCCCCGGTTATACTGAACTGGGAGAAGGAATTAGGCCGCCAATTTAACCCAACCGAGAGGCAACACATTCTTCGATACACGCATAAGTTCTCCATCTGCGCCAAAATTCAAGAGACCAATTATATACTTGGATCCCGGTGGTACAGGACCCCGGTGCTCTTGCACAAGTTCTACCGAACTACGTCAGATCTTTGCTGGCGCTGCTTGGAGGATAAGGGTACATTGCTCCATGTCTTCTGGTCATGCCCCAGATTGACGCACTTTTGGCGAGTAATAAGAGAAACCATGCAAAAATTCACAGACCGTGCCATCCCGAACGACCCAGCATTCTTCCTCCTTCACACATCTTCCATTTCCGACAGGGTGTACAAAAAAATCTGTGATCCGCCATTTGCTAGACGCAGCCAAGGCCTGCATCCCCCTTTTCTGGAAGTCAACACACCCACCGACTGTTGCCATGTGGCTCCGGAAGGTTGAAACTATACAGCGCATGGAAGACCTTATACTTACAGAGCAGGAGAGACAGGAAACATACACCAACACCTGGCAACTGTGGGATGTTTTTATTTTCTCCACAGAGGGATAGGCCTTACGGGGGGGGTGGGGGGACAGCTACTAGTTGACAGCAGAGATACGTTCCCTCAATCGGTCTTGTGACCTGCCGTGGACACCTCGGATACGCTACCTTAGTACTCCATGCCTGTGGATACTTTCACTCTTTTACTTTTTCTTTACTTATATCTTTACCTTTCTCTTTATCCTGCTTCTACCCTCATTACACTACCCTCTACCCCATCCCCTCTCTCTCCTTCTTCCCCCTCCATTTCTAGCCTATTTCCACTTGTTCCCCGCTTCGGGTCCCGTACTCCAGGTATATTCTGCCTGGATGTTTCTATCCCACAGAGAAAACGGAAAAGGCGGAGCAGCACCCAGGGGGCGGCGACCACATACCACACCATTATGATGACACTTTTCCGGCCTCCCCAGTTGGGAGGGCTGTGGGTGACCTCTTATATTCTATGGGGACGTTACATTGGGGCCAACTTTAGGAAACAGGTGAACCACATGTGGGAAATACAAGTTTGCGATGGTTTTCTACCAGGCACACATGCTTATGTCTATAGTAACGTCCCCGAGATACTGGGAATTTTTTGACAGGTTGTGTTACTGTATACATACAAATGTATCCCTGCTCTGTTAATTTTTTTATTTTTTTTTACTGCCTTGTATTGTTGCGACCCTTGTGGGTCTCTGTTCTGTCATAGATAAAAAAAAAAAAGAAATAATTTCCAATCCGGTTGAAATAATTTCAAATCCGGTTGAAATAATTTCAAATCCGGTTGAAATAATTTCAAATCCGGTTGAAATATCATCGAATTTGGTTGAAATATTAACGATAGCGGATGAAATATTATTGAATTCTGTTGAAATATTTTCGAATCCGATCAAAATATGATCGAATTCGAATCCGGTAGAAATATTATCGAATCCGGTAGAAATGTTTTCGAATTCAACCGTTTTCAAATTCGGTTTAAAACGTTCAAATTCGACCGGGTTTTTTCGAATTTCTATCGAAAACGATCGAATTCCGAAAACGAATTTAACTTAACGAAATGAATTAAATGACGAATTAAAACGAAACAAACAAAACAAATGTTTTCCTTTTGCACATGTTTACAAAATATATATAATGTTTGGGGGTTCTAATTAGAGGGAAGGAGATGGCAGTGAAAAGAGTGAAAAATTACACATTAGAACTGCTGTTTTACTTGTAATGCCAACGGCCACCACCAGATGGCACAGGTCACAGAAGGAAGCATGGAACTTCACAAGGCCGCGGCCTCAATTACTGGCCGTCGTGGGCTCGCCGCAATCGCGTGGTGGGGGAGCACGGAGACACAGGATCCTGTGCCTCCATGCGCCCTCACCTCCCCCGCGGCGGGCCTGTGACTGCCGGTAATTGAGGCCGCGGTCTCAATTATCGTTGGGCGTGGGCGCCAGGTCACAATTTCTTGTCGCAATTGCGACCTGGCGCCTGGATTTTGTTGAGCCCTGTAGTGTGGAAACATACATTAACCTCTTCAATTGATGATTATTATATCTACCCTCCAAAGCAGGCCAGACATGGTTCAGTTTCATCGTTCAGCCAGTGGAGTGAGTGAAAAAACGGATCCGATTCCCCCACCCATACATGGGAGGGGGATGGGGGAATCCTCCCTGCGGCACTATTGTATTCTGACAATACACAGATTAGTGATGAAGCTATTGGCTGCAGCCGCTGATCGAGTGACTTTTATCCGGCAGTGACCACACACGGATGGAAATGTGACCGATTCCTGCTAAACCAGCTGAATTTCCATGTATCTATGGTCACCTTACGTGACTTCCTCCTCTCCCCCTCGTCTCCTTCAGTATTTTAAGTGATATTTTAAAGGCTTGTTTTTTTAGATAACAAACATGTTATTTTGGGGTCCCCTGCTGACACTCCTGGCCCCTCCCTACTGCCAATTGCCCCCAGAGCAAGCCGCACCCAAACATGCACACTCCCAACCTGCTGCTTTGTGTGTCCATTCACACACAATACCGCAGCTCAGCCCCACCCCCCTCTCTCCTCATTGGCTGACTGGCTGTGATTGACCGCAGCAAAAACCAATGCTATCTCAGCAAATGAGGAGGGAGAGTCAAGGATTTTGTGCACATTGCTGTCTCTGGTGAGTATAAGGGGGTGGGGGCTGCTGTACACAGAAGGTTATTTACCTACATCTATAGAATACATAAAGGTAAGAAACCTTGAGCCTTTAGAACCACTCATGCTGAGATAATCTCCCATTGGCTGAGCAATATTCTCATTTGTCTCTGAGCTCCTTCTTGCTATTTCTCGTCCTGTCTGTTGTTTCCTTGGATTGATTTTCTGTGTAGTGACCCCGGCTTCATCTCTTGGATGCGCTCGTCTGTTGCTTGTCCCGACTTTTATCCTGATTCCTGGATCTCCTCCTCCTCTCATACCCAACATAGAGAATGGAATTTGTGATCCAGGAGGTCAAATTTGACAAGGCTCCCAATTTGCAAGAATCATAGTTGTTCTGCTTCGCGTTCTTGAACTGTTGTATAACACTAGTCAGACAGCTTAACAATAATTCAGAAGTCAAGAAACGTGAGACATCAGATCTGTATGTATTCTTTTTCTGAATAACTTTGTAAAACCTACAACATAAACAAAACGTATGTGTCAGTACATTAAACATTACACAGCAGCCTCAGTGCATCAGTAAGAGTACTTACAGACAATTCTATCACTAGTCCAGGAATGTATTGAGAGCTTCTCATGCATGAGTCTGTTAGATCCAGGAGCAGGCATGAAATGGAGAAAATACAGTTCCAGGTTAAAGGTTACTGCCTTTCTGAGGAAAATACAACTTCCTGTAAGCAAAATAATAACTAGCTCTGACCATAAGATGGCAGCAACGTCAAACTTACATTACACATATTTGCTATGAATAATATGGGCAGGACAATAGTTAACACTAAACTGTCCAGATCAAATTTTTTCTCACTGGGGACCATAGTGCTTGAGTACATACTGACCTTCATATTACCTCCTGATATCCTCATCCTGTTATTGTACCACCAATGCCAATCCAGATAATTTTCTGTTATCAATGTTATCTGTCTACAGGGAAACCTTCATAGATGACGTCGCCAATGAGGATGGAGGAGGACCGGAGTCACATGACTGAGAAGATACTAAACCACACCCTGGAGATCATCTACCTGCTGACCGGAGAGGTGAGGAGGATTCTGGGAGGTCACATCACATCACTCTTAAAGGGGTGTTCCACCCAAAAAAATGACCCCTTCTCCATCCACTCCTCACCCCCATACATGCCACATTTGGCATGTAATTTTTTTGGGGGGGGAGTGGGGGCTTCAGTAGGAGTGGGACTTCCTGTCCCACTTCCTGCTTCCGCCGAGGGGCTGGTTAGGCGATTAAGCTTAATCGCCTACACCAGCCCCCTCCCTGTAGGCGATCACATGGGACACTGACAGGTCCCATGCGATCGCCTCTCCAATCAGCGTCGAGCCGCGCCGCGCACGCATGCGCAGTACGGCTCGCGCATGCGCAGTGGGTGCCCGGCCGTGAAGCCGAAGGCTGTCACGGCTGGGTGCCCACAGTCAGGATGGAGAAGCCGGCCGGGGAGGGGGGCAGAGGAGCGGAGCCCCGGTCGGCGCGTCGCTGGAACGCAGGAGCAGGTAAGTGAGTGTTTATTAAAAGCCAGCAGCTACACTTTTTGTAGCTGCTGACTTTTAATAAACACAACTTAGGGCTGGAACACCCCTTTAATAAAACACAGACCTGACCAGAGAGGTGAGGAGGATTCTGGGATTCTAACATGATATTCCTATTGGTTCCTCAATACAGAGATTTCCTCTTGTGAAGTCAGGTGATCATATGACCATCACAGTGCCTCCATGTGACTCCCTAAAACCCGAGAGACACAACATGGAGAAGATTCTAGAAGTCACCAAGAAGATGATGGCGCTGCTGACAGGAGAGGTGAGCGGTGCCGGGAATTGTGGGACATTATCCAGTAACAGACAAGGGATGTCTCTGGATGGTGACTGTATCATTGTGTGTGTCAGGTTCCTATAAGGTGTCAGGATGTCACTGATTTCTCCATGAAGGAGTGGGAGTATTTAGAAGGACACAAGGATCTCTACAAGGACGTCATGATGGACAATCAGCCGCCCCTCACATCACTGGGTAAGAGGAGACTTTATTGTAAAGGTGAGAGCAGTACGGAGGCTCCACCTAGATCCCCCATTATCTGATAAACACATAGAAACAAGGGCCAGATTCAGAAAGGACTTACGACGGCGTATCTGCAGATACGCCATCGTAAGTCCGAATGAGTGGCGTCGTATCTTGGCGCCTGATTCAAAGAATCAGATATGACGGAATTTAGGCAAGATCCGACCGGTCTCTTACGCCGTCGGATCTTAACTGCATATTTACGCTGGCCGCTAGGTGGCTTTTCCGTAGATTTATGCGTCGAATATGCAAATTAGGTAGATACGCCGATTCACGAACGTAGTTGCGCCCGTCGTATTGATATACGTCATTTACGTAGGCGTTCGACTGGTGTAAAGTTACCCTTGCTATATGAGGCGCAGCCCATGTGAAGTATGGATGCCGGAACAGCCTTGAATTGTACGTCGTTTGGGTAAGTCGTTCGGAATGGGGCTGGGCGTAAGTTACGTTCAAGTCGATATCAATTAATATTTGCGAAGTGATTATTTCCATGCGCAAATCGTTTGGCGCGTCATTAACGTGGGGTCACGATTAGTTTACATACAACACGCCCACTACTGGCCTACGCGGGCTTACGCCTGCACATTTACACTACGCCGCCATAACTTTGGGCGCAAGTTCTCTGTAAATACGGCACCTGCCTCTCAAAGTTACGGCGGCGTAGTGTAAATGAGATACGCCATGCCGCCGGAAAGTTATGCGATTCTATCTGAATCTGGCCCAATGTATTCAGTCAGTGTGTGTGTTTCCTACAGATGGATCCAGTAATGGGAACCCACCAGAGAGATGTCCCCGTCCCCTGTATTCCCGGGATTCCACACAGGAAGGTCACACCATCCCCCACCATCATCAGGTAGATGAGGAACAATCACTGATGGTATCATTAGGATCTGTACATTATCTGCATTGTTACCATTGATGTCATTTTTATTCTATATTCAGAGTGGAGACCTGAGAGATTCTAAAGTTGAGGTTAAAGAAGAAGAGAGGTATATAAGGCATGATCAGCAGTCTATGGAGGAGGATGGAATATTGAGGCTAATTCTAGAGGACGGCACTCTTACAGAGATCAGCACAGGTGGGCCATTAACACTAAATACATTCCTCCACCCATACTGCTCACTGATTGGTCCAGAGTAGGGCGGGGACTGAGTGACATCAGCCTGTAATCCCCTGGTCACTTTCCTGAGCTGTGTTCCCCGTCCTGTATTCCTGTATTTCTCTCGGATAATCTTCCTTCTCTGTGCTGCAGACACAATTTATGTCTCTAGACTGGATTTATGGAGATTCTGGGGTTCAGCTGGCAGCAAAATATACATTTCCACCATAGGATTTACTTAAACCTAGACACCTGGGGTATGTGTTTTGGGTTTTCTTCCCCATACCTTGGTATGGTATAATCTCTGACAGAACAATTTTCCCGGGGTCACTTGCTCGGTTGTCTGCGTCGGGTGGAGGGATATGTCTGTATAGTCTCAGACCCAAGTCACCGAGTGAAGTCTCAGAAGATGGGAGGCAGCGGTGTGGGATCCCTGCAACTTGTCTCATGTAAACATTTAAGCTTCCACTGACACATCACGTACTCCTGACCCCTGCACTATATACTCTATTTTAGGCTGATCAGACGTCCCCGATTTCCGGGGACAGTTCCTGAATTGATCACACTGTCCCCAGAGGAAGTTTGACCCCGCTTTGCAGAGTTGGGGAAGTCCGGTCACTGACAGTTCGAGGGAACAGACTGATTCTCCCATCCGTAGGACAGGAGAATCAGTCTGCACATTACGGGCCGGTGGCTGCAGCTGAGTGGAGTGAGTGTCTCCGGCATTCGTCTCACACAGCCCAGCGAGTTTACTCCCCCCTCACTCCAGCATCGAACAGGAGACGAGATGCACACAGCTCCTCCTCCTTCTGTCTCCTCTGTGTCTCCCGGGTTCCCCGCCCACTCTCCTATCTCGATGTACAGCCGTGTGCAGGCGAGAGAGGGGGAGATGTGCGCGGGAGATATGAAGAACTGCAGTCCTGGCTGCTACACATTCCCAGCTGTGTGAAAGATGCCTGAGCCCCCAGCTTCCAGCCTCGTCCATCCAATGAGTGAGCTCTGCATTTACACTTTGTTCAGTGAACTGTCCCTATCTCCTTCCCTTCTCTCCTCCATCCATCACCCCCCCCCCCCTTGTTGTTCCATTTAGAACTTTTATGCAGCAAATATTTTGATTGTTTTTTTGTTTGTTTTTTCAATCAGTACACCAGTAAAAAATATGATCCAGTTCCCTCCAAGTGGATGGGAGAATTCTCCCACTTTGCACCAATGGCTGAACAATCAGGGTTGCGGTCCTACCCCTGTAATTGACAGCGCTGGTCTCTGTCTCTATGGCAGAAGAACATTAGGACACAGTGCTGGATATGTAATGCCGCGTACACACGATCACTTTATGTGATGAAAAAAAATGACGTTTTTAAAAACGTTAATTTCATTGACCGTGTGTAGGGAAAAACGTTGTTTTATGTCTTGTAAAAAACGACACAAAAAAATTGAAGCATGCTTCAATTTTATGTGTCGTTTTTCAAAACGTAGTTTTTTGTTTCACAAAAAGTCACCGTGTGTAGCAAAAAACGTCGTTTAAAACAACGTTTTTCAACCCGCGCATGCCTAGAAGCTAGTTATGAAGCGAGCTTCAATGGAAAAGAGTGGTGAACGTAACCTCGCTTTTTGTGAAAAAAATATGGTGTGTATGCAACATCGTCTTTGAAAAGTGAAGTTTCAAAAACGTTGTTTTTTACTTCACAGAAAACATCGGTTTTTTTTCATCACATAAAGTGATCGTGTGTACGGGGCATTAGGGGGCTGATGGGCACATGTGCAGAGCACGAGAACAATTGGCTATAGACAGCGGAGCCTCCCGCAGATCACTTGGCAGAGGTAGCACTGCCTAGCCGTCTCTGACATGCTGATCAGAATGCAATCCGAGTGATGCAACCAGTCGGATCTAATAATAAATACAATAGTGATTTAATTGATCAGAAACCCAACTTTACTGGCATGGAGCCCACGTGACTGCTAAACATATTTCTTTCTCGTACATCACGGGACACAGAGCGGCATATTCATTACTATATGGGTTATATGGAGTACCTTCAGGTGTGGACACTGGCAATCTCAAACAAACAGGAAGTCCCTCCCTATATAACCCCCTCCCCTAGAGGGAGTCCCTCAGTTTTTTCGCCAGTGTCTTAGGTGTTGGTCACGGAATAGCTTTGCTCCACATCCTTGGGATTAAGGGCGGGCTAACCGGATCTGTCCAAGGAGCCTCAGTGCCAAAGTGGACAGTACCCGGGCCCCAAACCGTGGGGTTTTGCCTATAATGCTCCTCTTTGGAGGGCTGGACCCTGGGCCCAGGACTTGGAGTTTGTAAGAACCATAAGTTCCTGTTTGCCAGGGTGCTATATAGGTCCAGGACAGTGGGTACCTTCATAGGACCCCAGGGCCTGAAGGTCTACTACGCTACCCACGGAGATGGTAGAAGATTGGACCGTTTTTTGCAAAACGTCCTGCTGCATGGAGCAGGTAAGAGGGGAGCCTGCAGGACTTGGTTCGACAGCAGGCTCTCCAGGGGAGATCTTAAGGGGGGTAGCCTGAGTATGCTCTGCATTGGCACCATGGTCACTATGTCTGATAGACAGGATGCCCTGAAATGTTTCCCCCCATAACTTGATCCCCCTACCTATCTATGTATGTTTGCTAGCTACCTGCTGCTCGCTGGTTGAAGATCTTTAAAAAAAAAAAAAGATCTGTCTCTAGGCTAAAAGGACTCCTTAGGGGCCTGTGTTAGCCTTACCTTGCCGGGATTCAAATCTGCCGCCTGATGCGTCCTCCAACCTGCATTCCTGGGCTCCAGAGTGCGTCTCCTCCTGGGCTCTCCTCCCCCGACAGTCGCACGCGCGCATGCATATAGAAAATTTTCGCGCCGTTCGGGAGGGGGGGGGGGGGGGGGGGCGGGAGTGTGACTGCAGTGTAGAGTGGGCGCGCCTTTAATTGCTGTTATACACAGCAGGCGCGTTCTTAGCTCAGTTCAGAGCTGAGCTGGAGAGAGAGAGGACGTAGAGCTGGCAGCACAGTGACTCCCGGTGGCGAGAAGGGGTACTACATACTGGAGTCAGCTCCAATACTTTTTGTTAAGCCAAAATCCCCTTGGCAACAGGTTGAATGCTGGCAAACATGTTGGGGGTGGGGCTGTATGTGGTGAATAACATATAAAAGAAAACATACTGAGCCCCACCGGTTTTGGGGCATTAGTGATCCTATTGTCCCCTAAACCTTATTTTTTTGTACTCCTGGCTATAACAGTCTGTTGTTGTAAGCGGAGTCCTTTGCTTTTGTATTATGGCTTCCAAGGGTTCAGGATCAAAACAAAAAAAAAAAAAAAGGCAAAGACAAAGGGGTTCCTCCTCTGGTTCTGATAATATGCCAATACTTTCCCCACAGGTTATTCCTATAGGGGGTCACCCTGGATGAGCCATTAAGGGGGTCTGGTGCTGAGGCTGGCCCAGGTCGGCCCAACCCTGTGTTATCACAGAGGAGATGCTAGCCGTCACCCTAGGGGGGCTAGAGAAAAGAGGTTAACAGCTATGATCGCTGGCTCTTTTTCTGGCAAGAAGCGGACTAGATCCCCATCGCCAAAAGGGACAGAACCTAGAGGATCTACCACTGTAGAATCGTTTTCAGCCTCCCAGGCGGAGAGTCTGTGGGTCCAGTCTTTGACAGACATGGTCCGCTTGGCATTCAATTTGCCATTTCCAGAGCCTCAGGTTCCTGCGGTATCCTCTTTGGGTTCTTTTAAAAGCGCCTTTAAGCAACGCAGCTTTTCTGGCCCATCCTCTGTTAGAGGAATTGGTTTTTCCAGGATTGGGACGACCGGACAGAATTTTTTCTGCCGCCTAAAGCTGACGAGAGGGTAGTCTTTATGCACGTCTGCCAGGAAATATTTGTGCTTGCAGGCACTCTTTCCCCTGACCAAGTGCTCTTTAAAAGGGGCCCGGATGGCTCAGTTGGTAGAGCATCGGACTTTTGATCTGAGGGTCCAGGGTTCAGGTCCCGGTTCGGGCACTGCTTTTCAACTACCCGTGAGGTCCTTGAGGCCGCATCTCCCGGAAAGCGCCCGATCTCGTCTGATCTCGGAGGCTAAGCAGGGTCGGGCCTGGTTAGTGCCTGGATGGGAGACCACCTGGAAGGTTTTCTGTTATTTACCCTATGAAAAAAAAAAAAAAAAAAAAACATTTTTCTAAGAAAGGGGGCGCTCCCAACGGTGGACGCAGCCATCTCATGGGTGAATAAATCATTAACTGGCCTAAGGGGAAACATACAAATGTTTAAGGTCCCGGTCAATAAACGTTTAGAGACACTTCTTCCAGCATCCTTGGCTACAGCCAGCAGGGGCTGCAATTGGAGTTTTGTCAGGCGTTAAAGAACCAGACAAAACAGATGCTTAAGACATCCCTGCCCAATAGGCAGAGGAGTTATTGGATATTCCCAGAGCTCTGTGCTTTGCGGTAGAGGTTATAAAAAGACTCCATCCAGCAGGCGTCTCGTTGTCACTATTTTTAGTGCATATGAGAAGGCTCTTATGGTTGAAGAACTGGGCGGCCGAGCCCATGTAAAAAACTGCTGGCAGGTTTGCCCTTCCATGGAAAGATTTGGATAAATACATTCAGACTGTTTCAAGTGGCAAAAGTACCCTTTTACCAGTCAAAAGAAGTTCCGGGGTCCTGCGTTTAAAAGGCAGTTCCCCCCTGTTCCGGGGCCCTCAAATTCCAGGCAGTACGGACCTCCTGCGCGATCAAACTTTTAACAATGGATCGCAAGGACAGGCCTCTGGGGATCGATCCCCGACAGAGGGGGTCCGATCATCTGTGGCCGCAGGCTACAGATTAGAATTTCTAAAATTTCCTCCACAAGGAAGGCCTCAATGCGGGCGGCGTTGGTTCATCTGCTTACCAGGGCATAATGGTAGAGGTACCAGCCCAAGAACAGGGGCTAGGTTTCTATTCCAATCTGTTTGTCATACCAAGGCCCATCGGCGATGTCAGACCAATTTTGGACCTAAAAGGTTTAAATGCTTACCTAAGGGTTCGCTCTTTCCGGACAGAATCCGTTCGGTCAGCAGCCGCCACACTCCAGAAGGATCTGGCTTCTATAGACATAAAGGATGGTTACCTTCATGTACCAAGTCTTTCAGCCACATCAAATATTTTTGTTTTTACGCTTCGCAGTGATACAGCGTCACTTCCAATTCGTGGCGCCCCCCTTCGGGCTGGCTACGGCCCTCGGGTATTCACGAAGGTCCTTGCTCCAATTCTAGTCAGTCTAAAGGATCCAAGGGATCTCGGTCCTAGCATACCTGGACGACCTCTTAATCATAGATCACTCGCTTCCTTGGTGGAATGCGTAGTAGCCCTCATGGTTCAGTACCTCGAGAGGTTCGGCTGAGTCCTAAACCGGGGAAAGATCAGCATTTCAACCTACAAAGCAGTTGGAATATCTCGGCATGAGATTAGACACAGAACAGAAGATGGGTGTTCCTGCCCCTGGTAAAGGTCGAGGCTATCAAAAGATTAATTCAGTTGGTTCTAAGCAAAAGAGAACCAACTATTCGCCTATGTATGCGATTACTAGGCAAACTAATGGCCATGTTCGAGGCGATACCACACGCTTCCACACTCGTGTCCTACAGACAGCAATTCTAGCAGCTTGGTTCTGCCCAGTGGTCTGGAAGGCTGGAGAGCGGTCTTGAACGGGTTCACGCGCCAAGTAACTTGGGCAGAGGCGGAGAGGCAGCTGCCCATCAAGGTCTGGGAGATCAGAGCGGCTCGGCTAGCCCTCCTGGCATAGACATCCAGATTACAGGGGTCCTCGGTGAGAAGTCATTCAGACAATGCCACAGCGGTGGCATATATGTGAACCACAAAGGGGAACCAAGAGTCAAGCCACTCAGAGTAAGAGGAGCTTGGTTTTTCGGTGGGCAGAGGTTTATGTACCCTGCATATCGGCGACATTCATTCCCGAGGTGGACAACCTGCAGGCGTACTTCCTAAGTCGCCAAACCCTGTCGCCGGGGGAGTGGTCTCTGCATCCACAAGTTTTTTTCAGACAATCTGCCAGAAGTGGGGAGTGCCAGACGTGGAGGTCATGGCATAAGGATTCAACAAGAAGCTAGACAGGTTCATGTCTCGAACGAGGGACCCTATGGCCTGCGGAACCGATGTGTTGGTTTGCCCTTGGCATCAATCATAGCTTCTATATGCATTTCCCCCGCTGCAGTTACTACCCCGCCTGTGGCGCAGGATCATAGCACAGGCCGGTTATCCTGGTAGCCCCAGCTTGGTACCGGAGGGCATGGTACTCACTAGTCCTGAAATTGGCAGCGGAAGGCCCTTGGACTCTTCCTCTATGGCCAGACCTACTCTCACAAGGCCCGATCCTCCACCCTGCATTACGGCGTCTAAAATTGACGGCCTGGCGGCTGAATCCCTGATTCTCAGGGGTAGAGGTCTGTCTAGGCAGGTAATCCCTACCCTCATTAAGGCTAGAAAGCCGGCCTCCAGGGTAATTTTGTTACAGGGTTTGGAGGGCCTACGTAGGCTGGTGTGAGGCTAAGAGATGGGTTTCCCGCAAGTATACCATTGATAGAGTATTACGTTTTCTCCAGCTAGGAGTGGATAAAGGCCTGGCATTAAGCACGATCTAGGGACAGATTTCAGCCTTATCAGTGTGGTTTCAGAGGCCGCTGGCCGCCCACTCGCTGGTTAAGATCTTCGTACAGGGAGTCTTGCGTGTTAATCCTCCAGTCAAATCACCACTTTGTCCATGGGACTTAAATCTTGTTCTGTCATCTCTACAGAAACAACCCCTTGAGCCGTTAGCTGAGGTACCTTTGGTTTTACTGACTAGAAAGTCGGTATTTCTGATCACCATAGTTTCGGCCAGGAGAGTATCGGAATTGGCAGCCTTATCTTGTAAGGAACCATATCTCATTTTGCATAAGGATAGGGCGGGGTTCCGTCCTCATCCTTCCTTTCTACCAAAGGTTATATCCAGTTTCCACCTGAACCAGGATGTGGTACTTCCATCCTTCTTCCAAAACCCACCTCTAGAAAGGAGGGGTTGCTGCATACGTTGGATATTGTCAGGGCCATAAAGGCCTATCTTAAAGCTACAGAGAAGGTTCGGAAAACAGATGTGGTGTTCGTTTTACCGGAAGGGCCCAAGATGGGTCAGGCAGCTGCTTGATCCACCATCGCAAGATGGATTAATTGTTCGGGCCTGCGGTTTGAAGAGGTTGCCTCCTCCTTTGTCGGTAAAGGCCCATTCTACCAGGGCCATGGGCACCTCCTGGGCAGCACATCATCAGATCTCTATGGCTCGAATATGCAAGGCAGCAACGTGGTCATCAGTCCACACGTTTACAAAATTTTATCAATTGGACGTAAGAAGGAATGCGGATACAGCCTTTGGGCAGTCAGTACTACGGGCCGCGATTCAAGCTCCTCAGGATCTGAGGGGGCTCCCTTGATTGGATTTGAGATTTACATTTCTCGTTTAAGTTGGATTTACGAGTATTTGAGTATACCTCTAAATTAAATCCTTCTTTGGAAGATGTCTCCCTCCCCTCATTAAAGCATTGCTTTCGGACATCCCATATAGTAATGAATATGCCGCTCTGTGTCCCGTGATGTACGAGAAAGAAAAGGGGATTTTTAAATACAGCTTACCTGTAAAATCCTTTTCTTGGAGTACATCACGGGACACAGAGCTCCCACCCCTCTTTTTGGGAACATTTTGGGAGGCATACTGCTTGCTACAAAACTGAGGGACTCCCTCTAGGGGAGGGGGTTATATAGGGAGGGACTTCCTGTTTGTTTGAGATTGCCAGTGTCCACACCTGAAGGTACTCCATATAACCCATATAGTAATGAATATGCCGCTCTGTGTCCCGTGATGTACTCCAAGAAAAGGATTTTACAGGTAAGCTGTATTTAAAAATCCCTTTTTTTGCTATATACAGTATGATTGCAGTCTTTATTCTTATAAATACTGTGTTAGTAATATCCGACTAGGGGCGTCACCTGGATCACATCCCGATTGGTATGACAATTAGAGCTGAAACGATCAATCAATATTATCGATAATGAAAATCGTTGTCAACGATTTTCATTATCGATTAGTCGGTCCACACCTTCCGACTGCCCGCCTGCCCTTCCGCCCATTTAAAAAGCCTCCTGTCCCGTGATAACAGGCGCTGCCGTTTTACACAGGACATGCAGCGCTGACGTGCCTCGTATGTGTACAAGGCGCCGCCGTATTACGAGGCACGTCTGCGCCGCATGTCCACACCTCTCCTCGGCTCTCCTCTGACGTCAGCTCCCCACTGATCTCAGCCCCGCCCGCTGCTGCCTCGAGGGAACAGAGGCTAGTAGCAGCCGTGAGGAGAGCCGAGCTGCACTGTCTGTGAAAGGTAGGTTTTTCTACCTTTCACAGTCTAGTTTACAGTTGCACAGTAACAGTACACTAAGTAGATGCCTAGTATAACAATTCCCCATCCTTCTAACTCCCATCATTGGTGTTCCGGGGGGTGGGTGCCCCATTGGTGTTCCTGGGGGGGGGAAATAGTGCCCCATTAGTGTTCCTGGGTTGGGGACGGAATAGTGCCACATTGGTGTTCCTGGGTGCGGGAGGGGAGGGAATAGTGCCCCATTGGTGTTCCTGGGTGGGGGAGGGAATAGTGCCACATTGGTGTTCCTGGGTGGGGGAAGGGGGGGAATAGTGCCCCATTGGTGTTCCTGGGAGAGGAATAGTGCCCCATTGGTGTTCCTGGGAGAGGAATAGTGCCCCATCATTGGTATTCCAGGAGGAATAATGCCCCAGCATTGGTGTTTCCGGGAGGAATAGTGGCCCCAGCATTGGTGTTCCCGGGAGGAATAGTGGCCCCAGCATTGGTGTTCCCGGGAGGAATAGTGGCCCCAGCATTGGTGTTCCCGGGAGGAATAGTGGCCCCAGCATTGGTGTTCCCGGGAGGAATAGTGGCCCCAGCATTGGTGTTCCCGGGAGGAATAGTGGCCCCAGCATTGGTGTTCCCGGGAGGAATAGTGGCCCCAGCATTGGTGTTCCCGGGAGGAATAGTGGCCCCAGCATTGGTGTTCCCGGGAGGAATAGTGGCCCCAGCATTGGTGTTCCCGGGAGGAATAGTGGCCCCAGCATTGGTGTTCCCGGGAGGAATAGTGGCCCCAGCATTGGTGTTCCCGGGAGGAATAGTGGCCCCAGCATTGGTGTTCCCGGGAGGAATAGTGGCCCCAGCATTGGTGTTCCCGGGAGGAATAGTGGCCCCAGCATTGGTGTTCCCGGGAGGAATAGTGGCCCCAGCATTGGTGTTCCCGGGAGGAATAGTGCCCCAGCATTGGTGTTCCCGGGAGGAATAGTGCCCCAGCATTGGTGTTCCCGGGAGGAATAGTGCCCCAGCATTGGTGTTCCCGGGGGGGGGGGGGGAATAGTACTGCTGCAAAGATGTGTAATGTTAATGTTAAAAGTTTTTTAATTTGCCGTTTGAGTGTAACATGTTTTTTCATTATTACTGTTAAATAAACAAAAAAATTCCACATTACGTTTTTTTTAATGATTTTATCCGATTAATCGAAAATATAATCGGCCGATTAATCGATTATGAAAATAATCGTTAGTTGCAGCTCTAATGACAATAGAGAAGGCTATGCATCAGTGCTGCTGCTAGTTGACCTGCAGTCGACTTGGCTGTCTACAACCAATAGTGCCTGCCCTCCCCCGCATGCACCCATCAGACCCATAATGTAACCAGCACTGGGTCCTAATAGACTGTCACCCCTGCCATGGAGACAGAGATGCCAGAACAACGCTATCAAAAGCAGATGCTCCCACAGTGGCAGAACACCAGGGCTGATCACAAGTGTGACTTTTGCAACCATGGTAAATCTGCCACTACGTTGGACCCTTATATGGAGTTCCCTGGTGTGCTGGTGACATCTTGCTTTCTGTCACCGTTGGATGGGCCCAAGATGGTAGGAAGGGAGCTCCCTGCAGAACACATGAAAGGGCACTGCTGTAGGGCCATGATAAAAGAGCCCCACAACAGAAGTAAAGAACCCCAGGATCAGTGGGGAGGGCTGTGGGACCAGAGAAAAGGGCCCAGGATCAATTAAATAATGGGGGCCCATCAAGGTTTTTTGCACGAGGGCCCTAAAGGTTCACTGAACAGGCAGCATTTATTGGCTCTGAACAGGCTAAGCACTGAATAGGCTGCATTGATGGACACTGGTGAGACTGCAAAAAACCTTGATGGGCCCCCATGATTTAATTGGTCCCGGGCTCTTTTTCTCTGATCCCATGGCCCTCTCTACTGATCCTGGGGCTCTTTACTCCTGTTGCGGGGGCCCTTTAATTATGGCCCTGCGGCATTGATGGGCACTGGTGAGGCGGCATTGATGGGCACTGGTGAGTATAATACACTCTTCAAATGTGCTGTAAATGCATGGTTTGCCCGGCGGACATCGCGGCTGCCGGGCACGCACCCCAGGTCCCAAACAATACGGCGGGGATGCACCCGCGCCCCCTAGCCGCCCAAGAAGGCAAGGACGTCATATGACAGTCTGAGGGACGGAGGGTTCCCGCCGATGTCATTTTACAATGACTGGGTAGAGAATGTGTTAACCAGAGAGAAAGTATATGTGTTTAAATATACATTTGCATAAGCGCTGCCTGGGTTATATTTATAATTATTTATATATAATTTTATTTATTTATGTCTACCTTTTTCTTTTCATGTTTTGACTGGTTGAAAGCCTGTCTTTTAAGGTAGCAGCTGTAGCTATTAACGTTGGCAATATGTTAGATCTTGTCTATTTTCCATGAGCGCTTGTTTTTTGTGTTTTTGAGACTAGGCACAGGTCACACATCTCATTTTTTCACCATATTATATTACACTCCTGTCTGATAATATGCAAAACAGCATTTTACCTCCTTTTTATATTTTAATAATATTTGTAACGGTCACCACCGTTTACGACCTTCCATCCAACCACGACAAACTTATCCGACACATTGCGACAATCTTGCATACACGATCCATTCCATTTCCCATAATCAAGACGAGACTTCGCTCTGTACTTGTTTCCAAATGAATGAACACTTTATTGGTTTCTTAACTTGCTTATATATCTAGTACAGCATGTTGCAGTTAATCACAGGACAATGCAATCTCCACCCCCCTATTCACACACTATGGCTAATTCTCTAGCAGACATTTTGGCACCGATACTGACGAGATCTATCACATTCCAAAATACAATTACACAATGCCTTGACCTCAATCCACATATCTAGACAGACGTACTGTCTCTAAAGGGTCTTGACACCTGGGCATCAATAGGCTTTAAACCCTGTTATCAGACAATTGAAAGGTCTAGCAGCAGACCCGAATTAACACCTTTATACAATGGACAATGTAATGTCTAGGAGTAGACGCAATTAACACCTTTCAAAAGCATGTGTGCCCACATTGAATAGCCAACAACTTGTGATATCTCAAGATATCCTGCAAACATGAATTATTATTAATGTCTTATCTCATGTAATACATGAATTATGATTTTATTAGCCACCCTACGCCTACAAGGGCACAGGGTGGACTTAGACCCAGGAGTTATTCATGTCCCTGGCACAGGAGTATCTCTCATCCTTCCAAAGTCTCTGGTTGTCACGGTTAATTCCGTTACAATGTTGATCTCTGATTGTGATTTGTAGCAGATTCACCCTCTAATAATACATCTATTTGTCTGTTATTCTCAGAGTGGATTAAATATCCAACTATATATCTGGAGATTTATATTTACCGCTGTATATAGATACTCAAGAATATTAACTCCATTATACACCAAACTTTTTGTTGATGTTTTCATCAAAACAATAAATCTGCCAACTAATCCAATTCTGAAAATAATCATTAGTTGCCGCCCTACAGAGGACCCATTTACTAGTTACCTTGAGGGGGGAATTGTAAGATCCTCAGAGACAAAGCTGCCTGATGTGGGCGGAGTCCTGGTTTAGGGGAACCAATCTGCTCATGTCTAGTAATAATCTTTTTATTTCTATTTTAGTAGATGGACGGGAGATGAGGAAAACCTCAAAGGATTGTCTCACTTTGTCTCCAGACTGTAAAGTAGAAGATGAGGACATCACACAGTATAGTCCAGGAGAAAACCCGACTACCTCAAATGTCCATCCGACACCACACAGTGTAGATGGACCATCGTATTCCTCTTATCCTGAGGAACCTCAGACTGTGAGGAACGGTGCCGGACCATCGTATTCCTCTTATCCTGAGGAACCTCAGACTGTGAGGGACGGTGCCGGACCATCGTATTCCTCTTATCCTGAAAAACCTCAGACTGTGAGGGGCGGCGGCGTCCTTTCAACAAATAAAAGGCTTCCCTGCACTGAGTGTGGGAAGTGTTTCCGTTTTAAATCTGATCTTATTAGGCATAAAAGATCTCACACAGGGGAGAAGCCGTATTCCTGTCTTGAGTGTGGGAAATGTTATTCACAGAGGTGCGATCTCTACAGACATGAGACATCTCATATAGGGGAGAGGCCACTTTCCTGTCCAGAGGGAAATATTCCTCACTGAAGTCCTGTCTTCTTGTACATCAGTGATCCCACACAACCCTTGAGGTGTATTAGTGCCTTGAGTGCGGGAAATGTCTTGTATATAAATGTTGCTGGACATCACAGCTCTCATGTGGGGAAGAAGCACACCCTGATATACACCTCAGATATACTCCATGGCTGATCTTCATTATGTAACAAACAGTTCCAGGGGTGTGGACATTTTTTGAAAAAAATACTTGTCCAAGGGACTAGATTAGGGTCCCAATCTCATTGTCTCTTATGACAATCTCCTTGTTCCTCATCTACCAGAGAGCTCAGCAGCGGTGTGGGAGTTCATTTAAAACTACAAGCCGATATCAGCAAAGGACAGAACTCTATGAATGAATGGCACGGCCTCGCTATTTTCATAAAGTGACAACCGGTACGGGGAAATTCTCCCCGCACTGCTGTCACACAGAGGACTCGGATCGCTGAGCCACTACAGGAACATGTTACAATATTCTTTAACCTTTTCACTGGCAGAGCTCATTTTTGCCTTTTTTTTCTCACATGTATAACCCCTTCAATAACGAACATTTTCATCCTCTTCCTGCCCAGGTAAATTTTCATTTTTCAGCGCTCTCACACTTTAAATGACAATTGTACGATAATGTAACACTGTACCCAAATCACATGTTTATGTTTTTTTCCCCTCACAAATAGAGCCTTTTTTTAGCGGTATTTGATCATCACTGGGGTTTTAGTTTTGTGTTCCAATTAAAAAAAGAAAATGTTTTCTTGTTTCTATTATAAAATGTTGTAAATATGTTTTCTCCTTCACTGATGAGGAGGCACATATATGTTAGACTGATAGATGTCACTGATGAGGAGGTACTGACAAGCATACCCGATTGGCATCACTGGTAGGGCACAGGTGGTCATCACTGGCCATCAGCGTTGATGGGCCTCTACTGATAATCAATACTGAATATCAGTGCAGACCCCCTACCCCCCCCCACCTCGGTCAGGAGAGCCACTGATCAGCTCTGCTCCACTCGTGCCTTGTCAGCATGAATAAAGGAAAGCCAATAAAGCACTTCCTGGTTACAATGTGATTAGCTTTGATTGGACACAGCTGATCACATGGTAAAGAGCCTACGTCATAGGCTCTTAACCAAAATTGGAGATGTGGTGTGTCAGGGCGACACACCACACCACTGATCACTGTGTGCCCGAGCGGCTTATTCTTCTGGATGTCATATGACTTCCATTCAGGATAATGGGGGAAGGAGTTAAAAGATAATTTTAGGCCTGAAGATTATGTAAAACCCCCAAACATGATATATTTTCTGAAAGTAGACTATAGAAAAAAATTGTGGTAGTTACAATTTTTTATGTCACACGATATTAAAATAAAAGTCTAGGAAACACAATTTTTTTGTAAAAAACACACAAAAGTTAATTTCAGTGGCCACAAAAAGTTCTGCCTATGTTAGGTCTATGGTGATATATACGTGATAGTTGTACTAGCTGCTGTTGCTAGGATTTTTAATTTACTTTGTTTGTCCTTTTTAACTTTTCTGGGTTTTGCATAAATACAAAGACATACTTTTTAGATGACTTGGTGTGTTGTGGTGCCTATATAGTCCGCTTTGAGTCCTCGCTCTAAATTTGTCAATAATCTAGGATTATTATATTGGCATCGACAGTACCACCCTGTGGGGATGTCTTCTTTATGTATTAAAGACATCATAAGCTGATAAAGAGAATGTCAGTTGCCTGAATATCACCCTTGTGTGACCTTTCCCACTCTCTCCATCAGCTTTGGGGTCTCATTAGCCGAGTCATGGGGAAAAAAAACTGAGGGAGAAGGGCATTGTATTGATCAACCATGATCCATTACACAGCATATAGAGCCAGGAAACACAAAGCTGATCACCTCAGCCAGCTCACAGCCCATAAATAGCAGGGGTCTCCCTGAATCCTGTAAACACTGCATTTACTCCCAGCAACTGGATACAGGTGATCGTTTCTCACTTAACGGCTCAGGAGAAACCTGAGATCCCAATTTACAGTAGACGGTGCAGAAACTGAAGAACACACTATGACAGCGATACCTCAGATAACTTCCCCAACTATCCTAAGTCCCCAAGGACTTGGTGTTTTCCCAGACTCTCCTGTACCTGACCTTCACTTGGGGACATTATTGTCTGCTCCCCTTACTGGTCAAATCTCGCCAGCCTCCACCCTATTCCTTATTGGGCACACCATGGATGAGATGCTGCTCTCCCCCCTGGCCCCAGGTAATACGGATCTTCCTCGAATGCATCAAACAATTGACATAATCCCCGAATAACAAGTGGGTTTCGCTGAGATGTTCAGTAAACTTGCAGTCCTATTAGACCAAGTCCTTAATAACAAACAAAATTACTACTTACTGACATCAAAGGTGACTTCCAGAACCTAGGTGTGTGCATGGAGGCAATTGAGAATAAGCTGGACACTATTTCCAAAACCAACCATAATACGGACCGTATACAGGACCTCCAATCCCAACTGGACTCCGCCCTGACCAAATTAGATGATTTGGAAAACAGAATTGGACGACACAATTTCAGAATTAGAGGCATCCCTCAAACATTCAAAGACACCCCGAAAGTGGTTAGATCCTTATCCTGGAAATTTGTCAAAATAGATTGGAACTTGACTGAGCCCATAGAACCCTTGGTCTACCAAGGGACATAGTAGTCAAACCACACTAATTTGCAGTTAAGGGATAAATTATGCAGAAGGCACGTTCCACAAAGCAATTAAAATTCCAAGGACATGCTATTTAAATTCTTTCAGACCTTTTACTGACAACAATTCAAAAAAGAAGAACATTCAAACACTACTGACAATCCTAACTCAACGTCATACTAAATATTAGTGGCTTTTTCCATTTGGTTTGAAATTCCTCTACAAGAACAAGCCTTTCACCTTAGCGATATTCCAGGAAGAAGAGCGACTCTTCTTGCAACTTGATCTCATCTCCCAAGATCCTCTTTTACCTCCAGGCTCCACTACTAATGCTACCAAACGCCAACTTCCCACAAGCCCTCTGGACTGTTCCCTGCTCTCTAAAATAAATGGTGAAATACTTGTTTTAATAATCAACTATCCTGAGGGTTTCATTGAGTTTACATTATACTTCTTTTTAAATAGGTTGATCCCTGTTATTCTAAACTATATTTTGTTCCAGGGGCGGACTGACCATTCGGGCTCTGCCCGGGGGGGCCGGACCAGCTCAGCCCTTCCCTGGAGGTGCCCGCAGCAGTGTCAGCTTTTACATAATTAAAAAAACTGAGTCTGTACTCTGTACCCCCTGAGATGCCTTGTATAAGAGGCTCGCTCGGGAGGTATGAGCTTGCCAGGATGGATGGCTCATCAGAGCCGTGAGCCGCGTGCGTCCAGGGAGGTACAGTGACACTGTGACAGGCGCTCCGGCCACCTCTCCCCCTGTATGTGAAGGAGCTGCTGGACTCGGAGGCAGACTGAATTGCACAGACAGGAACGGATGGCATCCACACTGACCTGCCTTGTGTCGTGTGCAGAAGCAGGTCAGTGTCATAAATAATGAAAGCCCTGTGATTGCAGTTACCGTAACGGTGTCTAATCTGTGTTATAAGAGCCATGCCCATGCTGATTGTTTCTTTACCTTCTTGCCCTGCGCTGTGTCTGTGCTTTATTACCAAGTAGCAGGTCAGGGGCTATTCACTAGTGCACATGATGAGCCACCCATCCCGGTGTCTTATCGAGATGGTTCCCCTATGGGATAGGTTCTAACCTCGAATGTGCTGCACTTGCGCATTCAGAGGCTACGAAAATCTCAGAGCCCGAATAGCTGTTTGTTAGCTGTAAACGGAGCATATGCAATGTACACTGAGCTCGCTCCCGACCCTATGCTTTGTGCTGGTTATACACGCCCCCTCCACTCGCTCTATACAGCAAGGGCCGGTGGTTATACACGCCCCCAGTTTGTTTATAGCCTCAATATGACATCCGCCCCTTTGACATAGCACTGGCCATCGAGTGGAGGGGCCGTGTACAACCAACCCCAAGCATCTGGTCGGGAGCGAGCACATTGCACATGCTCCATTTACAGCGGACAAACAGCTGTTTAGCCTCAGGGATTACAGTAGACTCCAACTGAGCATGCACATTCAAGGTTGGAACCTATCCGATAGAGGAACCATATTGTCAGAACACAGGCCAGCTCATACCTCCCGACCCCTCTCATACAACAGCCACATCAACCTAGCTAGCGGGATTTAATGGTTCAAGGCACTGCTTTCTGCTGGGTACATGTCAAATCGCATGGCAATGGCACTACCCGAATCGTTGCGATGCCCCATTTGTGGCGCCGATTCCCAAAAGTAGTTTCTGTACAACTTTTGGCAACTTCTTGGTGCAATTTCCATAGACATCTGTGCAGCAACCCGCACAGGTGTCTCTCTGAAATCACCCGCCAAATTCGCACGGACATGCGGGTATGAAATCGTGCGAGTTTAGCTGAACTGTCTGGCACAATTTCATTCCCGCTGTCAGTGTGAACCTGGACTAAGGCTGATTCACACCTAGGCATTTTTTGTGCTTTTTGCATTTTGCAGATTTGCACAACAATCCATTTAACATAGTTTCCTATTGAACACGTTCTGTGGTGCAAATCTGCAAAATGCAAAAAGCACTAAAAATGCATAGGTGTGAATCAGCCTAAGTAAATGTTATTCCCTAGATATATTCCTTATGTTGGTGGTCAGTGAGAAGAATGTTCCTTACATTGGTGGCCAGTGAGAATAATTTCCCTTACATTGGTGATCAGTGGGAAGCATGCTCCTTACATTGGTGATCAGTGAGAAGAATGTTCCTTACATTGGTGATCAGTGAGAAGAATGTCCCTTACATTGGTGATCAGTGAGAAGAATGTTCCTTACATTGGTGATCAGTGAGAAGAATGTTCCTTACATTGGTGATCAGTGGGAAGAATGTTCCTTACATTGGTGATCAGTGAGAAGAATGTTCCTTACATTGGTGATCAGTGAGAAGAATGTTCCTTACATTGGTGATCAGTGAGAAGAATGTCCCTTACATTGGTGATCAGTGAGAAGAATGTTCCTTACATTGGTGATCAGTGGGAAGAATGTTTCTTAAATTTGTGATCAGTGAGAAGAATGTTCCTTACATTGGTGATCAGTGGGAAGAATGTTTCTTAAATTTGTGATCAGTGGGAAGAATGTTCCTTACATTGGGGATCAGTGAGAAGAATGTCCCTTACATTGGTGATCAGTGGGAAGAATGTTGCTTACATTGGTGATCAGTGAGAAGAATGTTCCTTACATTGGTGATCAGTGAGAAGAATGTTCCTTACATTGGTGATCAGTGAGAAAAATGTCCCTTACATTGGTGATCAGTGAGAAGAATGTTCCTTACATTGGTGATCAGTGAGAAGAATGTCCCTTACATTGGTGGTCAGTGAGAAGAATGTCCCTTACATTGGTGGTCAGTGAGAAGAATGTCCCTTACATTGGTGATCAGTGGGAAGAATGTCCCTTACATTGGTGATCAGTGGGAAGAATGTTCCTTACATTGGTGATCAGTGGGAAGAATGTTCCTTACATTGGTGATCAGTGAGAAGAATGTTCCTTACATTGGTGATCAGTGGGAAGAATGTCCCTTACATTGGTGGTCAGTGAGAAGAATGTCCCTTACATTGGTGATCAGTGGGAAAAATGTCCCTTACATTGGTGATCAGTGAGAAGAATGTCCCTTACATTGGTGATCAGTGAGAAGAATGTCCCTTACATTGGTGATCAGTGAGAAGAATGTTCCTTACATTGGTGATCAGTGAGAAGAATGTTCCTTACATTGGTGATCAGTGAGAAGAATGTTCCTTACATTGGTGATCAGTGGGAAGAATGTTCCTTACATTGGTGATCAGTGAGAAGAATGTTCCTTACATTGGTGGTCAGTGGGAAGCATGTTTTTATTCCTATAATAAACATTTATTTTGAACATTGTGTAGAGCAATTCCTTGAACACCTGCAATGTGGGCAGTGCAATATGTAGGTGGGACTTTGTGTGACTGTAGCTTTAATGTGGGCGGGGACACATGGGCGGAGACACAGGGGGTCCTATGATCTGTCAGCCCACCCCTGTTTTGTTCTTATGTTCAAGCTAGGGTTTTTTCTGGTTTGATGGCTTTGATTGGGCCCTACACTGAATTGTTCACTACTGGGTGTATCCATTCTCCTAAGGGGATTTCTAATCCCCTTTATCTTAACACTAACCTAGGAGTGGCCGAAGGCCAGAGTGGTACTAATTTACCTCCACCTGTTTGTCAGCTTTAAGCGTCGACTCACTGAGACAGGTTAGTCTCCTTTCCGGAAGAGGTAATACAAATTATTCTAACTTCTCCCCCCTTTAGACCTGCATGGAAACCATCCCCCCGGCCTAGAGGGTATGTTTTGGACCCCTCTTTCTCCTACTGTCTGTTTATGTTTGTTATCTGACCCTACCTGTGAAACTAAATCCCATTTCTCTTCTAGTGACCGTTCCCGGAGATCCAATTTTTTTCCTCATGGTACTTGAGATGCATCATTCTGCCCATCAAACACAGGAATTGAGGATATTTACATCTGAGGTAAGTTATCTTGTGAAGCAAGTTAACCCCCCTTTCTTGTTCCATGGTTAAACCTGATGCACACCACCCTACTATGAAGATAGTCTCCCATAACGTACAGGGTTTAAACTCCCCTATCAAAGGACGTAAGACCTTACAACATTACTATAGTCAGAAAATTGACATCATCCTAATACAAGAAACCCATTTCCCCAGACACTATAAACCTTCCTTCCTCCATGCCAAGTTCCCAACCTTTTATTTAGCAAATGCTGAGGACAAAACAAAAGGTGTTGCTATAATATTCTCACATAAAGGCAAATTTACTCTGATCTCAGAACTTAAGGACCCAGAAGGGAGATTCATGTTGGTCAAGGGACTTATTGATGAGCAAATCTATACATTCATTTTATATTACTCTCCAAACACAGATCAAAGTATGTTCAAAATGCTAGGATCCCCTGGTAGGAGGCATGGTCATCTATGGTCAGCAACAAAATTATCTCCCATAACCCGCTTACACCATCTTCCTAAAATAAAAATAGCAGGGGGAACACTCTCTCAGAATCCACAACGAATTCTTGGAGCATTCTAGAAATTCTTCCAAAAACTATATAGCACAGCCGAGATAAAGAAGCCCCCTGACTTTAACCAATTTCTGGATTCAATTAACATCCCTAAATTAAAAACACACCACAGACTTCTACTAGAAGATGAGATAACGACAGAAGAAATTATACAAGTCATACGGAAACTTAAAAAACACTCCACTCCAGGACCAGACGGCTTCTCAGTCAATCTCTAAATGCTGCATACATTTCAGTCATACCCAAATCTGGCAAAGACCCCAGCTTAGTAGGTAATTATCGCCCTATATCCCTGATTAATAATGACATTAAAATTTTAACTAAAATTCTTGCAGATCGTATATCCTCATTCATTAGCCTTTATATTAATAAGGGTCAAGTAGGCTTTATATCGGGCAGACAGGGCCCCGAACAGATCAGAAGGGCTATCAATGTTATTTCCCTTCTCAGATTTGGATGGGATGGAGGTACATGTCAGGAAGGTTTTGTGTTATCGCTCGATCTTCAGAAGGCATTTGATTCTTTATCTTGGCCTTGCATGCTTGCCATTCTGAAAAGATGGGGCTTTGACCAATCCTTTCTTCAACATTATAGAAGCACTTTACTCTTCTCCTGTAGCCCAAATTAGATTACCAGGATTTTACTCTCAATCCATTCCCATTTTAAGAGGAATCAGGCAAGGCTGCCCCCTAATATTCACTATTGCGATAGACTTTAGCCATAGCAATCAGGGAACACCCCGATATCCAAGGGGTAAAATGCGGACCATGACAACAACACCAATGCAGATGACATACTTTTATTTGTTACTTCTCCTATAACTTCTCTCCTTAACATTTGTCGCCTCTTAGAAGACTTCAGCCACATTTCTGGTCTTTATGTGAATTTCTCTAAATCCTTGGCTTTAAATGTCTCCATTCCCAACTCCATAGTGACACAACTCAAAGAAATTTTCCATTTGAATGGAGAGACTCAGAAATTCCATATCTAGGAATTAAATTTACTGCCAAAATAGAGAATCTATATTGACAAAATTACCCTAGTCTCTGGGCCCAATTGGAACTGTCCTGGCTTGGAAGAATCAATTCAATAATGATGAAACTACTTCCACAAGTTCTATATTTTTTTAGAGCCTTACCCATCCCTATAATAATATCTAAGCTACAATGATTACAATCATAAAATATTAAATTCATCTGGGGTCCAAACGGCCACAGACTGTCTAAAACAATTATTTTTAGAGCCAAGAACAATGGCAGCCTGGGGGTTCCTAGCCTGCTTTGGTACTACCAAGCAGCTCAATTAACCCAACTCTCGAACCTACTGTGGTGTCCTATTAAGGCAAGGCCCTCCATTTTGGCACCAACCCTCTCACACTCCTTCACCCTTTGGTATTCACTTATGCCCCGTACACATGATCGGTATTCCTGTCGGAAAAAGTCAGATGAGAGCTTTTGGTCGGGAATCCTGACCGTGTGTATGCGCCATCTGACTTTTTCCAGCGGAAAAACTGCCGGAATAAGATAGAGGGTAGGTTCTCTATTTTCTTGACGGAAAAAATTCCTAGCGGAAAAAGCGTTTGTCTGTATAGAATTTCAGACAGGGAAAAAACATGCATGCTCGGAAACAATTTAACGCATTCTCGGAAGCATTCAACTTATTTTTCTCACCTCGTCGTAGTGTTGTAGTCACCACGTTCTTGACGCTCAAAGTAAATTTTGTGTGACCGTGTGTATGCAAGGCGAACGCTAACCGCAAACTTTCACAAATGTTCTTAAAACCGCAAGTTTGCAGTGTGCCCCATTAACTTTAATGGCAGGCGAACATTAAAAACCTGCAGATCATATTTGCAGCCACAAAATACTTACTAGCTGTGCACAAATGGTCCCACAACATGGACACTGACCTACCAGAAGTATTAAGCTATACAACGGATACAGAAGTGTCGTCCATTACAGGGCCCAAAAATTTGCCGACAGGCGTTCACCTGACGGCAAACAACTTTGTATTCTGTGGCTGGAGGTACATTAAGCTATTCACCGGATACAGAAGTGCCGCCCATAACAGGCCCCAAAAATTAGCCCACAGGCGTTCACCCAATGGCGACCCTAGGGGGGGCCCTGACCCCCCAACATTATGCTGTGCCCCACCATGTGCCCCCCAAAAAAATATTATTTTTTTTGCATTTTTTGTATTTTGTTTGGGCCGCCACTGGAGTTACAGTCTCTCCTGAGAGGGAGAGTGTCCCCAGTCAGCTCTTTGGGGAATTTCTCCCCCCTCCCTCTGCTCGCTGACACTGCATAATGCGAGTGCTCACACAACTACAGCCGCCCGATCTGCTACTCCCCTGCATCCTCATTGACACGGAGAAGAGCAAGTTGCAGAAAGGACTCTATGAGCACTGTGGGGGTGGGGGGGCAAGCCTTCATCTCAGTTACTAAAAAAAACAGAATGATTTCTCCCATCCTGAGGACAGGAGAACCAGCCTGTAAATTCCGAGAGTGGTGACTGCAAGCTAAACCGCGTGTCAGTCTAGGATACTCTTTTACAGCCCAGCGCGTCCAGCCATCACTCTCCTCACATACGAGCAGGGAGGAATACTCTATACTATTAATACAATACACTATCCCGGTGTGCTGTATCTCAAGAGAGAGGGGATGGGTGGGCAGGAAATATGAAAATCAGTAGCATTCCTGGCTGTGTGTGAATGATGCCTGAGATTCTAGCCTGGACAGTGGGTAAGTGTGTGCACTGCAGACTGCAGTACACTGTAATCACTGAACAGCATTATCTCCATTAGGGATGAGCTTTGTGTTCGAAACGAACGTATGTTCGACTCGAACATTGCCTGTTTGATCGTTCGTCGGAAATCGAACAAAACGGTCGTTCGCGCCAAATTCGAATGATGCACAACGGCCCATAATTCACTGCGGCATTGCACGCTAATGATTGGCCAAGCATGCTGTATGTCCCGCATGCTTGGCCAATCACAGCGCGCAAAAAACGAAGAGCCATAATTGGCCAAAGCCTGGGAGGCTTTGGCCAATTATGGCTCAGGGCTTTAGCACACGCCCCACACTATAAAAGGCTGCCTACTGGGTGTTACTGCACTTGTCCTGCTTATTTGCACCTAAGCGCATTTGCTTTAAGTGCACGTTTGCTGTGTAATAGCATGTAAGCGCAGTTACTGTAAGTGCACGTTTGCTGTTTAATCACACGTAAGCGCATTTATTGCAAGTCCAAGTTTTCTCTTTAATAGCATGTAAGCGCATTTACTGTAAGTGCAAGTTTGCTCTTTAATAGCACATAAACGCATTTACTATAAGTGCACGTTTGCACAATTTTTCTGCCCCTGTTTAACAGGGGTGTCTAATAGCAATTTTTGATGCAATACTTTGCACGTGGCTCTTTGTTGTGCTCCAATTACAGTTATTGTGAGGGGTTGCAGTGTTGTGTTGTGCCTAAGGCACAATTTTTCTGCCCCTGTTCAACAGTGGCGCCTAATAACAATTTTTGATGCAATACTTTGCACGTGGCTCTTTGTTGCGCTCCAATTACAGTATGTTTGAGGGGTGCCCTTTTTTCTACAATTTTTCTTTCTCAAAAAAATAATTGATTGAGCCAAGATCTGGCATTGTAATGGCCCCACACCCGCACGTGCGCTGGTCTGCATCTGCAGATTAGTTTGAAAGAAGCCCACTAACTATTGCAGAACAGATATGCCCATATATACACTGTGGTTTTAGTAATAAACTGACCTTTAATAACAGTACTCTATTCTATTCCATCCCACAGCAGGAGGTCGTGGGCCACATCAGAGGGCTCCGTGGGCCACATGTTGTCCCCGGGCCACTGGTTGAGCACCCCTGCCATACAGAAATCTGTCAGAAATCTATGAATGTAATCTCTCATGTGATCAGATGACTTGCAGAGGAATAAAATGTAAATAGCAAACATTTTCTCAAGAGCTCATAATAAGGGGGAATGCTGGTGCCAAGTTTCCACCCCCAGGGTCACTGCAGGTGTAGAGAAAATCTGTGTAAAAGGATATGGAGGAGCGATGAGGAGATCCAGGAATCAGGATAAGTAACAGACAAGCACATCCAAGAGATGAAGCTGGGGTCACTACACAGAAAATCAATCCAAGGAAACAACAGGCAGGACGAGGAATAGCAAGAAGGAGCTCAGAGACCAATGAGAATATTGCTCAGCCAATGGGAGATTATCTCAGCATGACTTACATAATGAGAAAATAAAAAAAATGGACAGCCGCACTCCAAAAAACCTTCATGGTTGTCTATTTAAAAAAGGAAAAATGCACTACAAGTCACAGCACACTACACGGGAGTAAAACAGCTGTAAATTAAACTATAAATTACTACTTAAAGTGGCTGATTGCAGCGGCGCATGCGCCACGGGGATCCACGGCTAAAGGCCCGGCAGGCCACGACATCACCGCTCCAGCCAATCACAGCGCTGGAGCGGCGATACCCGAAAGACACGCCGAGGAAAGATGACATCTCACTCAGCGTGGACCAGGTAAGTTCCTCTCACCTTAAACTCAATGGCTCAAAAACAGAACTTCTCCTGTTTCACGCCAATCGAAAGAGCCTTCCCCCTCCAATATGGACACCGCCACCCATTCTGGGACAAACCATCACCCCTAGCACCAAAGTCAAAAGTCTCGGCGTTATTTTTGACACCTACATGACAATGAATGCGCAAGTAGGGTCAGTAGTCAGCGGATCTCACCATCTGCTGCGCCTACTACGCAGACTTACCCCCTTTATCCTGAAAGAAGACATAGCGGTCGTGGTGGGAACAATTATCAACTCCAGACTGGACTATGCAAATGCCTTCTACCTCGGATTCCCAAAATACCAAATCGCTCGTCTGCAAGTCGTTCAAAATACGGCCGCCAGACTTGTGACTGGGAATCAATCTCACCTTCGCTGAGAGCCCTTCACTGGTTACCAGTAAAATACAGAATTACTTTCAAGGCACTCTGTCTGACACAAGTGTGTTCAAGGAAATGCCCCCCAATATCTATTCGAAAAACTAAAAGCTCACAACCCCAATCGCATTCTGCGATCCACCAATCAAAATCTACTTCAGATACCCAAAGCCAAATACAAGTGCAAGGGAGAAATAAGATTTGCAGTCCAAGGACCCAGACTGTGGAACGCTTTACCAATCAGCATTCAGTTGGAGGTGATTTTCTTGGCTTTCAGAAAAAAAAAATCAAAACTCATCTCTTCTGAGGGCAAAGTTTCAGTTAGGAAAAGGATACTAAGTGCCCAGAGGCGATTCAGTTTGCATGTGTTGCGCTATATAAGTTTCTCACTCACTCGTTCCGAGGTAAGTATTTCATAATCAGCTAGTATGCGGTGCATACTAGCTGATTATGGCTTTTGCTTTTCAGGTTTAAAAAAAATGACAGTGAGTATACAACCGCTTTAATCATAGCTTTTTCCTTTCTTAAAGTGGATGTAAACCCAATCTCATCAATTCTAAAGTACTGCCATAGTGCTGATCTATAAGGATGTACATGCCTCCTGCATGTATCCTTACCTAAATGGGGAGAGGGTGCAATCAGCGCAAAATGATGAGGAAAACTTGAAGATTAAATACAATAAAAATACAAATACAAAAAATAGTGATGAAAATAACTCCAAGGTTAAATTTTCTGTGAATGCTAGCTGGACACAAAGAAACTTTCACAAAATTCCCAGAATAGATACAACATAAAAATAGTGCAGCGCAAACAATAAATACAAAGTATACAGTACAGTGTCTCTAATGGTGCTTCTCATGCACCATTAATCAAGGACCTGTATAAACAGGAACAAAGTAAAGAGTGATATATTATACCAAGTAATATGTGCATAAATATCTTAACGAATGTCCATATATTAATGTGTGCAATAGATCCAATATTTCAATTGGTCTAATTAAAATCCACCAGAGTGCAAACGTGATGAGAAGGTAAACAGTGATCCCGCCACCAAATGGGTATTCTACTATTACCTCCAAAATAGACCACTGTTTCACCAGATGGTCATACTGCGCATAAGAATCCAACAGGAAGCCCAGGGAAAAGATGTTATGTAGAGTCCTCACATGTCAGTCATGATATGTATCAAAACAAAAAATGAGAGAAAACAAACATCTAAGAGCTTCCATAAAAAACAGGGATTTATTGCAGCATATAGCATACAGCTTACTCACATTTGGTGAGATAATAAAAGACATCAAGGAAAACCATAGGACCGGACAGAAGGGTCACACCAGGAAGAGGTTCAGACCATAAACGAGCGACTGTAGGGGTGATTCCTGTCCCCGGACGCGTTGCGTAAAACTTACTTCTTCAGCAGGGCAGGAATTCAAACAGTCGCGCGCTGTCTAAATACACCGCTTAACCCGGAAGAAATCGTCACATGAAACGTGATGACGTATACAGTTCAATTCAGCGTCATGTGAGATACTTGAAGGTATAGTCGAATGCCGTCCTTCAAACGTGGTGACGCGGTACGGCACGTCTCCGCGTCATTACACGTTGCGATAACTTTATTGTCCCGCAACAGGACGGTCAGGACGACATAGAAAATAATAATGAGATGTCGCCATCTAGTGGGTAAAAAGCATAAATACATATAAATTAATATAACAGCGCTCAGTGTGATCGGAACCTCTCTGATATACATACATACAGATGAAATTGAACATACCTTATTTTATTGCATTTAAATGAAAAAACTTACTAATAATAAAAACATATACAGGACACAAATGGAATAAGGGATCCACATAGAAAATACGATCCATTAACCGATCTCAATAAATCTAAATTAAAATTATATTTAAATAACTAAAACTATATAAAAATAAACTCAAATTAACTAAAAAACATTTGTTGGATATAAAACAATTTAGATCGAATTCTACATTGAGGCCTTCTGGAGTGAGCACTTTGGTCTCATAAATCCAGAAGGACTCTATTTTGCTAATTTGGCGAATGTAATTCCCACCCCTCCAGTGTTTATCGACCCTCTTGAGGCTCCAAAATTTCAAACATCTGGGATTCTTATCATGATATTGGCGGAAATGCTTAGAAACACTGTGGGACCGTTTACCCAACGTAATGTTGCTTACATGCTCTCCTACACGAACGGAGAGGGCACGGGATGTGCGGCCCACATACTGGAACCCGCAATCACATTCCAGCATGTAGACTACACCAACTGTTTGGCAAGTAATGAGATTTTTTATAGTATAGCTTTTGCCAGTGGAGAAGGAGGTAAAGTTTTTACGCTTCTTCACATTGTGTTTACATTGTTTACAGGCCGGACATCTACCGCAAGCGTAAAAGCCTGAAAGAAAAGAAAAAATTCTGTTTTCTTTAAAGACCGGTGGATCAATAACTCCAGGAGCTACTACATCCCTTACAGTAGGGGCTTTTTTGTATATAGAAGAGAGTCCTTCTGGATTTATGAGACCAAAGTGCTCACTCCAGAAGGCCTCAATGTAGAATTCGATCTAAATTGTTTTATATCCAACAAATAATGTTTTTTAGTTAATTTGAGTTTATTTTTATATAGTTTTAGTTATTTAAATATAATTTTAATTTAGATTTATTGAGATCGGTTAATGGATCGTATTTTCTATGTGGATCCCTTATTCCATTTGTGTCCTGTATATGTTTTTATTATTAGTAAGTTTTTTCATTTAAATGCAATAAAATAAGGTATGTTCAATTTCATCTGTATGTATGTATATCAGAGAGGTTCCGATCACACCGAGCGCTGTTATATTAATTTATATGTATTTATGCTTTTTACCCACTAGATGGCGACATCTCATTATTATTTTCTATGTCGTCCTGACCGTCCTGTTGCGGGACAATAAAGTTATCGCAACGTGTAATGACGCGGAGACGTGCCGTACCGCGTCACCACGTTTGAAGGACGGCATTCGACTATACCTTTAGCCGCAAGTATCTCACATGACGCTGAATTGAACTGTATACGTCATCACGTTTCATGTGACGATTTCTTCCGGGTTAAGCGGTGTATTTAGACAGCGCGCGACTGTTTGAATTCCTGCCCTGCTGAAGAAGTAAGTTTTACGCAACGCGTCCGGGGACAGGAATCACCCCTACAGTCGCTCGTTTATGGTCTGAACCTCTTCCTGATGTGACCCTTCTGTCCGGTCCTATGGTTTTCCTTGATGCCTTTTATTATCTCACCAAATGTGAGTAAGCTGTATGCTATATGCTGCAATAAATCCCTGTTTTTTATGGAAGCTCTTAGATGTTTGTTTTCTCTCATTTTTCGTTTTGATACATATCATGACTGACATGTGAGGACTCTACATAACATCTCTTCCCTGGGCTTCCTGTTGGATTCTTATGCGCAGTATGACCATCTGGTGAAACAGTGGTCTATTTTGGAGGTAATAGTAGAATACCCATTTGGTGGCGGGATCACTGTTTACCTTCTCATCACGTTTGGATGGATTCTAATCAGATCAATTGAATTATTGGATCAATTCTCATCACGTTTGCACTCTGGTGGATTTTAATTAGACCAATTGAAATATTGGATCTATTGCACACATTAATATATGGACATTCGTTAAGATATTTATGCACATATTACTTGGTATAATATATCACTCTTTACTTTGTTCCTGTTTATACAGGTCCTTGATTAATGGTGCATGAGAAGCACCATTAGAGACACTGTACTGTATACTTTGTATTTATTGTTTGCGCTGCACTATTTTTATGTTGTATGTATCCTTACCTGTCAAATGTCCCCCATTTAGCTGTTTGAAACCCCCAAAAAGTCCAGAATCGGTGGGCAGGTCTGTTGTTCGGCACTCGGTGGGCGGAGTCATGATGTCAGCAGACTCCCGCCCACCTCTACACTCCCCTTGGCCAGAGCATGCACAAGACAGGCAGAGCATACATTGTCTATGTATATTCTGATGGCTGTTCACTGGAGCATTTCATCATGACATTGAACTCTGGTTGACCTCATGTTTTGTAAACATTTACTCAAAACACAGGACAAGCAGACAATTCTGGCATAGCTATAAGGCAGAGGAGAGGGGGTGTGTGATTTGTGCACTGTTCATGATTGCAGGCTAGTGCACGAGATATGTAAATAACCTGTCACTCAAAGCATGGGGGCGGAACGGACTTTGGTTTTTATAGGGAAGTCCGTTTTATTCCACTGAACAATAAAAAGAGGATTGCTCAGCGCTGGATTAACTCTGTGTGGCAAGACTGGGCTCAGATGATAGGAAATCTTATTCTCTACATTGTGATATCAAAAAAAATAAAATAATTGGGTTTACATCCACTTTAAATAAAGACAACCATCAAGGTTTTTTGAAGTGCGGCTGTCCATATTTTCTTTTTCCATTTGTTGCCTTGTGCATTGCCAGCCCCCTTGATCTCCTGAGACCATACTGATCATCCTAAGGCTGTATTCACCTTTTGCCGCGATATTTGTGGTGTTTTTTACTGCGATTTTGGACAGGTCTAGGGTCACCAATGTTAAAAACAGAAAAATGCCCAAATACGCTCAATTTGAGCTACAAAAAAGGGTCCAGAAATTGTTTGGGCTTCAGGTGTTTTTGAGTGGAGATATGAACCATTGAGAATAATGTATTTTTTCCCCTCTAGCGTTTTGGAGCTTCATGCTTCAGGCGACAAAACGCTCAGGTGTGAATGCAGCCTAACGCAATCCACCTGGAGCGGCAACTTTCTTTGTTCCATGACTTGCATAATGAAGGAGGTGAGGGGGAGGGGAGGAAGTCACTTATGGTGACCATAGATACATGGAAATTCAGCTGGTTCAGCAGGGATCGGTCACATTCCCATCCATGTGTGGTCACTGCCGTATAAAAGTCACTCGATCAGTGGCTGCAGCCAATAGCTTCATCACTAATCAGTGTATTCCGAGAGCAGAGGAGCGCCCCCCATTGTCAGAATACAATAGTGCAGCAGGGAGGATTCCCCCATCCCCCTCCAATGTGTGGATGAGGGAATCTGTTCTTTTTTTTCATTCAGACTGCTGGCTGAATAATAAAACTGAACCATGTATGGCCAGCTTTGGAAGCAAGATATATTATTAATCATCAACTGATCCTCCTGAAGGGGTTAATCTACATATTACCTCCTCTGCCGCCAGATCAAGCAGAGTCTTCTCTCTAGGTCCTTCCAAATGGAATGTTCTGTCAGTATCTGACATCACTTCCTGTCTGTATTTCATAGAGACTTGCTGTCTGGGCAGAGGTGAGATCACCATCTTGTGGAACTCAGAGGAACTGGAGCCCAGAGAAACATGCTGTGTGTGTGTGTATATGTACTGTATATCCTTCCACTTTCTCTCCTAGTGTGTATGAAGAGGCGGAGCCCTGAGTGTGTATGAAGAGGCGGAGCTCCTGAGTGTGTATGAAGAGGCGGAGCTCTGAGTGGGTACGAAGAGGCGGAGCTCCTTAGTGTGTACAAAGAGGCGGTGCCCTGAGTGTGTATGAAGAGGCGGAGCCCTGAGTGTATGAAGAGGCAGAGCCCTGAGTGTATGAAGAGGCGGAGCTCCTGAGTGTGTATGAAGAGGCGGAGCCCTGAGTGTATGAAGAGGCGGAGCTCCTGAGTGTGTATAAAGAGGCAGAGTTCCTGAGTGTGTATGAAGAGGCGGAGCCCTGAGTGTATGAAGAGGCGGAGCTCCTGAGTGTGTATAAAGAGGCGGAGTTCCTGAGTGTGTATGAAGAGGCAGAGCAAATAAAAGGACGAAAACTGGACAGCCGCACTCCGAAATCACTTAAAATAAGTTGTCTTTTATTTTTCAACTGTACACACAGTCACTGCAACCAACAAAATACAGTATGGCCGACGCGTTTCACACTAACAGTCAGTGCTTAGTCATGGCCATGACTAAGCACTGAGTGTTAGTGTGAAACGCGTCGGCCATACTGTATTTTGTTGGTTGCAGTGACTGTGTGTACAGTTGAAAAATAAAAGACAACTTATTTTAAGTGATTTCGGAGTGCGGCTGTCCAGTTTTCGTCCTTCTATTTGCTATCATTAGCATTGCCAGCACCTTGGTGGTCCAACAACCCTTGATTGCACACGGGGCTCACCTGGAGCTGTGATAAATCTGTCTGTATGAAGAGGCAGAGCCCTGAGTGTGTCTGAAGAGGTGGAGCCCTGAGTGTGTATGAATAGGCGGAGCTCCTGAGTGTGTATGAAGAGGCGGAGCCCTGAGTAAGTATGAAGAGGCGGAGCTCCTGAGTGTGTATAAAGAGGCAGAGGTCCTGAGTGTGTATGAAGAGGCGGAGCTCCTGAGTGTGTATAAAGAGGCAGAGGTCCTGAGTGTGTATGAAGAGGCGGAGGTCCTGAGTGTGTATGAAGAGGCGGAGCTCCTGAGTGTGTAGGAAGAAGTGGAGCCCTGAGTGTGTATGAAGAGGCGGAGCCCTGAGTGTGTATGAAGAGGCGGAGCCCTGAGTGTGTATGAAGAAGCGGAGCCCTGACTGTGTATGAAGAGGCGGAGCCCTGAGTGTGTATGAAGTGGCGGAGCTCCTGAGTGTGTATGAAGAGGCGGAGCTCCTGAGTGTGTATAAAGAGGCGGAGCTCCTGAGTGTGTATAAAGAGGCGGAGGTCCTGAGTGTGTATGAAGAGGCAGAGGTCCTGAGTGTGTATGAAGAGGCGGAGGTCCTGAGTGTGTATGAAGAGGCGGAGGTCCTGAGTGTGTATGAAGAGGCGGAGGTCCTGAGTGTGTAGGAAGAAGCGGAGCCCTGAGTGTGTATGAAGAGGCGGAGCCCTGAGTGTGTATGAAGTAGCGGAGCCCTGACTGAAGAGGCGGAGCTCCTGAGTGTGTATGAAGAGGCATAACAGATGTTCTACATGACTAAATCTGACATCAATTTTACTGCAAAATCAAAGGGGCCAAAATGTCTCCCCCCCCCTCCCCTGAGCAGTAATATATTTCTATCCCCCTTGGTGGGAGTGGAGATGACCCATCTATAAGGATATACAGTACATACACACACAGCACAAGGCCGTGTTCATAGTACGAAATGTTTCTCTGGGCTGCAGTTCCTCTGAGCTCCACAAAGTGGTAATCTCACTTCTACCCAGATAGGAAGTCTCTATGGAAGACAGGAAGTGATGTCAGGTACAGACAGGAAGTTCCGGGTGAGAGGTGAGTCGGGAGGAAGTAGAGAGAAGACGTTGCTAGAAGAGGCAGCAGAGGAGGTAATAAGATCTTATTTTCTATTTACACCCAGTAACCCCGTCATGTCCGTCCTCTTCCTCCATAGTCACTGTGATGAAGGTCAGAAATATTAGATATTTAAATTTGTATCATATTTTATAAAGAAAACAATCTTAAATCTGGATGAAATGTATAACACAGTCAGTGTATCTGTATAATGTGGTGTGTGAGTTCCGTGGTCCCCCCATGGGGAGGACATGAGGCTCCCTCAGTAAGAAGAACATAAATGATTGTGTAGCGCCCCTGTACTTCCAAGTACGGACGCTATTGAAATTTAGTGGGAAAGATCAGAGCGTAAACTTACTCTGATCTCAATTGTGATTATTTAGGGCTCTCTGTTTCAGCTCGGCTGTGCTGTGGTCTCATTCTGCTGTGTCTGGGTTGTTGTTCAACCCCCGGACAGCAGGTGGCAGCAGTGGAAGCTGAGGTTCGGGTGCTCTCTTTAAGCAGCCAATCAGGAGGCCTGGGCATGCTGGGAGAGGGTACTTATGGGGCAGACGCCATTTTGGGTGGTTGTCTTCTGGTTCCTGGTGCGGCACCCACCTTTAGGGTGACCGCACATCACCGCACCCGAGCGTTATGGCCTACCTGGCCGGGGCGTGGGTCCTACGCGGAGTTCCTGGTTCCCGGAGCAAGCTGGTCCGGAACACTCTGAGCACCATGGGGACTTAGTGACTTACTGGGTTCCCACCATCGGAGATCCCAAGCGAGTTAAGCTGTTCGGTGGGGAGTCCAGTTGAGGGATACCAATGAAAGGCTGGTGTCCCAACAGCACTGGAACGAACCATTGGGGATTGAGGTACTGGACACTGAGGGATTGTTTCCTCTCAGTCAGTACTCTGGCGACATTAAAGGAAGACTCAGGCAAAACCCTTACTCAGGAGGAATACCTCCGTATTGCACTCAGGGAAGGCCAGGGGCAGAGGTGCTTTTCTGACAGTCGTTTAGAGCAGGGGTCTCCAAACTGCGGCCCTTTGCTAGCCTTTATCCGGCTTTCGGTTTTTTCCTCCCACTGATATGAGGCACTATTCGACTCCAACAAGGGGGCATTATTTCTTCCACCGATACCAATGATGAGATACAATTACTCCTACTGATAGGGGCACTACTCCTTATCCTACTGATCGCGAACTATGAGGCCATATTTATTCTCACCAATGCTGGGCCCGGGGCTTTTTCTGCCCCCGCTGGCCACAATCCGGCCCTCCTAAAGGCCGAAGAACAATAAACTGGCCCTTTGTTTGAAAAGTTTGGAGACCCCTGGTTTAGAGGCATCCTTCTCAAGTTTGAGTAATACTCTGGCTGCCAGGTCTGTGAGAGAGACCTGTCCAGGTACGCTATACCCACTCAGGCTGGAGTGGCGCAGAAAGATTGATTATTGTCAAAAAGGCGGACTGCTTCCATATCCAAGGCCTGAGTCTGCTATTCCTTCTCAAACCTTTGTCTATCCTTCCCATCACCTGTTGATCGTTTTTACCCGGCTGGGTAATAAAGAGCACTTATAAAGAGACTTCCTATTTTGTGGACATTTCTTTATTGCCACTGTATTCACTATTCACCCTAGACACTTCACCGGAGCCATGAGGTAACATGCCATTCCAAATCTAACCAGCGGCTCTTGCAGGGGTAGTGCTACAATTGTATATGGTGGTAGGATAGAACCAGACACCTCGGCACCCCCTGAATCTGAGGTGAGGTCTCTGACTGAATTCAGAACACAGATAATAAAGAAGGGGGTCAGTCTGGGGAGAGTCGTCTTCCATGATGGACACAGAGAGGGGCTGATGGTCACAGACCTCACTAGAAGGTGCTTAGAACTGCTGAGTCTGATGGATAATTATGGACTGTAAGGTTGTCCCGATACCACTTTTTTAGGGCCGAGTACAAGTACCGATACTTTTTTTCAAGTAGTCGCTGATACGAATACCGATACTTTTTTTAAATGTGTCCCCAAATGCAGCCGTGTCCCCCACATATGCAGCCATGTCCCCACATACCTTGCCGCCGAAAGCCGCCGCACGGAGAACTTTACAGCATTCATTTGAATAGCTGTAGTGTTCCCGCGGCGTATAGACACTCCCCCTTGCTCGGGATTGGACAGATCACGATCACCCATCCAATCCCAAGCAAGGGGGAGTGTCTATACGCCGCAGGAACACTACAGCTATTCAAATGAAAGCTGTGATGTTCCTGCATGCCGTTTAACCCATGCGGCGGCGGGGGGGGGGGGGAGTATTCTATTTAGGTATCGGGGGTATTTGCGGGAGTACAAGTACCCCCGCAAATACTCGGTATCGGTACCGATACTGGTATCGGGACAACCCTAATGGACTGTGTGCTACTCTCTGCACCCTGGGACATCTAGTTCTGTAATGTCTGTGCTGCTAAGCTGTGACCACACCTCACATCCTCCCTCCAAGGGCCCATGGACTTCACCCTGACTGTTCTGCTTCAGCTACCAGCCCCTCCCCCTGTCAGCCTGGATATCTGCCCTTTCCTGGACTTACCCCATCCTGCCTGGATCTTTGTCCCTGAGTACAGGTTCCCCATTTCTGATGGGCCATCCTATGTGGACTACCTGTGTGGTGTTACATTGTTACCTGGTGGATTGTTTTCATTGTACTGTGTCTTGCTACCCTATGTGCCAACACTGCTCTGCTCATGTGCTAAGGACTTTACCCCCCGCTGTACCAAACGCTGCTCTGCCCTGTGGACTATTAACCCTTTTGCTGTCCTGAGGAGCGCTCTTTATTTCTGTGCCTTTTGTTTGCCCTGTTGAAATACCACCCCTTTTCTGTCCCATTTAACTGTCCTGAGAATCACTCTTCATTGCTGTGTCTATTGTTTGTTCTGTGGACTAATTCTCCTCCTGCCTGTACCCCGAGTCCCCCAATAAATGCCCACACATCGGGTTCCTGGTGATTTGTCTATGTGCTCTCTCTCTGCGCTCTTAGTTCGTCGCACTCCCGTCATGTCCGTCCTCTTACTCCATAGTCACTGTGACGTCTTTTATCTCCAGCAGATGATGATACACACATATATAGTGTGGAAACCTAGATTAACCCCTTCAATTGGTGATTATTATTTTCCCTCCAAAGCTGGCCATACATGGTTCAGTTTTATCGTTCAGCCAGAGGGGTGAGTGAAAAAACGGAACTAATTCCCCCAGCCACACATTTGAGGGGGATGGGGAAATCCTCCACACTGCACTATTGTATTCTGACAATGGGGGGTGCTCCTCCACTCTCAGAATACACAGATCAGTGATGAATCTATTGGCTTCAGCCACTGATCGAGTGACTTTTATCCGGCAGTGACTACACATGGAAGGAAATGTGACCGATCGCTGCTGAACGAGCTGAATTTCCATTAGGGGTGCAACTGATCGTCACCGATCCCTGATCCGAACGGGTCACCCCGCGATCCGCGGAGCGCTCCGGAGCCTCGGCTGTAGGAAATTCCCCGGCTTCGGCCTAGCTCCGGAGCGGTGGCTATCTTGGTACACCCGGCAGCACCCCTCCTCTCTGTTCACACCCACAGAGAAGCCCGCGCTCGAGGGAAACACACGCCGCTGTCTGAGGTCTGAACTACTGTTGTGGGGGTTACTGTCTGAGGTCTGAACTACTGTTACTTAGTTACATAGTTAGTCAGGTTGAAAAAAGACACAAGTCCATCCAGTTCAACCAAAAAATAAAAAAATAAACAAACAAAATAAAACACAGTACAATCCCATACACCCAACTCCATACCCACAGTTGATCCAGAGGAAGGCAAAAAACCCCAGCAGAGCATGATCCAATTTGCTACCGGAGGGGAAAAAATTCCTTCCTGATCCCCCGAGAGGCAATCGGATTTACCCTGGATCAACTTTACCTACAAATCTTAGTACTCAGTTATATTACGTGCATTTAGGAAAGAATCCAGGCCTCTCTTAAAGCAATCTACTGAGCTGGCCAGAACCACCTCCGGAGGGAGTCTGTTCCACATTTTCACAGCTCTTACTGTGAAGAAACCTTTCCGTATTTGGGGGTGAAATCTCTTTTCCTCCAGACGTAAAGAGTGCCCCCTTGTCCTCAGTGTTGACCTTAAAGTGAATAACTCAACACCAAGTTCACTATATGGACCTCTTATGTATTTGTACATGTTGATCATATCCCCCCTTATTCTCCTCTTCACAAGAGTGAATAAATTCAGTTCCTCTAATCTTTCCTCATAGCTGAGCTCCTCCATGTCTCTTATCAGTTTGGTTGCCCTTCTCTGCACTTTCTCCAGTTCTCCGATATCCTTTTTGAGAACTGGTGCCCAAAACTGGACTGCATATTCCAGATGAGGTCTTACTAATGATTTGTACAGGGGCAAAATGATATCTCTATCTCTGGAGTCCATACCTCTCTTATACAAGAAAGGACTTTGCTTGCTTTGGAAACCGCAGCTTGGCATTGCATGCCGTTATTGAGCTTATGATCAACTAAAACCCCCAGATCCTTCTCCACTACAGATCCCCCCAGTTGTACTCCCCTTAGCATGTATGATGCATATTCTTAGCCCCCAAGTGCATAACTTTACATTTATCAACATTAAATCTCATCTGCCACTTAGTCGCCCAATTAGACAGAGCATTGAGGTCGGCTTGTAAATTGGAGACATCCTGCAAGGACGTTATTCCACTGCATAGCTTGGTGTCATCTGCAAAGACAGAAATGTTACTTTTGATCTCAGACCCAATATCATTTATAAATATATTGAAAAGTAAGGGACCCAACACCGAACCTTGGGGTACACCGCTGATAACCTTGGACCATTCAGAGTAAGAATCATTAACCACAAATCTCTGAATTCTGTCTTTCAGCCAGTTTTCTATCCATTTACAAACCAATATATCACCTTAGGTGACTTCCTCCCCTCCCCCTCATCTCCTTCAGTATTTTAAGTGATATTTTAAAGGCTTTTTTTTTTTTTTTTTAGATAACATGTTATTTTGGGGTCCTCTGCTGACCCTCCTGGCCCATTCCTACTGCCAATTGCACCCTAACATGCGCACTCCCAACCTGCTGCTTTGTGTGTCCATTCACACATAATACTGCAGCTCAGCCCCACCCCCCCTCTCCTCATTGGCTGACTGGCTGTGATTGACAGCAGCAAAAACCAATGCTATCTCAGCAAATGAGGAGGGAGAGTCAAGGATTTTGTGCACATTGCTAAAAACATTGCTGTCTCTGGTGAGTATAAGGGGGTGGGGGCTGCTGTACACAGAACGTTATTTACCTTCATCTATAGAATACATAAAGGTAAGAAATCTTGAGCCTTTAGAACCACTTTAAGTCATGCTGAGATAATCTCCCATTGGCTGAGCAATATTCTCATTTGTCTCTGAGCTCCTTCTTGCTATTCCTCGTCCTGCCTGTTTCCTTGGGTTGATTTCCTGTGTAGTGACCCCGGCTTCATCTCTTGGATGCGCTCGTCTGTTGCTTGTCCCAACCTTTATCCTGATTCCTGGATCTCCTCCTCCTCTCATACCCAACATAGAGAATGGAATTTGTGATCCAGGAGGTCAAATTTGACAAGGCTCCCAATTTGCAATTATAGTTGTTCTGCTTTGCGGTATTGAACTGTTGTATAACACTAGTCAGACAGCTTAACAATAATTCAGAAGTCAAGAAACGTGAGACATCAGATCTGTATGTATTCTTTTTCTGAATAACTTTGTAAAACTACAACTTAAACAAAACGTATGTGTCAGTACATTAAACATTACACAGCAGCCTCAGTCCATCAGTAAGAGTACTTACAGACAATTCTATCACTAGTCCAGGAATGTATTGAGAGCTTCTCATGCATGAGTCTGTTAGATCCAGGAGCAGGCATGAAATGGAGGAAATACAGTTCCAGGTTAAAGGTTACTGCCTTTCTGAGGAAAATACAACTTCCTGTAAGCAAGATAATAACCAACTCTGACCATAAGATGGCAGCAACGTCAAACTAACCTTGCACATATTTGCTATGAATAATATGGGCAGGACAATAGTTAACACTAAACTGTCCAGATCAAATATTTTCTCACTGGGGACTATAGTGCTTGAGTACATACTGACCTTCATATTACTTCCTGATATCCTATTACCACCAATACCAATCCAGATAATTTTCTGTTATCAATGTTATTTTTCTACAGGGAAACCTTCATAGATGACGTCGCCAACGAGGATGGAGGAGGACCGGAGTCACATGACTGAGAAGATACTAAACCTCACCCTGGAGATCATCTACCTGCTGACCGGAGAGGTGAGGAGGATTCTGGGAGGTCACATGACATCACTCTTATCTCTATTAATAATACACAAACCTGAGGTGAGGGGGATTCTAACATGCTGTTCCTATTGGTTCCCCAATACAGAGATTTCCTCTTGTGAAGTCAGGTGATCATATGACCATCACAGTGCCTCCATGTGACTCCCTAAAACCTGAGAGACACAACATGGAGAAGATTCTAGAAGTCGCCAAGAAGATGATGGAGCTGCTGACAGGAGAGGTGAGCGGTGCCGGGAATTCTGGGACATTATCCAGTAACAGACAAGGGATGTGTCTGGATGGTGACTGTATCATTGTGTGTGTCAGGTTCCTATAAGGTGTCAGGATGTCACTGTCTATTTCTCCATGGAGGAGTGGGAGTATTTAGAAGGACACAAGGATCTCTACAAGGACGTCATGATGGAGAATCAGCCGCCCCTCACATCACCGGGTAAGAGGAGACTTTATTGTAAAGGAGAGAGCAGTACGGAGGCTCCACCTAGATCCCCCATCATCTGATAAACACATAGAAACGATGGGCTAGATTCAGAAAGGACTTACGACGGCGTATCTCCAGATACGCTGTCGTAAGTCCGAATGAGTGCCGTCGTATCTCGGCGCCTGATTCAAAGAATCGGATACGCCGGAATTTAGGCAAGATCCAACCGACGTAAGTCTCTTACGCCGTCAGATCTTAACTGCATATTTACGATGACCGCTAGGTGGCGCTTCTGTAGATTTTTGCGTAGAATATGCAAATTAGGTAGATACACCGATTCACGAACGTAGTTGCGCCCGTCGTACTGATATGTCGTTTACGTAGGCGTTCAACCAGTGTAAAGTTACCCCCGCTATAGGAGGCGCAGCCCATGTTAAGTATGGGCGTCGGAACAGCGTCGAATTGTACGTCGTTTGCGCAAGTCGTTCGGGAATGGGGCTGGGCGTAAGTTACGTTCACGTCGATATCAAAGAATATTTCTGGCCGGCACATGCGCAGTTTGTTTGGCGCGTCATTAACGTGGGGTCACGATTAGTTTACATACAACATGCCCACTACTAGCCTACTTTGAATAACGTGGGCCTGCACATTTACACTACGCTGCCAACACTTTGGGCGCAAGTTCTCTGTGAATACGGCACCTGCCTTTAAAAGTTACGGTGGCGTAGTGTAAATGAGATGCGATACGCCGCTGGAAAATTACGCGATTCTATCTGAATCTGGCTCAATGTATTCAGTCAGTGTGTGTGTTTCCTACAGATGGATCCAGTAATGGGAACCCACCAGAGAGTTGTCCCCGTCCTCTGTATTCCCGGGATTTCACACAGGAAGATCACACCATCCCCCACCATCATCAGGTAGATGAGGAACAATCACTGATAGTATCATTAGGATCTGTACATTATCTGCATTGTTACCATTGATGTCATTTTTATTATATATTCAGAGTGGAAACCTGAGAGATCCTAAAGTTGAGGTTAAAGAAGAGATAAAAGAGGAGGATGGGGTGATGGAGGAGTTGGAGCTTTTGAAAGGAAACAAAGATCTGTACCAGGACACCACGGTGGAGACCTCCAGCTTCAGAAACCCACCAGAGAGATGTCCCCGTCCTCTGTATTCCCGGGATTCCACACAGAAAGGTCACACCACCACCCACCATCATCAGGTAGATGAGGAACAATCGCTGATAGTATCATTAGGATCTGTACATTATCTGCATTGTTGTAATTGATATTTAAAAAACATATACATCTTTCAGCGTAACAATCTCTGGGATGATAATATTGATGTTAAAAAAGAGTATAAAGAGGAGGATGAGGAGTATGGAGTGATGGAGGAGTTATCAGAAGGACACAAGGATATGATGGAGCCACCTAATACCAGGAACCCCCCAGAGAGATGTCCCCGTCCTCTGTATTCCCGGGATTCCACACAGGAAGGTCACACCATCCCCCACCATCATCAGGTAGATGAGGAACAATCACTGATAGTATCATTAGGATCTGTACATTATCTGCATTGTTACCATTGATGTCATTTTTATTCTATATTCAGAGTGGAAACCTGAGAGAGTCTAAAGTTAAGGTTAAAGAAGAAGAAGAGGAGACGAATGTGAGGGATGATCACCAGTCTATGGAGGAGGATGGAATAATGAGGCTAATTTTAGAGGACGGCACTCTTACAGAGATCAGCACAGGTGGGCTATTAACACTAAATACATTCCTCTACTCATACTGCTCACTGATTAGTCCAGAGTAGGGTGGGGACTGGGTGACATCAGCCTGTAATCCCCTGGTCACTTTCCTGAGCTGTGTTCCCCGTCCTGTATTCCTGTATTTCTCTTGGATAATCTTCCTTCTCTGTGCTGCAGACACAATTTATGTCTCTAGACTGGATTTATGGAGATTCTGGGGTTCAGTTGGCAGCAAAATATACATTTCTTTCTCGTACATCACGGGACACAGAGCGGCATATTCATTACTATATGGGTTATATGGAGTACCTTCAGGTGTGGACACTGGCAATCTCAAACAGGAAGTCCCCTCCCTGTATAACCCCCTCCCCTAGAGGGAGTCCCTCAGTTTTTTCGCCAGTGTCTTAGGTGTTGGTCACGGAATAGCTTTGCTCCACATCCTTGGGATTAAGGGCGGGCTAACCGGATCTGTCCAAGGAGCCTCAGTGCCAAAGTGGACAGTACCCGGGCCCCAAACCGTGGGGTTTTGCCTATAATGCTCCTCTTTGGAGGGCTGGACCCTGGGCCCAGGACTTGGAGTTTGCAAAAACCATAAGTTCCTGTTTGCCAGGGTGCTATATAGGTCCAGGACAGTGGGTACCTTCATAGGACCCCAGGGCCTGAAGGTCTACTACGCTACCCACGGAGATGGGAGAAGATTGGATCAGTTTGCTGGACAAACATCCTGCAGCATGGAGCAGGTAAGGGGGAGCCTGCGGGACTTGGTTCGACAGCAGGCTCTCCGGGGTAACCTAAAAGGGGGGATAGCCTAAGTATGCTCTGCATGGGCAACCTTGTTCACTATGTCTGAAGAGAGACAGGATGACACCTTTTCTCCCCCATCACTAGGTTCCCCTGTCTAAGAATGTGTTGCTAGCTAACCTGCTGTTTTCTTCCTAGGACTAGTAAGGATCCCTAGGGGCCTTTTGGAGAGTCCTACCTGGCCGGGGGTTTGAATCTGCCGCCTGTTTCTGCAGTCCTGGATCTCCAGCAGCGCGGCTCCTCCATGTTCCTCCTGTTTCCGGCATACGCGCGCGCGTGCGCTCGCACGTCTTATAGACGTTTTTCGCGCCGTTCACACAGGAGGGCGGGGGGGGGGCGTGCCTGCGGCGTCATACAGGGGCGCGCCTTGTGCTGTTATAGATCAGCAGGCATTGTCAGTGCTCAGTCTGAGGCTGATTTCAGAAGGAGAGGACGCAGAGCGGCAGAACAGTGACTCCCGGTGGCGGAAGAGGGGTAGTACATGCTGGACTTTGTTCCAATGCCTTTTTTGTTAAGCCAAGAAATTCCCCTTTTTGCAGCAGGTTGGAGGCTGGCAAACTAAGTTTGGGGTCACTGTATGTTTTAAAAAAGAAAATATATATAATATATTTAAAAAAAAAAAAAAAAAAAAAAATGAGAAAAACATACGGGATCCCATCAGTTTTTGGGCATTAGTGATCTATTGTCCCCTAAGCTCTGGTTTTGTACTCCTGGCCACTACAGTCTGTTGTGTGGGCGGAGTCCCTCGATTTTGTATTATGGCTTCCAAAGGTTCGGGGTCAAAGGGTACAAAAAAGACCAAAAAAAACAAAGGGGTTCCCCTTCTGATTCTGATGATATGCCGATACTTTCCCCGCAACTTATTAACATAAGGAGCGCCTTGGATAAGCCATTAGGGGGATCTGGTGCGGAGGCTGGCCCAGATCAGCCCAGCCCTGTGTTTATCACAGAGGAGATGCTAGCCGTATCCCTAGGGGGGCTAGAAGAGAGAATAGCAGCATTGATCGCTAGAGCTATTCCTGGTAAGAAACGGGTTAGATCCCCATCACCAAGAGGTGTATCCTCAGATGCTGAGATTCTCTCTCCGGAGGAATTAGAATCACAGGAGGATCAACTAGACCTGAACCAAGAGGGTTCAGGGATTGAGGGATCTGCCTCTGAGGAACCATTTTTAGACTCCCAGACAGAAAGATTGTGGGTACAGTCTTTGACGGACATGGTCCGCTCGGCATTTAGTTTACCATTGCCAGAGCCTCAGGTTCCTCCGGTATCCTCTCTGGGCTCTTTGTAAGCTCCGTTAAGCAACGCAGTTTTTCCGGTCCATCCTCTCTTGGAGGAATTGATCTTTCGGGATTGGGTACGGCCGGACAGGATTTTTCTGCCACCGAAAAGATTTGCGGTCATTTACCCCATGGAGGAAAGATTCTCCAAGAGGTGGAGGCTCCCAGTAGTGGATGCAGCCATCTCATGTGTGAATAAATCACTAACTTGCCCGGTTGAAAACATACATATGTTTAAAGATCCGGTTGATAAAAGGTTAGAGACACTTTTAAAAGCATCCTTTGCTACGGCAGGAGCAGTGGTGCAGCCAGCTGTGGCTGCGATTGGTGTTTGTCAGGCGTTAAAGGACCAGACAAAGGAAATGTTAAAGGACATGCCTACCCAACAAGCAGAAGAGTTTTCTGGCATTCCCAGAGCTCTGTGTTTTGCTGTAGATGCTATAAAGGATTCCATCCAGCAGGCCTCTCGTTTCACTATTTTTGGTGCACATGAGAAGGCTCTTATGGTTGAAGAACTGGGCGGCGGAGCCCCCATGCAAAAAGCTTCTGGCAGGGTTTCCCTTCCATGGAGGACGACTCTTCGGAGAGGATCTGGATAAATATATTCAGACTATTTCAAATGGCAAGAGTACCCTTTTACCGGTCAAAAAGACATTCCGGGGTCCTACATTTAAAAGGCAGCTCTTTCCTGTCTCGGGGCCCTCAAATTCCAGGCAGTATCGACGGCCGCCTGCACGATCCAACTTTAACAGTAGATCGCAGGGACAGGCCCCTGGGGGTAAGAGGCCATGGTATCGCAAGCCGACAAAGACAGCCCCTAAGTCTGCCTTATGAAGGGGCGCCCCCACTCTCGCGGGTGGGGGGAAGGCTTCGTTTCTTCTCAGAAGTTTGGGAAGCCAAGATCCCCGACAAATGGGTCCGGGCATCTGTAACCACAGGTTACAGACTGGAGTTTCTAAGGTATCCTCCGCCTCATTTTCAAGAATCAAGGCTACCAAGGGATCCAGCAAGGAAGGCCTCAATGCTGGCAGCTTTGGATCACCTGCTTTGCCAGGACGTAATTATAGAAGTGCCAGCCCAAGAGCAAGGGCTAGGTTTCTATTCCAATCTCTGTCATACCAAAGCCCAACGGCGATGTCAGGCCAATCTTGGACCTAAAGGGGTTAAACGGTTACCTAAAGGTTCGTTCCTTCCGGATGGAATCCATCCGGTCAGCAGCCGCCGCGCTTCAGAAAGACGATTTTCTGGCCTCCATAGACATAAAGGATGCTTACCTTCATGTACCAATCTTTCAGTCGCATCAAAGATTTTTACGCTTCGCGGTGGGGCAGCGACACTTCCAATTCAGGGCGCTCCCCTTCGGGCTGGCCACGGCCCCCCGGGTATTCACGAAGATCCTAGCCCCAGTTCTGGCCAATTTAAGGATCCAAGGGGTCACAGTCCTAGCATACTTGGACGACCTTTTAATCATAGATCACTCACGACCGGGTCTGCAAAAGGCAGTAAACCTCACGGTTCGGTACCTCGAAGAATTCAGCTGGGTCCTAAACCGGGGAAAGTCAGCGTTCCAGCCTACAAAGCAGTTGGAATACCTCGGCATGAGGTTAGACACAGAACAGCAAAGAGTGTTCCTGCCCCTGGTAAAGATCGAGGCTATCAAGGGGCTGGTTCAGTTGGTTCTAAACAAGAAAAAACCAACTATTCGCCTGTGTATGCGATTACTAGGCAAGCTAGTGGCCACGTTCGAGGCAGTACCATACGCTCAGATCCACACTCGCGTCCTACAGGCAGCCATTCTAGCAGCCTGGGGCAAGAGGGCACATGCTTTAGAGTCCCCTTTGACGCTATCATCAAGGGTCCGACAAAGCCTGGCCTGGTGGTTGAACCCCCAGAATCTTCTAAAAGGAAGATCCTTCAGCCCTGTTGTCTGGAAGGTAGTTACCACAGACATCAGCCTGGCAGGCTGGGGGGGGCGGTCTTCGAGGGGTCCTCTCGCCAGGGAACTGGGGTGAAAGCAGAGAGGCAGCTCCCCATCAATATCTGGGAGATCAGAGCTGCTCGCCTAGCCCTTCTGGCATGGACCTCCAGATTAAAGGGGTTCCCGGTGAGAATCCAGTCAGACAATGCCACGGCGGTGGCATACATAAACCACCAAGGGGGAACCAGGAGTCGGGCCGCTCAGAGGGAGGTGAGCTTGATTTTTCAGTGGGCAGAGGTTCATGTACCCTGCATTTCGGCGATATTCATTCCCGGAGTGGACAACCTGCAGGCAGACTTCTTAAGTCGCCAGAGTCTGTCGCCAGGGGAGTGGTCTCTGCATCCCCAGGTCTTTCAGACAATCTGCCAGAGGTGGGGAATGCCAGACGTAGATATAATGGCATCCAGGTTCAACAAGAAACTAGACAGGTTCGTGTCTCGAACGAGGGATCCTATGGCCTGCGGAACCAATGCGTTGGTTTGCCCTTGGCATCAATTCAAACTTCTATATGCATTTCCTCCGCTACAGTTACTCCCTCGCCTGTTGCGCAAGATCAGAGTGGAGCACAAGCCAGTCATTTTAGTAGCTCCGGCTTGGCCCCGGAGGACTTGGTACTCACTAGTCCTGAAGATGGCAGTGGGAGACCCTTGGACTCTTCCTCTACAACCAGACCTACTCTCACAAGGCCGATCCTCCACCCTACATTACGGCGTCTAAATTTGACGGCCTGGAGGCTGAATCCCTGATTCTCAGGGGTAGAGGTCTGTCTAGGCAGGTAATCCCTACCCTGATTAGGGCTAGAAAGCCGGTCTCCAGGGTGATTTATTACAGGGTGTGGAGGAACTACGTAGGCTGGTGTGAATCCAAAAGATGGAATTCCCGCAAATATACTATTGATAGGGTGTTAAGTTTTCTCCAGCTAGGAGTGGATAAAGGCCTGGCACTAAGCACAATCAAGGGACAGATCTCAGCTCTGTCAGTGTGGTTTCAGAGGCCGCTGGCCACCCACTCGCTGGTAAAGACCTTCTTACAGGGGGTCTTGCGTATTAATCCTCCTGTCAAGTCACCACTTTGTCCATGGGACTTAAATCTTGTTCTGTCATCCCTACAGAAACAACCTCTTGAGCCGTTGGCTGAGGTACCTTGATTTTACTGACTAGAAAGTCGGTATTTCTGATCACCATAGTTTCGGCCAGGAGAGTATCGGAATTGGCAGCCTTATCTTGTAAGGAACCATATCTCATTTTGCATAAGGATAGGGCGGGGTTCCGTCCTCATCCTTCCTTTCTACCAAAGGTTATATCCAGTTTCCACCTGAACCAGAATGTGGTACTTCCATCCTTCTTCCAAAACCCACCTCTAGAAAAGAGGGGTTGCTGCATACGTTGGATATTGTCAGGACCGTAAGGGCCTATCTTAAAGCTACAGAGAAGGTTCGGAAAACAGATGTGGTGTTCGTTTTACCGGAAGGGCCCAAGATGGGTCAGGCAGCCGCTTGATCCACCATCGCAAGATGGATTAAACAATTAATTGTTCGGGCCTGCGGTTTGAAGAGGTGCCTCCTCCTTTGTCGGTAAAGGCCCATTCTACCAGGGCCAGGGGCACCTCCTGGGCAGCACATCATCAGATCTCTATGGCTCGAATATGCAAGGCAGCAACGTAGTCATCAGTCCACACGTTTAAAAATTTTTATCAAGTGGACGTAAGAAGGAATGCGGATACAGCCTTTGGGCAGTCAGTACTACAGGCCGCGATTCAAGCTCCTCAGGATCTGAGGGGGCTCCCTTGATTTGATTTGAGATTTACATTTCTCGTTTAAGTTGGATTTACTAGTATCTGAGTATACCTCTAAAATTAAATCCTTCTTTGGAAGATGTCTCCCTCCCCTCATTAAAGCATTGCTTTCGGACATCCCATATAGTAATGAATATGCCGCTCTGTGTCCCGTGATGTACGAGAAAGAAAAAGGGATTTTTAAATACAGCTTACCTGTAAAATCCTTTTCTTGGAGTACATCACGGGACACAGAGCTCCCACCCCTCTTTTGGGTGACCATTTTGGGAGGCATACTGCTTGCTACAAAACTGAGGGACTCCCTCTAGGGGAGGGGGTTATATAGGGAGGGGACTTCCTGTTTGAGATTGCCAGTGTCCACACCTGAAGGTACTCCATATAACCCATATAGTAATGAATATGCCGCTCTGTGTCCCGTGATGTACTCCAAGAAAAGGATTTTACAGGTAAGCTGTATTTAAAAATCCCTTTTTTCACCATAGGTGTTACTTAAACCTAGACACCTGGGGTACGTGTTTTGGGTTTTCTTCCCCATACCTTGGTATGGTATGATCTCTGACAGAACAATTCTCCTCCCAGGGTTACTTGCTCTGTTGTCTGCTGGCTGTGCCGGGTGGAGGGATATGTCTGTATAGTCTCAGACCCAAGTCACTGAGTGCAGTCTCAGGAGATGGGAGGCAGCGGTGTGGGATCTCTGCAACTTGTCTCATGTAAATATTTAAGCTTCCACTGGCTACTGAATACCAATATTATGAGTCCTGACCCTTACACTGTATAATTTATATTGTACATCACATACTCCTCACCCCTGCACTATATACTCTATGTTAGGCTGACCAGACGTCCCCGATTTCCAGGGTCAGTCCCTGGATTGATCATACTGTCCCCGCTTTGCATGGTCGGGGAAGTCTGGTCACTGACAGTTCGGGGGAACAGACTGATTCTCCCATCCGTAGGACAGGAGAATCAGTCTGCACATTACGGGCCGGTGGCTGCAGCTGAGTGGAGTGAGTGTCTCCGACACTCGTCTCACACAGCCCAGCGAGTTCACTCCCCCCTCACTCCAGCATCGAACAGGAGACACGATGCACACAGCTCCTCCTCCTTCTGTCTCCTCTGTGTCTGCCGGGTTCCCCGCCCACTCTCCTATCTCGATGTACAGCCGTGTGCAGGCGAGAGAGGGGGAGATGTGCGCGGGAGATATGAAGAACTGCAGTCCTGGCTGCTACACATTCCCAGCTGTGTGAAAAATGCCTGAGCCACCAGCTTCCAGCCTCGTCCATCCAATGAGTGAGCTCTGCATTTACACTTTGTTCAGTGAACTGTCCCTATCTCCTTCCCTTCTCTCCTCCATCCATCACCCCCCCCCCCCCCCTGTTGTTCCATTTAGAACTTTTATGCACCAAATACTTTTTTTTATTTATTTTTTCAATCGGTACACCAGTAAAAATATATATATATGATCCTCCAGTTCCCTCCAAGTGGATGGGAGAATTCTCCCACTTTGCACCAATGGCTGAACAATCAGTGTTGCGGTCCTACCCCTGTAAATGACAGCGCTGGTCTCTGTCTTTATGGCAGCACATTAGGACACAGTGCTGGATATGTTAGGGGGCTGATGGGCACATGTGCAGAGCACGAGTACAATTGGCTATAGACAGCGGAGCCTCCCGCAGATCACTTAGCAGAGGTAGCACTGCCTAGCCGTCTCTGACATGCTGATCAGGATGCGATCCGAGTGATGCAACCAGTCGGATCTAATAATAAATACAATAGTGATTTAATTGATCAGAAAACCCAACTTTACTGGCATGGAGCCCACGTGACTGCTAAACATATTTTTGCTATATACAGTATGAATGCAGTCTTTATTCTTTATAAATACTGTGTTAGTAATATCCGACTGGGGGCGTCACCTGGATCACATCCCGATTGGTATGACAATAGAGAAGGCTATGCATCAGTACTGCTGCTCCCACAGTGGCAGAACACCAGGGCTGATCACAAGTTTGACCTTTGCAACCATGGTAATTCTGCCACTGCGTTGGACCCTTATATGGAGTTCCCTAGTGTGCTGATGACATATCTATTGCTTTCTGTCACCATGGGATGGGCCCAAGATGGTAGGAAGGGAGCTCTCTGCAGAACACATGAAGGGGCACTGCTGCAGGGCCATAATAAAAGAACCCCGCAACAGAAGTAAAGAACCCCAGGATCAGTGGGGAGAGTTGTGGGACCACAGAAAAGGGCCCGGATCCAATTAAATAATGGGGCCCCCATCAAGGTTTTTTGCACGAGAGCCCTAAAGGTTCACTGAACAGGCAGCATTTATTGGCTCTGAACAGGCTGAGCTAATGACTGCGGAGCTGCTGTGCACTGAACGGGCTGAGCTGCTGTGCACTGAACGGGCTGAGCTGCTGTGCACTGAACGGGCTGAGCTGCTGTGCACTGAACGGGCTGCATTGATGGACACTGGTGGGACTGCAAAAAACCTTGATGGGGCCCCCATGATTTAATTGGTCCCGGGCCCTTTTCTCTGGTCCCATGGCCCTCCCCACTGATCCTGGGGCTCTTTACTCCTGTTGCGGGGGCCCTTTAATTATGGCCCTGCAGCAGTGCTATTTCACTGGTGAGGCGGCATTGATGGGCACTGGTGAGGCTGCATTGATGGGCACTGGTGAGGCTGCATTGATGGGCACTGGTGAGTATAATACACACTTTAAATGTTCTTCAAATGCATGGTTTTCCCTTTTATGAACAATAAAATAATGATTGTAAGCGGTGGTAACCGATGTTATGCGGTTGGGCTGGCATAATAATGCTATGGGGCTGGTATAAAATGATTTTCAGAAATAACGTATATATATCATATAAGCATTGCATAAACACATTTCACATACACTGCATATATCATTTAAGGAATATCTGCTTAGTTTACTATTTGAAAATAAAATATGTCCCCGGATTTCATTTTAAAAATCTGGTCACCTTACTCTATGTTGTATATTACATACTCCTGACCCCTGCACTATATACTCTATGTTGTACATTACATTATTCTGATACTATATAGTCCTATCTGTTGTATCTTATACAATAAGTTGTACATTACATGGGCTTTACCTCTTTTGATTGATTGATTTAATGGATTTATAATGCGCCAAATACTGACCCGTCAGGGCAGCGCCTAAGCACAGGAAGCATGACAAGAAATAAGTAAATCACATCAGGGGTGAAAGAAATAAAAGGAAGTAAGAAGGGCAAGAGTAAACTAAGAAATAGATCAGCAGGCAGACAGCAAGAGGGACTAGCGCACCGCGGCATGCTTTTTCTCAAAGAGCCATGTTTTTACCCTTTTGCGGAAGGCCATGATGGATGGGAGTGACCGAATCGAAGCGGGGACACTATTCCACAAGGCCGTAGGTCTAACAGAGAAGCCTCGGCCCCCAAAAGTGAGCAGACGGGCGGATGGACAAGCCAATGTAGAGCAGAACCACTAATGTGAAACATGTCCTGAAGCCTGGAAATCAACACGGCATGGTCTATGGTGTCAAAGGCCACGGAGAGGTCGAAGAGCACCAAGGCAGCCGACTGTCTGGAGAGTTGAGACAGGGCAGAAGACATTTACCTGATAATCAAAAGGCTTTTAGATAGGGTTATCACACAATGGACAATGAGTATCTCTTATGAGTCTATTGACCTGGTTGGGGTTCAGAATAAAATCTCCTGTAATTCCTCAAGACATCCTGGAATGAACTATCCGTAATGTCCCATCTTCTGTAATACATGAATTAGGATTTCACGTAGAAACACTTCAGTATTTCATGGTCCATGACACCAGGGTTTTGATGTCATGTCGTTTCCTGTAAGGTTCCGTTACCGCCATTGGTGGACCCGGGGGATTATCTTTTGGTATATCATAGTTGAGGTTGGCTGATACAAAAAAGTGGTCGGACCAGATCACCTGTTTTGAAAAGGTGTTGCATATCAGGTTATTGGAGGAGAATATGGCATCATGCTGATGTCCCTTATCATGAGTCGGCCCAGAGATGATTTGTAAGAGACCCAGGGATTCCATATCAGTCAACACTTCACGTCCCAATTTGTCGTGTTCCACGTTTAGCCAGATGTTAGTCTCCCATTAGAATAAAAGAATCACATAGAGTTAGGCAGTGTAGAGCAAAAGCTGAAAGCTCATTAGCAAAGGAGCGGTCATAGCCAGGGGGGGCGTGGTAGACCACTGCAAGCAAAATAAAAAGGTTGTTATCTAGGTTTCAGTGAATGAGGTGGTGCTCAAATGACTCAGCGAATGAGGAGGTGCTCAAATGACTCAGCGAATGAGGAGGTGGTGCTCAAATGACTCAGCGAATGAGGAGGTGGTGCTCAAATGACTCAGCGAATGAGGAGGTGGTGCTCAAATGACTCAGCGAATGAGGAGGTGGTGCTCAAATGACTCAGCGAATGAGGAGGTGCTCAAATGACTCAGCGAACATATCGGACACTTTTGCCACATTTTTGGGACCATTCACATTTATACAGCGATTAGTGCTATAAATATGCACTGATTACTGTGTAAATGTGACTGGCAGGGAAGGGGTTAACACTGGGGGGCGCTGAAGGGGTTAATATGTTCCCTAAAGTGTGTTCTAACTGTAGGGGGAGGGGGACTCACAAGGGGAGGAGATCCATGTGTGTTCCTCTGTACTGGGAACACACATCGGTCTCCTCACTGCTGACAGGACATGGTCCTGCCGTGATTGCAGGCAGGGGGACATCGCGGCTGCCGGGCACGCACCACAGGTTCCAAACAATGCGGCGGGGATGCACCCGCGCCCCCTAGCCGCTCAAGAAGGCAAGGACGTCATATGACAGTCTGAGGGACAGAGGGTTCCCGCCGATGTCATTTTACAATGACTGGGTAGGGAATGTGTTAACCAGAGAGAAAGTATATGTGTTTTAATATACATTTGCATAAGCGCTGCCTGGGTTATATTTATAATTATTTATATCTAATTTTATTTATTTAGGTCTACCTTTTTTCTTTTCATGTTTTGACTGGTTGAAAGCCTGTATTTTAAGGTAGCAGCTGTAGCTATTAATGTTGGCAATATGTTAGATCTTGTCTATTTTCCATGAGCGCTTGTATTTTGTGTTTTTGAGACTAGGCACAGGTCACACATCTCATTTTTTCACCATATTATATTACACTCACTTCTGATAATATGCAAAACAGCATTTTACCTCCTTAATATTTTATTAATGTTGATCTCTGATTGTGATATGAAGCAGATTCACCCTCTAATAATACATCTATCTGTCTGTTATTCTCAGAGTGGATTAAATATCCAACTATATATCTGGAGATTTATATTTACCGCTCTATATAGATACTCAAGAATATTAACTCCATTATACACCAAACTTTTTTTGATGTTTTCATCCAATTAGTCGATCAAAACAATAAATCTGCCAACTAATCCAATTCTGAAAATAATCATAAGTTGCCGCCCTACAGAGGAGCCATTTACTAGTTACCTTGAGGGGGGAACTGTAAGATCCTCAGAGACAAAGCTGCCTGATGTGGGCGGAGTCCTGGTTTAGGGGAACCAATCTGCTCATGTCTAGTAATAATCTTTTTATTTCTATTTTAGTAGATGGACGGGAGATGAGGAAAACCTCAGAGGATTGTCTCACTTTGTCTCCAGCCTGTAAAGTAGAAGATGAGGACATCACACAGTATAGTCCAGGAGAAAACCCGGCTACCTCAAATGTCCATCCGGCACCACACAGTGTAGATGGACCATCGTATTCCTCTTATCCTAAAAAACCTAAGACTGTGAGGGGCGGCGGCGTCCTTTCAACAAATAAAAGGCTTTCCTGCACTGAGTGTGGGAAGCGTTTCCGTTTTAAATCTGATATTATTAGGCATAAAAGATCTCACACAGGGGAGAAGCCGTATTCCTGTATTGAGTGTGGGAAATGTTTTTCACAGAAGTGCGATCTCTACAGACATATGCTCGTTCCTCATCTACCAGAGAGTTCATTTAAAACTACAAGCCAACATCGGCAAAGGACAGAACTCTGTGAATGAATGGCACGGCTTCGCTATTTTCATAAAGTGACAGCCGGTACGGGGAACTTCTCCCTGCACTGCTGTCACACAGAGGACTCGGATCGCTGAGCCACTACAGGAACATGTTACATTATTCTTTAAACTTTTCACTGGCAGAGCTAATTTCTGCATTTTTTTTTTGCTCACATGTATAACCCCTTCAATAACGGATATTTTCATCCTCTTCCTGCCCAGGTAAATTTTCGTCTTTTAGCACTCTCACACTTTAAATGACAATTGTACGATCATGTAACATTGTACCCAAATCACATGTTTGTTTTTTTTTCCTCACAAATAGAGCCTTTTTTTAAGCGGTATTTGATCATCCCTGGGGTTTTAGTTTTGTGTTCCAATTAAAATAAGAAAATGTTAAAAAAAAAGTTTTTTTTTTGTTTCTATTATAAAATGTTGTAAATATGTTTTCTCCTTCACTGATGAGGAGGCACATATATGTTAGACTGATAGATGTCACTGATGAGGAGGTACTGACAAGCATACCCGATTGGCATCACTGGTAGGGCACAGGTGGTCATCACTGGCCATCAGCGTTGATGGGCCTCTACTGATAATCAATACTGAATATCAGTGCAGATCCCCCCTCCCTGTCAGGAGAGCCGCTGATCAGCTCTGCTCCACTCGTGCCTTGTCAGCATGAATAAAGGAAAGCCGATTAAGCACTTCCTGGTTACAATGTGATTAGCTTTGATTGGACACAGCTGATCACATGGTAAAGAGCCTACATCATAGGCTCTTAACCGAGATTGGAGATGTGGTGTGTCAGAGCGACACACCACTGATCACTGTGTGCCCGAGCGGCTTATTCTTCTGGATGTCATATGACTTACATTCAGGATAATGGGGGAAGGAGTTAAAAGATAATTTTAGGCCTGAAGATTATGTAAAACCCCCAAACATGATATATTTTCTGAAAGTAGACTATAGAATAAAATAGTGGTAGTTCCAATTTTTTATGTCACACGATATTAAAACAAAAGTCTAGGAAACACAATGTTTTTTGTAAAAAAACACACACGAAAGTTCATTTCAGTGGCCACAAAAAGTTCTGTCTGTTAGGTCTATGGTGATATATACATGATAGTTGTACTAGCTGTTGTTGCTAGGATTTTTAATTCACTTTGTTTGTCCTTTTTAACTTTTCTAGGTTTTGTATAAATAAAAATACATACTTTTTAGATGACTTGGTGTGTTGTGGTGCCTATATAGTCCGCTTTGAGTCCTCGCTCTAAATTTGGCAATAATCTAGGATTATTATATTGGCATCGACAGTACCACCCTGTAGGGATGTCTTCTTTATCTATTAATGACATCATGAGCTGATAAGGAGAATGTCAGTTGTCTGAATAGCATCCTTGTGTGACCTTTCCCCTCCTCACTCCATCAGCTTTGGGGTCTCAGCTGAGTCATGGGGGAAAAAACTGAGGGAGAAGGGCATTGTATTGATCAACCATGATCCATTACACAGCATATAGTGCCAGGAAACACAAAGCTGATCACCTCAGCCAGCTCACAGCCCATAAATAGCAGGGGTCTCCTACTGGATAAAGGTGATCTGAGATCCCATTTTACAGTAAACGGTGCAGAAACTGAAGAACACACTATGACAGTGATACCTCAGATAACTTCCCCAACTATCCTAAGTCCCCAAGGACTTGGTGTTCTCCCAGTCTCTCCTGTACTGAACCTTCACTTGGGGACATTGTCTGCTCCCCTTACTGGTCAAATCTCGCCAGCCTCCACCCTATCCCTTATTGGGCACACCATGGATGAGATGCTGCTCTCCCCCCCCTGGCCCCAGTTAATACGGATCTTCCTCGAATGCATCAAACAACTGACATAATCCCCGAATAACAAGTGGGTTTCGCTGAGATGTTCAGTAAACTTGCGGTCCTATTAGACCAAGGCCTTAATAACAAACAAAATTACTACTGACATCAAAGGTGACTTCCAGAACCTAGGTGTGTGCATGGAGGCAATTGAGAATAAGCTGGACACTATTTCCAAAATCAACCATAATACGGACCGTATACAGGACCTCCAATCCCAACTGGACTCCGCCCTGACCAAATTAGATGATTTGGAAAACAGAATTGGACGACACAATTTCAGAATTAGAGGCATCCCTCAAACATTAAAATACCCCTTATCCTGGAAATTTGTCAAAATAGATTGGAACTTGACTGAGCCCATAGAACCCTCGGTACACCAAGAAAAGATGGTCTACCAAGGGACAGTTAAAGGAAGAAATTATGCAAAAGGCACGTTCCACAAAGCAATTAAAATTACAAGGACATGCTATTTAAACCCTTGCAGAGCTTTTACCGACAACAATTCAAAAAAGAAGAACATTCTTTACATTATACTTCTTTTTAAATAGGTTGATCCCTGTTATTCTAAACTATATTTTGTTCCAGGGGCGGACTGACCATTCGGGCTCTGCCCGGGGGGGCCAGACCAGCTCAGCCCTTCCCTGGAGGTGCCCGCAGCAGTGTCAGCTTTTACATAATTAAAAAAACTGAGTCTGTACTCTGTACCCCCTGAGATGCCTTGTATAAGAGGCTCGCTCGGGAGGTATGAGCTTGCCAGGATGAATGGCTCATCAGAGCCGTGAGCCGCGTGCGTCCAGGGAGGTACAGTGACACTGTGACAGGCGCTCCGGCCACCTCTCCCCCCTGTATGTGAAGGAGCTGCTGGACTCGGAGGCAGACTGAATTGCACAGAGACACTAACGAATGGCATCCACACTGACCTGCCTTGTGTCGTGTGCAGAAGCAGCTCAGTGTCATAAATAATGAAAGCCCTGTGATTGCAGTTACCGTGACGGTGTCTAATCTGTGTTATAAGAGCCATGCCCATGCTGATTGTTTCTTTAGCTTCTTGCCCTGCGCTGTGTCTGTGCTTTATTACCAAGTAGCAGGTCAGGGCCTATTCACTAGTGCACATGATAAGCCACCCATCCCGGAGTCTTGTCGAGATGGTTCCCCTATCAGATAGGTTCTAACCTCGAATGCGCTGCACTTGCGCAGTCAGAGGCTACGAAAATCTCCGAGCCCGAATAGCTGTTCGTTAGCTGTAAACGGAGCATATGCAATGTACACTGAGCTCGCTCCCGACCCTATGCTTTGTGCTGGTTATGCACGCCCCCTCCACTCGCTCTATACAGCAAGGGCCGGTGGTTATACACGCCCCCAGTTATATCCGCCCCTTTGACATAGCACTGGCCATCGAGTGGAGGGGCCGTGTACAACCAGCCCCAAGCATCAGGTCGGGAGCGAGCACATTGCACATGCTCCATTTACAGCGGACAAACAGCTGTTCAGCCTCGGAGATTACCGTAGACTCTAACTGAGGATGCACAGGTTGGAACTTATCCAATAGAGGAACCATCTTGTCAGAACACCGGCCAGCTTATACCTCCCAACCCCTCTCATACAACAGCCACATCAACCTAGCTAGCGGGATTTAATGGTTCAAGGCACTGCTTTCTGGGGGGTACAGACTCAGTTTTTTTTATTGTGATTGATAAGCTTCCGCTGTTGCGGGCACCTCCAGGGGCGGACTGAACCAGCCCGGGCCTCCCACCACAGTGCCCGACTGACCAAATGGTCAGTCCACCCCTGGACACTTATATCTGGTACACTGAATGCCACTCAGTGTATACAGGTGGTTCTCAAAAAATTAGCATATTGTGATAAAGTTCATTATTTTCTGTTATGTACTGATAAACATTAGACTTTCATATATTTTAGATTCTTTACACACAACTGAAGTAGTTCAAGCCTTTTATTGTTTTAATATTGATGATTTTGACATACAGCTCATGAAAACCCCAAATTCCTATCTCAAAAAATTAGCATATCATGAAAAGGTTCTCTAAATGAGCTCTTAACCTAATCATCTGAATCAACTAATTAACTCTAAACACCTGCAAAAGATTCCTGAGACTTTTAAAAACTCCCAGCCTGGTTCATTACTCCAAACCGCAATCATGGGTAAGACTGCCAACCTGACTGCTGTCCAGAAGGCCATCATTGACACCCTCAAGCAAGAGGGTAAGACACAGAAAGAAATTTCTGAATTAATAGGCTGTTCCCAGAGTGCTGTATCAAGGCACCTCAGTGGGAAGTCTGTGGGAAGGAAAAAGTGTCGCAGAAAACGCTGCACAACGAGAAGAGGTGACCGGACCCTGAGAAAGATTGTGGCAAAGGACCGATTCCAGACCTTGGGGGACCTGCGGAAGCAGTGGATTGAGTCTGGAGTAGAAACATCCAGAGCCACCGTGTACAGGCGTGTGCAGGAAATAGGCTACAGGTGCCGCATTTCCCAGGTCAAGCCACTTTTGAACCAGAAACAGCGGCAGAAGCGCCTGACCTGGGCTACAGAGAAGCAACACTGGACTGTTGCTCAGTGGTCCAAAGTACTTTTTTCGGATGAAAGCAAATTTTGCATGTCATTCGGTAGTCAAGGTGCCAGAGTCTGGAGGAAGACTGGGGAGAGGGAAATGCCAAAATGCCTGAAGTCCAGTGTCAAGTACCCACAGTCAGTGATGGTCTGGGGTGCCATGTCAGATGCTGGTGTTGGTCCACTGTGTTTTATCAAGGGCAGGGTGAAGGCAGCTAGCTATCAGGAGATTTTGGAGCACTTCATGCTTCTATCTGCTGAAAAGCTTTATGGAGATGAAGATTTAATTTTTCAGCACGACCTGGCACCTGCTCACAGTGCCAAAACCACTGGTAAATGGTTTACTGACCATGGTATTACTGTGCTCAATTGGCCTGCCAACTCTCCTGACCTGAACCCCATAGAGAATCTGTGGGATATTGGGAAGAGAAAGTTGAGAGACGCAAGACCCAACACTCTGGATGAGCTTAAGGCCGCTATCGAAGCATCCTGGGACTCCATAACACCTCAGCAGTGCCACAGGCTGATTGCCTCCATGCCACGCCACATTGAAGCAGTCATTTCTGCAAAAGGATTCCTGACCAAGTATTGAGTGCATAACTGAACAGAATTATTTGAAGGTTGACTTTTTTTTTAATAAAAAAAAACACTTTTCTTTTATTGGTCGGATGAAATATGCTAATTTTTTGAGATAGGAATTTGGGGTTTTCATGAGCTGTATGCCAAAATCATCAATATTAAAACAATAAAAGGCTTGAACTACTTCAGTTGTGTGTAATGAATCTAAAATATATGAAAGTCTAATGTTTATCAGTACATTACAGAAAATAATGAACTTTATCACAATATGCTAATTTTTTCAGAATGACCTGTAGATATTAGTGTTATATATAGGGAATAGCACTAAGACCAGGTTCACATTGAAGCAATTTACCATGCAATTTGACATGTCAAATCGCATGGCAATGGCACTACCCGAATCGTTGCGATGCCCCATTTGTGGCGCCGATTACCAAAAGTAGTTTCTGTACAACTTTTGGCAACTTCTTGGTGCAATTTCCATAGACATCTGTGCAGCAACCCGCACAGGTGTCTCTGAAATCACCCGCCAAATTCGCACTGACATGCGGGTATGAAATCGTGCGAGTTTAACTGAACTGTCTCGCACAATTTCATTCCCGCTGTCAGTGTGAACCTGGACTAAAACTGATTCACACCTATGTATTTTTTGTGCATTTTGCCGATTTGCACAACAATCCATTTAACATGGTTTTCTATGGAACACGTTCTGTAGTGCAAATCTGCAAAATGTAAAAAGCACTAAAAATGCATAGGTGTGAATCAGCCTAAGTGAGTGTTATTCCCTATATATATTCCTTACGTTGGTGGTCAGTGAGAAGAAGGTCCCTTACATTGGTGGTCAGTGGGAAGAATGTCCCTTACATTGGTGATCAGTGGGAAGAATGTCCCTTACATTGGTGGTCAGTGAGAAGAATGTCCCTTACGTTGGTGGTCAGTGAGAAGAATGCTCCTTACATTGGTGATCAGTGAGAAGAATGTTCCTTACATTGGTGATCAGTGAGAAGAATGTCCCTTACATTGGTGATCAGTGAGAAGAATGTCCCTTTACATTGGTGATCAGTGAGAAGAATGTCCCTTACATTGGTGATCAGTGAGAAGAATGTCCCTTACATTGGTGATCAGTGGGAAGAATGTCCCTTACATTGGTGATCAGTGAGAAGAATGTCCCTTACATTGGTGATCAGTGAGAAGAATGCCCCTTACATTGGTGATCAGTGAGAAGAATGCCCCTTACATTGGTGATCAGTGAGAAGAATGCCCCTTACATTGGTGATCAGTGGGAAGAATGTTCCTTACATTGGTGATCAGTGAGACGAAAATGTCCCTTACATTGGTGATCAGTGAGACGAATGTCCCTTACATTGGTGATCAGTGGGAAGAATGTTCCTTACATTAGTGATCAGTGGGAAGAATGCTCCTTATATTGGTGATCAGTGGGAAGAATGTTCCTTACATTGGGGATCAGTGGGAAGAATGTTCCTTCCATTGGTGATCAGTGGGAAGAATGTTCCTTACATTGGTGATCAGTGGGAAGAATGTTCCTTACATTGGGGATCAGTGGGAAGAATGTCCCTTACATTGGTGATCAGTGAGAAGAATGCTCCTTATATTGGTGATCAGTGGGAAGAATGTTCCTTACATTGGTGATCAGTGGGAAGAATATTCCTTACATTGGTGATCAGTGGGAAGAATGTTCCTTACATTGGGGATCAGTGGGAAGAATGTTCCTTACATTGGTGATCAGTGGGAAGAATGTTCCTTACATTGGTGATCAGTGAGAAGAATGTTCCTTACATTGGTGATCAGTGGGAAGAATGTTCCTTACATTGGGGATCAGTGGGAAGAATGTTCCTTACATTGGTGATCAGTGAGAAGAATGTTCCTTACATTGGTGATCAGTGGGAAGAATGTCCCTTACATTGGTGATCAGTGAGAAGAATGTTTCTTACATTGGTGATCAGTGGGAAGAATGTCCCTTACATTGGGGATCAGTGGGAAGAATGTCCCTTACATTGGTGATCAGTGAGAAGAATGTTCCTTACATTGGTGATCAGTGAGAAGAATGTTCCTTACATTGGTGATCAGTGGGAAGAATGTCCCTTACATTGGTGATCAGTGAGAAGAATGTTCCTTACATTGGTGATCAGTGGGAAGAATGTTCCTTACATTGGTGATCAGTGAGAAGAATGTCCCTTACATTGGTGATCAGTGGGAAGAATGTTCCTTACATTGGTGATCAGTGGGAAGAATGTCCCTTACATTGGTGATCAGTGGGAAGAATGTTCCTTACATTGGTGATCAGTGAGAAGAATGTCCCTTACATTGGTGATCAGTGGGAAGAATGTCCCTTACATTGGTGATCAGTGAGAAGAATGTTCCTTACATTGGTGATCAGTGGGAAGAATGTTCCTTACATTGGTGATCAGTGGGAAGAATGTTCCTTACATTGGTGATCAGTGAGAAGAATGTTCCTTACATTGGTGATCAGTGGGAAGAATGTTCCTTACATTGGTGATCAGTGAGAAGAATGTTCCTTACATTGGTGATCAGTGGGAAGAATGCTCCTTATATTGGTGATCAGTGGGAAGAATGTTTTAATTCCTATAATAAACATTTATTTTGAACATTGTGTAGAGCAATTCTTTGAACGCCTGCGATATGGGCAGTGCAATATGTAGGTGGGACTTTGTGTGAATGTAGCTTTAATGTGGGCGGGGACACATGGGCGGAGACACAGGGGGCCCCATGATCTCCTTTTGCTTGGGGCCCCATGAACTGTCAGTCCACCCCTGTTTTGTTCTTATGTTCACGCTAGGGTTTTTTCTGGTTTGATGGCTTTGATTGGGCCCTACACTGAATTGTTCACTACTGGATGTATCCATTCTCCTAAGGGGATTTCTAATCCCCTTTATCTTAACACTAACCTAGGAGTGGCCGAAGGCCAGAGTGGTACTAATTTACCTCCACCTGTTTGTCAGCTTTAAGCGTTGACTCACTGAGACAGGTTAGTCTCCTTTCCGGAAAAGGCGACACAAATTCTTCTAACTTCTCCCCCTTTAGACCTGCATGGAAACCGTCCCCCCAGCCTAGAGGGTATGTTTTGGACCCCTCTTTCTCCTACTGTCTGTTTATGTTTGTTATCTGACCCTACCTGTGAAATTAAACCCCATTTCTCTTCTAGTGACCGTTCCCGGAGATCACATTTTTTTCCTCATGGTACTTGAGATGCATCATTCTGCCCATCAAACACAGGAATTGAGGATATTTACATCTGAGGTAAGTTATCTTGTGAAGCAAGATGACCCCCCTTTCTTGTTCCATGGCTAAACCTGATGCACACCACCCTACTTTTCTTGTTTTAGGATTGAAAGGGATATTCTATGCTTTTTATTTTTCCAGACGTAGTTCATTAGTAAGGAGTTTAGGGTTCTTAATTATTGTTGAGGTAGCGCTATTGGCATTAAAAGAAATGTATACAGTATTTTTGGAACATGTATCATCTTCAGCATATTTATGCGTCCCACACAGGAAATGGGTTTGTTTGTTTTTTTTAATTAATTTTTGGTCTCATTCAACAGGGGAACAAAATTGATTTTATAGAGCTTCTTAACCGTATTCAGGGCAGGACTTAGGGTGGTGGGGGCCCCTGGGCTTGAGTGTTGAAGAGGCCCCCTAGAGCGAGGGTGGGGATCATAGTTGTTGAGCGGAGGGGGAGCAAATTGAAGTTGTTGAGCGGGGGGGTGCGCATTAAAGTTGTTGAGCGGAGGGGTTTGAAGTTGTTGAGCGGGGGGGTGCGCATTAAAGTTGTTGGGGGGGGGGGGTGACTCTCATCTGTGCACGGAATGTGTCGGCTCTCTTCCCTTCAGCAGACATCCCCACACCGCTCTGGTTCCTCCTGGGGGAGGTTTTGCAGTTGTTCAGCGGAGGGGGGGGGGGGTGCCTCTCATCTGTCATTAGCCCGGCTGTCGGCTTTCTTCCCTTCAGCAGCCACAGTCCTCCACACACCGCTCCGGTTCCTCCTGCTTCTGTGCTGCCTCCTATTGCAGTGTGGGAAAATTAACCCTTTCACGGGACTGCGGGAAGAAGTGGAAAGTCCCGCAGAATGGGAGGTATGCGCAGGGCCACCATCAGGAATTTTGGGGCCCCTTACACAGCTTAAGGCATGGGCCCCCTGGAGCAGAGAACCGGGGCGGGGGGGTGCTGCTGCCTGAAATTGAGAAGCGGGGGGTCTGCCACAAATTGAGAAGCAGGGGGGGGCCTTTACAAAAATATAGGGGGGTAGGCATCCGGGATCTCTGGGCCCTTTAATAAAAGAAAAAATAAACCTCTGGGCCCTTTAATAAAAAAAAAAAAAAACATTTATAAAAAATATAAAGAAAATGTAAAAAAAAATTATAAAAAAAAAGGGGGGTTGCCATCCGGGGGCCCTGGAGACCTCTGGGCCCTTTAATAATAATAATAATATATTCTATAAAAACATTTTTTTTAGAAAAAAATAAATAAAAGTGGGGGTTGCTGTCCAGGGCCCTGGGGGCCTCTGGGGACCTCCAGACCCCTAAAAAATAAACATTTATAAAAAATGGGGACCTCTGGGCCTTTTAATAAAAAATAAAAAAATATAAACAAAAATAAAAAAAATAAACATTTATAAAAGAAAAAAAAACGGGGGGGGGGGTGCCCTTTAATAATAATAATAAATATATATAAAACATTTTTTTTATAAAAAATAAATAAAAAAAGTAGGGGTTGCTGTCCGGGGCGCAGGGGGCCTCTGGACCCCCTAAAAAATATATATATTTTTTTTAGAGGGGCCCCCTATTGGGCGGGGCCCATGGGCTTGAGCCCAGTCAAGCCCAATGGTAAGTCCGGCCCTGACCGTATTGGCTAGTTTTATGCCCAGGTATTTTAATTATTTTCGCCAGGGTAAGGAACAAATCTCTTTCACCCTACCCTCTTCAATTTTATTAAGATTTATATTTAATATTTCAGATTTTGCAACATTAATCTTAAAGTTGGAAATGGTACCATATTGTTGTAATATCTTAGATAGCTTAGGAATGGTGTTCACCGGATTAGTAATGTAAAACAGAATATCATCGGCGAAAGCCGATAGTTTGTGTTCCTCTTCCCCCACCCTAACCCCATTAATGTCGGGGTCCTTGCGTATCGTAGCCAACAATGGTTCTAATGACAGGATGAAGAGAAGAGGAGACAGGGGACAACCCTGTCTTTTGTTCCGTTCTTCATTACAAAAGAGTCCGAAAGAGATCCATTGATCTTGATTCTTGCTGAGGGCTGGTGATAAAGTGTTTTGATCCATCTGATAAGCCTTTTCCCTATTCCCATCGCAGCTAGGGTCTGCATCATGAGTCCCCAGTCTACCCTGTCGAATGCTTTTTCAGCATCTACCGACAGGAATAGACCAGGGGACCCATCTTGCCTTATGTTCTGTAGTAGGAGGAGTGCTCTTATACCATTATCCTTGCCCTCCCTATTTGGTACAAACCCCACCTAGTCCGGATGGACCAGGAAGTGCATAACTCTTTTCAAACGTTCCGCCAAAACTTTCACAAAAAGCTTGATATCTATGTTGAATAAAGAGATGGGTCTATATCCTGAACAGATAGAGCTGTCCTTCCCTTCTTTTAAGATGATTGCTACCGATGCTGCTAGTGCTTGCTTGCTGATTTCGTACTCAGAACCCAGGCCGTTAAAGTATTTGCAGAGTATTGGTATCAGGATGTTACTAAATCTCTTGTAGTATAATACTGTAAGCCCGTCAGGGCCTGGACTTTTCACCCCTGCCATACTTTAAGGCATTTTTGATTTCCTCTTCTGTTATGGGCCTATCCATATTTAAACTTTCCTCCTCCTCCATCTTTGGTAGTCCTGCCTTCTCCAGGAAAGCCAAGGCCGTAGCCTCCTTCTCTCCTGCCAGCCCCCCTGGTTGTTTAATCGTATACAGTTCCTCATAATAGTTTTTGAAGGTTTCAGCAATGTCAGCAGTTGAATAGACCAAACCACCGTTTTCCCTTTTGATTTTTTCGATATAGTTCCTAGTTTTCTTTTTTTGGGCCATTTTAGCCAAATGTTTACTGGATTTGTTACCCCATATGTACCTCTCTCTGGCGATACTATTAAGGTTTTTCCTTACGTCTTGTTCCGTGATCTCCTTAAGTTCATCTCTTTTTGCAGTTAAATTAAGGTATGTCTCTTTTTGTCCCTGCTCTTTGTGTTTTTGTTCCAGGTACGTTATTTCTTTGACAAGTGTATCGCGCTGCCTGTTTCTCTCCTTTTTTCTCCTCGCCCCCTCTGATATTAATATCCCTCTGATGTATGCCTTGTGAGTCTCCCAGAGAGTTGCTGTTGAAATCTCTTCAGTGTCATTGACTAGAAAAAATTGCTTGAGTTCCTTTTCCACCCTCCCTGCCCCACCTTCATCATGAATCAGGTAGTCATTGAGGTGCCATACCGCCTGTTTAATATTTTGAAAAGCTGTTTCGATTTTAGTGTTTATCGGTGCATGATCTGATATGGTCATTATCCCAATCTCTGTCTCCGTAATCTGATCTAATAACCTATGGTCTACTAATATGTAGTCTATCCTAGAGTACGTTCCATTGGGGGGGGAAGAGAAAAACATATAATCTAGTGTATTTGGATGAAAAGCCCGCCAGGCATCCACCAATTGGCAGTCGTACATCTTTTGTTTTATTTTTTGTAACTGTATATTAGTTGTCTCCCTTCCTCGGGACGTACTATCTTCTCTCGGATTCAGAACAAAATTCAAGTCACCCATCAAGATCATATAGCCTTCCGCAAAGCTCCTTAGTCTACCCGGGATTCGGCCTAAGTATTTTATTGGGTGGGCATTGGGAGCATATATGTTTGCTAGGGTATAGACGGTGTTCCCTATTTTTCCTTTCAGGAATAAATATCTACCTTCTGGGTCTGTGTTCCTCGCCTTTAGGGCGAATCCCACCCCCCTAGCAAAACCAATTGCCACTCCCCTTGCTCGTTTGGAGATAGAATCTCCATAAAACCAGGTAGGATACGTAGGTGAATACAATTTGATATTAGAATCAAGGGACAGATGGGACTCCTGTATGAAAACTACGTCGGCTCTATATTGTTTAATTTCTTCCAGGACCCCCACATTAGGGACTGATCTTATAAGGGCAGGGCTGTGGACCTCCCTTTAGGGGCCCCCTTTTCATCTCCCCTCCCCCGGGCCCCCCCCCCCCCCCACAAAGCCCTCCGAGCATCTCACTGCGCTCATTAAGCCCATCCTGGTATTTCTACAACTTGCAAATCAAATTTGTGACAAAAACCTGGCAATTCCTCAGGGAATGTTAATTTTGCCAAAATCCTATCCTTCTGCCCCATGAGGCATACAGGAAAACCCCACTGATATTTAATATTATGCGCCCGTAACTGCTCCAGTAGGGGTTTGAGCAGCCTTCTCCTGGCTAGGGTTTCCCAGGCCAGGTCAGGAAAAATTTGTAACTCGGCTCCGCCGTAGCTCAAGGGCGGCTTTCTTCTCAATTTTGACCAAATCTCAGCCTTATCTTCGTAGTGTCTGAACCTGACTATTATGTCTCTTGGCCTTTCACCCATATTGTCCCTGAGTCTTCCAAAGCGGTGTACCCGCTCAATTTTAAGGGGATCCCCTGTGACATTATCCAGCAGGGGAATAAACAGATTATTCAGAATTTTTCTCAAATCTTCACCCCTTTCTTCCTTGATAAATCGATTTCTCAGATTTTGCCTTCTATTCCGGTTCTCTTGGTCTTCTATGCGATATTGTAAGAGCCTCTGGTTCAATTTCATAGTGGTGCATTGCTTTTTTAATGGATTTCTGAATCCTGTTTTTCCATTCTTGTCTCTATCTCCTCTACCCGTGACAGGATGTGGCTTATATTTGTTCTTAATACACTAATTTCCTCCTTTATGGCATTTTCCAGTCTCCTGAACATTCCATCCAGCTCTACCATCGTTGGTATGTGTGTGTCTATTCTCGACTCATCCATTTGGCTTAATTCCTGATCCCCGTCTGTGGACGTATCGGTCCCTTTTTTCTTTTTTTTTTAACGTTGGCTGGGCTCTTGGTGCCCGCTTCCTGGGACATGTATTGTCTTATTGAACTAGTAGTGGGGTTGTCCTTAGGAGTTTTCGGGGCGGAGCCCCTTGTAGTCTTACTCATGTTATGTCTATTCCTCGTTCTAATTCACTTCCCCAGTTTCAATGTGGGTGTTTCTTATGCCCTAAGCTGACTTTAGACCCGGGGATAGGAAATTATTGAGCGCCTTCTGTATACTCTAGCGGTAACAACGGGGAATTTATGCTGGGCAGGAGATCACTTTTGCCTTCTGGCCTACAGTAAATGACTGAGAGAATTTTGATTATGAATATATATATAATCCACGAGACAGGGGGGTAATGGGCCGGGACTCGCCAGGATTGAAGTGGCAACTCTAAGGCCGCGTACACACGAGGGGATATGTCCGCTGAAAACGGTCCGATGGACCGTTTCAGCAGACATCTCCGCTCGTGTGTATGGGCTAGCGGACAGATTTCTCCACCCGACAGATTTCAAAGCAAGCTTTGAAATCTATCCGGTGGGAATCTGTCCGCCCGACATGTCTGCTGGTTAGTACACTTACCAGCAGACATGTCGGCCCCCACCGCCGCCGCGCCGCTGCCGAATGGATTTGGCGCATGCGTAGAAGTGTTTTACTTCCTGGTGCGGTGACGTGGCGGTGACGCGCCGGCGTCAACGTCACCGCCGCGTCACCACTACGTCACCGCGCCGTCCGGCGGCGGGGAATTTGATCCGATGGTGTGTACACGCCATCGGATCAAACTCCCGATCGGACATATCCGATGGAAATGGTCCGCGGACCGTTTTCATCGGATATGTCCGATCGTGTGTACGCCGCCTAAGATATGCTCTGGGGGACGCCCCCAGTTACACAAAAGGTGAAGAGGCCCGTTCTGGGGGTTTGATAATAGTATCTCCTCTCTTTTAGCTTTCTTAGCCTCCAGGTAAGACGTTCTGCCCTATCCAGTCTAATGGTACATTTTCATAACACAGGCTGCTTGCCCCCTAGGGTATATTGATCCCGCATTATACATGAAGAACTCAGGGGTTGAAAGTGGGTGTAGGTTCCCAATTACTGAGATCCAAAACCTAAGGAGGTATTTGGTGCAATGCAATCATCTTTCAAAAGACTCTGGTTGGACTTGATCTGTAAAGCACCCGCCACCCCGACTTATACCTTTCACCCTCCTCCTTCCCCACAGCTCGTCCAGCCCAAATAGTTTACCCCACTGGGAAGGGGTAGACAGAGGCCTCTGATATAGTATCGTACTGTCTCAACAGTTCCTCTTGCGTGAAGCAGTTTAATTATAAGGTAGAGGTACCTCTTAGAAGGATAGACACAGAAAAATTAAAATTGTGGAACTGTCATAATTTTTTAGGTTGTAAAGAGGTACAAGGCAGGGCTGTGTGGCAGGCGCAGCACTATGAAGTGCCTCATGCGCTGTGGCATTAGAAGAATTATGATATCTCTGACTTGTCAGTCCAACAAGACTGTCTATTACTCTGAAATTCCTCTATTGCCGTTCTATGGAAGCAGTAGGTTTAAAGAGCACACCAAATGCTTAAAATAACTTCTTTAATAACTTCACTTTTCTTCATATAAAATACAGCTGCTTTGCAGCAGACAGTCCATGTACAAAAACACGTGATGAATAAAGTATAACAGAAAATGGTGGTTCAAATATTCAATCTTGTCTTTTAACATACGATGGTGGATATATTTCTTTCTTCAGTATTTACTCTTTCTCTCTCTCTGTAAGTTATTAAAGCATTCTCTGATTTCTCTGAAAGGTATAACTGTGGTTTGAGTGGTTCGATTTGAAGGTTTGAGTTTGAAGGTACGAGTTTGATATGGTTAGGGTTTGATGTGGTTCGGGTTTGGTGGAACTACAAGTGAACACACAGCTAAATCAGTATACAGTTCTAATCACACTATTTACAATAAGAACATATATATAACTGTATAATTACCTAATTTTGCCCTCTGGCTTCCATAAAACTGATCTCTGTATGTCTGTTCTGCTTTGCTCTGTCTCCTGTGGTGGAATGAACTAGCAGCACATGTGCTGGAAACTTCCTGACAGCATGGAATGCAAAGCTGGCTGTGATTGGTCAAAGCTTCTGATCAATGTGAGATTAGCTGTGATTGGGCCAAGGCTTCTGATAAGTCACAAAAGCTTAACTCTATGCTTTCCGGTATGAATTAAACTGTGAATAACTTTGCTTACCTCCTGCCCCATACAAACAAATGACTCTTAAAGGCATATTTTTTCTTTTGCTTCTGTGAACACAACATACAACTGTTATATAACATCCAAACACAAAATCACAGTGAATAACTCTGCCTTTTTCTCTCACATATAAACATGTGCTCTACATTAGGTTCTTAGCAGGTTTAGCTGTATATACATGTAGGTTATAATAGCTACCTAGGACAGGTTCTAGCTGTCCAGCTACAGGCTGCCCCCTCTCTGACACTTTTTGCAATAGAGGGGGGCGTGGTCCGGCACACGCCGGGGAATTTAATTGGAAGCAGCGCCTCTGGCGAAGAAGATGCGGGCGAGAAGGACAGCGGAAGGAGAAGAAGATGGAAGAAGACGCCGGTCAAGATGCGGCACTAGAAGACCCAAGAAAGAAGCAGAGGAAGAAGAAGAAGAAGATGGAGGAAGAAACCCAAAGGAAAGAAGGAAAGAAGATGGAAAAAGAAGAAGCGGAAAGAAGATATTAATAAAGGACTTGTCAAAAACCGGCTCTTTTTTTTAAAACTTTTCACTTTTTTTTTCGTGAAATGGTAGAGGTACAATGTACCCAATTACCATTTCACATGGGGGGGGGGGCGGGATCTGGGGGGCCCCTTTGTTAAAGGGGTCTTCCAGATTTCGATAAGCCTCCCGCCCGCAGACCCCCACAACCGCCGGGCAAGGGTTGTGGGGATGAGGCTCTCAAAGCAAAGCACCCTCCCAATGTCCCAAAGTTGAGGGCATGTGGCCTGGTGCAGTTCAGGATAGGGGGGGGCGTGCTGTCCCCCCCTCTTTTCTGCGGCCGGCCAGGTCAACCTGCTCGGATAAGGGTCTGGTGTGGATTTTGGGGGAACTCCATGCCATTTTTTTTTTAAATTTGGCGTGGAGTTCCCCTTAAATTCCACACCAGACCTGAAGGGCCTGGTATGGATATTTGGGGGGAACCCCACGTCATTTTTTTTTTAAATTGACGGCGGAGTTCCCCTTAATATCCATATCAGACCTGAAGGGCCTTCTAATGGAATTTGGGGGGACTCCCACACTTTTTTTTTTTGTTTTATGAATGAATCTCTCACAATTGCCGGGAGCCGACAATTCATTATAGCCGCGAGTCTGTTTTAAACTGCTTTTTTTCTTCAGAATGTCATTTTGTGCAGGGACATTTCTAACCACAGGAAAAGTGTGCTTTTTCACATGCTGACATTACACCCCCCATGGTACGAAATTTAAAGGAATATTTCACTTCTATTGTTGCACTTTAAGCATTATTAAAATCACTGCTCCCGAAAAAACGGCCGTTTTTAAAAATAAAAAAAGCATTGATACATGTCCCCTGGGGCAGGACTGAGGTCCCCAAATACTTTTTAGGACAAAACTTGCAGATTAGCCTTTAAAATGAACACTTCAGATTTCCCCCATAGACTTTAACAGGGAGTTCGGCGGCGGCTTTACTTATCAATTGCATTGCACTGCTGCTGCGGGCGGTTCATACGCCTAATTAAGGCTTCATCCAGCGCACTAATTAAGGCATGAACCGCGGGGGCGTGGCCAAGATGGCGGACTTAGCGGACGTGTTTCCCGAGCTCTCCTGGAGTGTGATCCGTAATATTTCTGCCTGGGCCTGCCTGCGGGGCTCTGGGGTGATCTGAATGCCGCCCAAAGCCTATCGGACCCAGACGAAGGCCAAGAAACTGAGGTTTCCTGCTTGTATCCCGGAGGATACCGCTCTGTCGGATACCCGACTGCCCGTTGTCTCCTGGGCGCCTGTGCAATATGGCGTCGCAGACGGACAATGTGGAGGGTCCAGCGCAGTCCTCGCCCGGCATCCCTGAAGTGATGGCGGCTATCACGTCGTGCCAGGCGGCCCTGACTACTAAAATTGAGGAGGTCCAACTAGATGTTGCCCTCATCAGGCAGGACTTTGACAAGGTGCGGTCGCGGGTGTCGGAGGTGTAACACCGGGTGAGCGAGGCGGAGGACGCCGTGGCGGGTCATGATGCCGCTATTAGGGCCCTGCAATCAAAGGTCAAAGCTCTCGAGTACCGTGCGGAGGACGCCGAAAATAGAAGCCGCTGTAGCAACCTTCGGATCGTGGGGCTGCCGGAGGGGGTGGAGGGCCGTGCCCCGGCGCAGTTCGCGGAGGAGTTATTCCGTTCATTACTGCCGGCAGCCTGGCTGTCGCCTTACTTCGCGGTGGAGCGGGCTCATCGTGTTCCCCCAGGCCTGGTCCTGAGGGATCCCCCCCTCGTACCTTCATTCTCCGGCTGCTAAACTTTAGGGACCGAGATGAGCTGCTCAGGGCCTCCCGCGCTGCTGGGGAGCTGCCATATCGGAATGTCAAGCTGATGATTTTCCCCGACTACACGATGGAAACCCAACGACAGCGCCGCTCCTTTGATGCAGTCAAAGCTGCTCTCCGACGCAAGGGGATCAAGTATAGCGTCCTGTTCCCGGCGAAGCTGAGGGTGGTGGACGGCGAGACGGTGCGGTTCTTTACCTCTCCGAGGGATGCTTCTGCTTGGCTGGATACCCTACCTGCTCTCTAACTGAGATCTCTTGTTTTTTTTGTTCTTTATTCCTGGGGATGCTGTGGAGGGGCTGCGCGGTCGGGTCGCCTATTAGTAAGTACTGCCAGTGTATAACTATGTTCCCTGTTACTTTTACTACCGTTGCTGGCATTGTACACTAACACTGTGGCTGAGATGTGATGTCTGTCCTGCCGTTCATTGCTGAGTGACCTTGCCGGATGATTTTATGGCTGACCGCTCCGGATGCTATTGCCTGGAGTTTCCTATTTTTCTCTTGCTGGTTGGCCCCTGTCTCTACCCGTCTTTTGGCGTCCTGTTGGGCGCTGCTGGCAGTTGCTGGTGACTTGTGCTCGGTCCAGCTGGCGGCCCTGTGCTCTTAACCCTTTCAGGACTGCCCTCACAGTCATTGACCGCAGCCCCCGAGCTCCCCCCATTTGTAACGTTTAAACTGTTCAAGTGTGTGCCCCTGCCTCGGCAGGAGAAACCGTCTTTAAATCTTTAACTTGGTTATGTCCAGGGACCTGGACAGATTGCATGCCTCCGGTCCGCGGCAGCAAGGCCTTGCCAATTGGGCCGAAGCATTTCACATGATGTCTGGCGGCGGCTGCACCCCTCCACTAGAGGTCACACCTGTCTATCTACCACTTATCGGACCATGTCCCGCATCGACCTGGCATTTGCCTACCCCGGGCTGTTGAAAAGGGTGTTCGATGCGGAGATCCTTTCTAGAGGTATCTCGGACCATGCTCCGTTATCTGTCACAATTCAGCTGTCTCAGGTGGAGGGTGTGCGCTTGCTGCGGTTGTCCAAATATTGGATTATGGATCCTGGGATTCAGGAGGAGATGCCGGAGGCCCTTTGTGCCTTTTGGCTGGACAATGAGGGTTCTGCTGACCAATTGGTGGAGTGGGATGCTTTTAAGGCCTGGTTGAGGGGTGACTTTATGACTCGTGTGGCTGAGCGCAAGAGGGAGTCCATGCAGTCTCTGAGAGAACATGAGGAGAGGGCGAGACTGAGGGAGGCGGAATATGTTCGCTCCCCGGACTCGGAACACTATGTGCCTTGGAGGGATGCTTTACGCGACCTTTCTTTGATCAGGGTAGACCTCACCAGGAAATCTCTGCTTGAGAGTGCCCAGCGGGTGTTTGAATATGGTGACAAAAACGGCAGGCTCTTGGCTTGGCTCGCCAGGGGACAGCGGCCATTGACTCGTGTGGGTGGGCTGCGCGACCGGGACGGGGGGCTGCTCACGTCCCCTGAGGACGTAGGTGCCAGGTTACTGGAATTTTACCAATCACTGTACTCCTCTAGAGCGACTTATACTAGTGTTGAACTGCTTCGTTTTCTGGATCGGATCTCTCTTCCCTCCTTGACTGAGGCACAATGTAAATACTTGGACTCCAACATCTCCCTTGAGGAGGTGCAGGTGGCCCTACATTCCATGCAGTCCGGGAAGACCCCTGGGCCGGATGGTATTCCAATTGAGTTTTACTCGGTGTACCAGGAGCTTGTTGCTCCCAGGCTTACCTCTTTGTTTCAGCGGTCCTGCCTGAATCAATGTCAGAAGCGATTGTGGTGTTGGTGCCCAAGCCTGGTAAGGACCCTGAGGAATGTGCCTCGTATAGGCCTATCTCTCTTATTAACGCGGATACTAAGCTTCTTGCAAAGCTGTTAGCTATTAGACTGGGCACGGTCATAGAGGATTTGGTACATGTGGAGGTAGCTAATTTTTTTTTTATTGCGATTTTTTTACTAAAGACATGTGGCTGAATACATTTTGGCCTAAATGTTCGACTAAAATTTTGTTTATTCGATTTTTCTTATAACAAAAAGTAAAAAAAATATTGTTTTTTTTTCAAAAATGTCGCTCTATTTTTGTTTATAGCGCAAAAAATAAAAATCACAGAGGCAATCAAATACCATCAAAAGAAAGCTCTATTTGTCTGAAGAAAAGGACGCAAATTTTGTTTGGGAGGCACGTCGCACGACCGCGCAATTGTCTGTTAAAGTGACGCAGTGACGAATTTTTATCTATTTTTAATAATTTTTAAAAGGAATCAGTTAACTATTATGTCTCTATACCCTGTAAACAGTCAATTAAGCAAAAATACGTTTTCCTTTATTGACCCTTTAAGGTGACCATAGATACATGGAAATTCAGCTGGTTCAGCAGGGATCGGTCACATTTCCACCCATGTGTGGTCACTGCCAGATAAAAGTCACTCGATCAGCGGCTGCAGCCAATAGCTTCATCACTGATCTGTGTATTCTGAGAGTGGAGGAGCGCCCCCCATTGTCAGACTACAATAGTGCAGTGGGGAGGATTCCCCCATCCCCCTCCAATGTGTGGATGAGGGAATCGGTTCTTTTTTTTTCACTCAGCTGCTGGCTGAATGATAAAACTGAAGCATGTATGGCTGGCTTTGGAAACAAGATATATTCATCATCAACTGATCTCCCTGAAGGGGTTAATCTTCATATTACCTCCTCTGCCGCCAGTTCCAGCAGAGTCTTCTCTCTACGTCCTTCCAAATGGAATGTTCTGTCTGTATCTGACATCACTTCCTGTCTGTATTCCATAGAGACTTGCTGTCTTGGTAGAGGTGAGATCACCACCTTGTGGAGCTCAGAGGAACTGCAGCCCGGAGAAACATGCTGTGTGTGTATGTACTATCCTTCCCCTTTCCCTCCTCCCTGAGTGTGCATGAAGAGGCGGAGCTCCTGAGTGTGTATGAAGAGGCGGAGCTCCTGAGTGTGCATGAAGAGGCGGAGCTCCTGAGTGTGCATGAAGAGGCATAACAGATGTTCTACATGACTAAATCTGACATCAATTTTACTGGAAAATCAAAGGGGCCAAAATGTCTCCCCCCCCTCCCCCGAGCAGTAATATATTTCTATCCCCCTTGGTGGGAGTGGAGATGACCCATCTATAAGGATATACAGTACATACACACACAGCACAAGGCCGTGTTCACATTACCAGATGTTTCTGCAGTTCCTCTGAGCTCCACAAGATGGTGCTCTCACCTTTACCCAGACAAGGAGTCTCTATGGAAGACAGGAAGTGATGTCAGGTACAGACAGGAAGTTGCGGGTGAGAGGTGAGTCGGGAGGAAGTAGAGAGAAGACGTTGCTGGAAGAGGCAGCAGAGGAGGTAATAAGATCTTATTTTCTATTTACACCCAGTAACCCCGTCATGTCCGTCCTCTTCCTCCATAGTCACTGTGATGAAGGTCAGAAATATTAGATATTTAATTTTTTATCATGTTTTATAAAGAAAACAATCTTAAATCCGGATGAAATGTATAACACAGTCTGTGTATCTGTATAATGTGGTGTGTGAGTTCCGGGGTCCCCCCATGGGGAGGACATGAGGCTCCCTCAGTAAGAAGAACATAAATGATTGTGTAGCGCCCCTGTACTTCCAAGTACGGACGCTATTGAAATTTAGTGGGAAAGATCAGAGTGTAAACTTACTCTGATCTCAATTGTGATTGTTTAGGGCTCTCTGTTTCAGCTCGGCTGTGCTGTGGTCTCATTCTGCTGTGCCTGGGTGTTGTTCAACCCCGGACAGCAGGTGGCAGCAGTGGAAGCTGAGGTTCGGGTGCTCTCTTTAAGCAGCCAATCGGGAGGCCTGGGCATGCTGGAAGAGGGTACTTATGGGGCAGACGCCATTTTGGGTGGTTGTCTTCTGGTTCCTGGTGCGGCACCCACCTTTAGGGTGACCGCACATCACCGCGCCCGAGCGTTATGGCCTACCTGGCCGTGGCGTGGGTGCTACGCGGAGTTCCTGGTTCCGGAGCCAAGCTTGTCCGGAACACTCTGAGCACCATGGGGACTTAGTGACTTACTGGGTTCCCTCCATCGGAGATCCCAAGCGAGTTGAGCTGTTCGGTTGGGAGTCCAGTTGAGGGATACCAATGAGAGGCTGGTGTCTCAACAGCACTGGAGCGAACCATTTGGGATCGAGGTACTGTACACTGAGGGATTGTTTCCTCTCTGTCAGTACTCTGGCGACATTAAAGGAAGACTCAGGCAAAACCCTTACTCAGGAGGAATACCTCCGTATTGCACTCAGGGAAGGCCGGGGGCAGAGGTGCTCCTCTGACGGTAGTTTAGAGGCATCCTTCTCAAGTTTGAGTGATACTCTGGCTGCCATGTCTGTGAGAGAGACCTGTCCAGGTACGCTATACCCACTCAGGCTGGAGTGGCGCAGAAAGATTGATTATTTTCAAAAAGGCGGACTGCTTCCATATCCAAGGCCTGAGTCTGCTATTCCTTCTCAAACCTTTGTCTATCCTTCCTATCACCTGTTGATCGTTTTTACCCGGCTGGGTAATAAAGAGCACTTATAAAGAGACTTTCTATTTTGCAGACATTCCTTTATTGCCACTGTATTCACTATTCACCCTAGACACTTCACCGGAGCCATGAGGTAACATGCCATCCCAAATCTAACCAGCGGCTCCTGCGGGGGTAGTGCTACAATTGTATATTGTTGTAGGATAGAACCAGACACCTCGGCACCCCCTGAATCTGAGGTGAGGTCTCTGACTGAATTTGGAACACAGATAATAAAGAAGGGGGACAGTCTGGGGAGAGTCGTCTTCCTTGATGGACACAGAGAGGGGCTGATGGTCACAGACCTCACTAGAAGGAAGCTGGATGGTGCTTGGAACTGCTGAGTCTGATGGATAATTATGGACTGTGTGCTGCTCTCTGCACCCTGGGACATATAGTTCTGTATTGTCTGTGCTGCTGAGCTGTGACCACACCTCACATCCTCCCTCCAAGGGCCCATGGACTTCACCCTGACTGTTCTGCTTCAGCTACCAGCCCCTCCCCCTGTCAGCCTGGATATCTGCTCTTTCCTGGACTTACCCCATCCTGCCCCGATCTCTGTCCCTGAGTACAGGTTCCCCATTTCTGATGGGCCATCCTATGCGGACTACCTGTGTGGTGTTACATTGTTACCCGGTGTATTGTTTTCATTGTACTGTGTCTTGCTACCCTATGTGCCAACACTGCTCTGCTCATGTGCTAAGGACTTTAACCCCTCCCATACCAAATGCTTCTCTGCCCTGTGGACTATTAACCCTTTTACTGTCCTGAGGAGCGCTCTTCATTTCTGTGCCTTTTGTTTGCCCTGTTCAAATACCACCCCTTTTCTGTCCCATTTAACTGTCCTGAGAATCACTCTTCATTGCTGTGTCTATTGTTTGTTCTGTGGACTAATTCTCCTCCTGCCTGTACCCCGAGTCCCCCAATAAATGCCCACACATCGGGTTCCTGGTGATTTGTCTCTGTGCTCTCTCTCTGCACTCTTAGTTTGTCGCACTCCCGTCATGTCCATCCTCTTCCTCCATAGTCACTGTGACGGCTTGTATCTCCAGCAGATGATGATACACACACATATATATATATAGTGTGGAAACCTAGATTAACCCCTTCAATTGGTGATTATTATTTTCCCTCCAAAGCTGGCCATACATGGTTCAGTTTTATCGTTCAGCCAGCGGGGTGAGTGAAAAAACGGAACTAATTCCCCCAGCCGCGCATTGGAGGGGGATGGGGAAATGCTACACGCTGCACTATTGTATTCTGACAATGGGGGGCGCTCCTCTGCTCTCAGAATACACAGATCAGTGATGAAGCTATTGGCTGCAGCCGCTGATCGAGTGACTTTTATTCGGCAGTGACCACACATGGATGGAAATGTGACCCATCCCTGCTGAACTTCCATGTATCTATGGTCACCTTAAGTGACTTCCTCCCCTCCCCCTCAACTCCTTCAATATTTCAAGTGATATTTGAAAGGCTTGTTTTTTTTTTAGATAACATGTTATTTTGGGGTCCCCTGCTGACCCTCCTGGCCCATTCCTACTGCCAATTGCACCGGAACATGCGCGCTCCCAACCTGCTGCTTTGTGTGTCCATTCACACACAATACTGCAGCTCAGCTTCACCCCCTCTCTCCTCATTGGCTGACTGGCTGTGATTGACAGCAGCAAAAAGCAATGCTATCTCAGCAAATGAGGAGGGAGAGTTGAGGATTTTGTGCACATTGTTGAAAACATTGCTGTCTCTGGTGAGTATAAGGGGGTGGGGGCTGCTGTGCACAGAAGGTTATTTACCTTCATCTATAGGATACATAAAAGGTAAGAAACCTTGAGCCTTTAGAACCACTTTAAGTCATGCTGAGATAATCTCCCATTGGCTGAGCAATATTCTCATTTGTCTCTGAGCTCCTTCTTGCTATTTCTCGTCCTGCCTGTTGTTTCCTTGGGTTGATTTTCTGTGTAGTGACCCCGGCTTCATCTCTTGGATGCGCTCGTCTGTTGCTTGTCCCGACCTTTATCCTGATTCCTGGATCTCCACCTCCTCTCACACCCAACATAGAGAATGGAATTTGTGATCCAGGAGGTCAAATTTGACAAGGCTCCCGATTTGCAAGAATTATAGTTCTGCTTTGCGGTATTGAACTGTTGTAGAACACTAGGCAGACATCTTAACAATAATTCAGAAATCAAGAAACGTGAGACATCAGATATGTATGTATTCTTTTTCTGAATAACTTTGTAAAACTACAACTTAAACAAAACGTATGTGTCAGTACATTAAACATTACACAGCAGCCTCAGTCCATCAGTAAGAGTACTTACAGACAATTCTATCACTAGTCCAGGAATGTATTGAGAGCTTCTCATGCATGAGTCTGCTAGATCCAGGAGCAGGCATGAAATGGAGGAAATACAGTTCCAGGTTAAAGGTTACTGCCTTTCTGAGGAAAATACAGCTTCCTGTAAGCAAGATAATAACTAACTCTGATCACTAGATGGCAGCAACGTCGAACTTACATTGCACATATTTGCTATGAATAATATGGGCAGGACAATAGTTAACACTAAACTGTCCAGATCAAATATTTTCTTACTGGGGACCATAGTGCTTGAGTACATACTGACCTTCATATTACCTCCTAATATTGTACCACCAATACCAATCCAGATAATTTTCTGTTATCAATGTTATCGGTCTACAGGGAAACCTTCATAGATGACACCACCAATGAGGATGGAGGAGGACCGGAGTCACATGACTGAGAAGATACTAAACCTCACCCTGGAGATCATCTACCTGCTGACCGGAGAGGTGAGGAGGATTCTGGGAGGTCACATGACATCACTCTTATCTCTATTAATAAAACACAGACCTGACCGGAGAGGTGTGGAGGATTCTGGGATTCTAACATGATATTCCTATTGGTTCCTCAATACAGAGATTTCCTCTTGTGAAGTCAGGTGATCATATGACCATCACAGTGCCTTCATGGGACTCCTTAAAACCTGAGAGACACAACATGGAGAAGATTCTAGAAGTCACCAAGAAGATGATGGAGGTGCTGACAGGAGAGGTGAGCGGTGCCGGGAATTCTGGGACATTATCCAGTAACAGACAAGGGATGTGTCTGGATGGTGACTGTATCATTGTGTGTGTCAGGTTCCTATAAGGTGTCAGGATGTCAATGATTTATCCATGGAGGAGTGGGAGTATTTAGGACACAAGGATCTCTACAAGGACGTCATGATGGAGAATCAGCTGCCCCTCACATCACCGGGTAAGAGGAGACTTTATTGTAAAGGAGAGAGCAGTACGGAGGCTCCACCTAGATCCCCCATCATCTGATAAACACATAGAAACAATGTATTCAGTCAGTGTGTGTGTTTCCTACAGATGGATCCAGTAATGGGAACCCACCAGAGAGATGTCCCCGCCCTCTGTATTCCCGGGATTCCACACAGGAAGGTCACACCATCCCCCACCATCATCAGGTAGATGAGGAACAATCACTGATAGTATCATTAGGATCTGTACATTATCTGCATTGTTACCATTGATGTAATTTGTATTCTATATTCAGAGTGGGAAACTGAGACATTCAAAAGTTGAGGTTAAAGAAGAAATAAAAGAGGAGGATGATGAGGATAGGGTGATGAAGGAGTTGGAGCTTTTGAAAGGACACAAAGATCTGTACCAGGACACCATGGTGGAGACATCCAGCTACAGAAACCCATCAGAGAGATGTCCCCGTCCTCTGTATTCCCGGGATTCCACACAGGAAGGTCACACCATCCCCCACCATCATCAGGTAGATGAGAAACAATCACTGATAGTATCATTAGGATCTGTACATTATCTGAATTGTTACCATTGATGTCGTTTTTATTCTATATTCAGAGTGGAAACCTGAGAGATTCTAAAGTTGAGGTTAAAGCAGAAGAAGAAGAAGAGAGGTATGTGAGGGATGATCAGCAGTCTATGGAGGAGGATGGAATATTTAGGCTAATTCTAGAGGACGGCACTCTTGCAGAGATCAGCACAGGTGGGTTATTAACACTAAATACATTCCTCCACCCATACTGCTCACTGATTGGTCCAGAGTAGGGTGGGGACTGGGTGATATCAGCCTGTAATCCCCTGGTCACTTTCCTGAGCTGTGTTCCCCATCCTGTATTCCTGTATATCTCTCGGATAATCTTCCTTCTCTGTGCTGCAGACACAATTTATGGAAATTCTGGGGTTCAGCTGGGAGCAAAATGTTCATTTTTACCATAGGTGTTACTTAAACCTAGGCACCTGGGGTATGCGTTTTGGGTTTTCTTCCCCAAACCTGGGTATGGTATCAACAATTCTCCCAGGGTTATTTACTCTGTTATTTGCTGGCTGTGCTGGACTGTATAGTCTCAGACCCAAGTCACTGAGTGCAGTCTCAGGAGATGGGAGGCAGCGGTGTGGGATCTCTGCAACTTGCCTCATGTAAACATTTAATCTTCCACTGATTACTGAATACTAATATTATGAGTCCTGACCCTTACACTGTATAATTTATATTGTACATTACATACTCCTGACCCCTGCACTATATACTCTATGTTGTACATTACATCATTCTGATACTATATAGTCCTAACTGTTGTATCCTATATAATAAGTTGTACATTACATAGGCTTTACCCTTTTTGCACCCATTTACTACCAATTGGACATGTTATATCTGATGATTTGATTGGAGCACAAATTTTTACATCTTGTGGTGGGAAGATGGCAATGATAGAGGGGGTGGGGACACTCGTCCTATAATCCCCTCATCACTGTCACTCCTATAAAAGACAGTTCTCGTTGTTTCCTCACTCTCTGACTAAGGTCCATGAATAAAGAAATGAACTGGTAGGAGATCAGAGATGTAGGGCTGAAACCACTAATCATCATAACCGATTATGAAAATAGTTGTCAACTATTGCCATAAACAGTTAGTTGGTCAGTCGATTAATTGGCCTGCATACAGAATACATTATTTCTTTACATATCAGAAAATACAGCTCAGTACACCATCCATACATGTCAGTAAATGCCTGAGAACTTGAATGTGTGAGGAGCAATCTCTTGTGGGACATGTAGTCCTGGGCAAGAGAAGGAAGCAAGTGATTCTAAAGGCAGAAGTTTTTTTTTTATCTTGCTATAGGGGAACGCTATACTATAGTTTGTGGCTTCCTATAAGGGAACTCTGTACTATACTCTGTACCTTCCTATAGGGCAGTGTTTCTCAACTCCAGTCCTCAAGGCCCCCCAACAGGTAAGGTTTTCAGGATTTCCATTATTTTGCACAGGTGATTTGAACAGTTTCACTGCCTTGGTAATTCCCACAGCCTTTTCATCTGAGGGAAATCCTGAAAACATGACCTGTTTGGGGGGCTTGAGGACTGGAGTTGAGAAACACTGCTATAGGGGAACTCTATACTATACTTTGTACCTCCCTATAGGGGAACTCTATACTATACGTTGTACCTTCCTATAGGGGAACTCTATACTATACTTTGTACCTTCCTATAGGGGAACTCTATACTATACTTTGTACCTTCCTATAGGGGAACTCTATACTATACTTTGTACCTTCCTATAGGGGAACTCTATACTATACTTTGTACCTTCCTATAGGGGAACTCTATACTATACTTTGTACCTTTCTATAGGGGAACTCTATACTATACTTTGTACCTTCCTATAGGGGAACTCTATACTATACTTTGTACCTTCCTATAGGGGAACTCTATACTATACTTTGTACCTTCCTATGGGGGAACTCTATACTATACTTTGTACCTTGCTATAGGGGAACTCTATACTATACTTTGTACCTTTCTATAGGAGAACTCTATACTATACTTTGCACCTTCCTATAGGGGAACTCTATACTATACTTTGCAGTTTTCTATAGGAGAACCAGAAGTGCTGGTGGGGGCAGAGGGTGGGGTCCAGAAGAGGAGAATCAGTGTTGCTCTGTGCAAAATCATTACACTGGTAAGTATTACAAGTTTACAAAAGTTGACAAAAAAGAAATCCAACATTTACAATGACTTTAAGAGCTCTATGCAGGGAAGATCAGCTTCTGAACCCAGAAAAGATGGAGGCTGATAGACTGGAGGTAATATAAAGCATTAATATTACATAAAGTAAAAGTTTACCAGTATTGATCATTACATAAATAATTATTATATTCATGAACAAAAGTCTCGGCTTTCAGTACTACTGTAATTTAAAAGTCCCCACCCTTCATATAGCTTCATGTCTGACTTCAAGGTAAAATACCAATATATATACTACTTCTGGGTGTGTGTGTATGTATATGTGTATATATCTTTAACTATTTCATAGTATAAATGAATCCCTTTTCTAGTAGTTATTATCCGCTGCTTTTACTATGATCAACATTAAAAAGACCGCCCATGGGTCATGGCCCCTCAGTATTATGTGTTTCCTCTGACCAGACAAGAATTTCAAGCAGGTTGTTTTTTATTTTGTCTGGCCTACATGCTGGGTAGCAGGGGCCTCACGGCAGCCAGTGCTTGGGTCATCATGGGTGTAACAGGATGACCCGTGACACCCAGAGACTTTTGAGGGATGGGGGATACTCCTGTGCCAGCTGCCCTAAGAACTCTTGGATCTAAGTTCACCCTGTGCCCCTTTTGGGCATTGGGTGGCTAATAAATCATAATTCATGTATTACATGAGATGGGACATTAATCATAATTCAAGTTTGCAGGATATACTGGAATATTACAAGTGGTTTATGTTGACCTGACCAGGTCAACCAGACAGTGACTTATTCCTCTGTGTAACAGGCTGTTGAAATGCTAAGTGAGGCTAGCTCCTGAAAGACATTTCATTGTGTGATAACACAGTTTAAAGCCTATTGATGCCCAGGTGTGACTACCTGTCTGTCGGAGACAGACCGTTTGTCTAAAGATGTGGATTGAAGGGAACTCATTGTGTGATGGTATTTTGTTTGACTTCTATTGATAAAAGTATGTGATTGAAGCCCCCCATGGTGTGAAAGGGGGTGGAGATTTCATTGTCCCTTTGATTACTGTCACATGCTTGTAACTGCATAAAAAGCTGAGAAGAAACCATTAAAGCATTCATACATTTTGGAACAAGTACAGAGCCGAGTCTCATCTTGATTCTGGGGGAATGGATCGTGTCTGCTGGTTTGTTGGTGTGTCAGATAAGCTGTTGTGGGTGGATGGAAGGTCGTAAACGGTGGTGACCGTTACAAGTGGTGGCACAGCAGTGGGATGATTCCATCGCCAGATGGACGGCTACAAGGGCACAGGACAATGGAGACAGTGTATGAACGGATGAAGCTCTCTTCCCTCATGGACTTACTGGAGAGCCGGGGCAGACCGACCAGCAACCGTAAGAAAAGGGACATTATCGCAGAACTTGTCGAAATGGATAGAGCTGAGAGGCCCAGCGTAACAGACAAGACACCCGAGGAAGAATTTTTTGATCGGGCTGTTAAACGTGGACTGGCACAATATGGTCCTAATCCTCCACCGGAGATCATAGACCGGGTATAGCGGCTGTGGATGCCACCTTGCTACAGCAAAGAAGTGCTGGAGCAGCTGAAGTCACAGCAGCAGCAACTGAAGAGAGAGGAGAGGTGCAGATACCAGTCCCCATGGAAGAGGAATTCAGGAGGAGGTACAAGAGATGCGGATACAGCACAGAGGACCAGTATCGGAGGAGGCCCTGCTGGGATGGTCGGATGTGATTGATTGCCAATTCTGGAAGGAAGCGCTAGCTCTGGAGCAGCAACACCAAGGAAAGGTCCTCCCCTTCATCTATGTAAGGTACTGGCCGCAGTATGACACATGAATGCCGTTGTTGGGGGAACAACCCAAGGAGGAGTGGACAGCGGAGTTAAGCAGGCTAATCTGGGCAGAGATGCAGCTGGACGAGAGCTACAGAGCCCTCCGGTGGTATGTAGCCCAAGAGTGCCCGGGGTCAGCGGAGGACAGCCCTATGTAAGGCTATGACTATGATGGCCTGGGATTGTTGTATTGGAGGATGGTCCAGTGATCCAGACTTTGGGGATGATCGGGAGTGGCGCTTGGAGGACTTAATGGAGCACAGAGAGGAAAAATTGAATATCTCGGAAAGCCACTGGTTACAGGAAGATTTGGAATTTCTGGCCATTCAGGAATGGGAGCTGGAAATCGCCTACAAACAGCTGCTAGACTCGGCTCAGCAACAGGGTGGGGCTCCCGTTGCCTGGGACTATGAGGAAATTTCAGATGACAACTATGTAATCCTGGCTGATGAATCGGCAGTGGAAAATCTGAAGATTGCCATTCCTAAAGCCGAAGCGGATGATGTGGTGTTCCAGGGAGCTGGGGCAGTTGGCCCCTCTCTCCAGCAACAAGCTGAGGTGATAAAGCTTTTACTCCCAGCTGAATCACTGTCAACAGAGCAGAGTGCCCCAGGCATCTGCTCCTAACTAGCAGGAGAGGGAGTTCCTGTGATAGGGGATGGGACTGTGGTCTCCCCTCACAGCAACCCAGCAAAAGAGCTGGCAACAGAGCAGAGTGCCACAAGCCTCTGCTCCCAACTAACGGAAGAGGGGGTTCCTGGGGTAGTGGATGGGACTTCAGTCTTCACTGACACAACCCCAGAAAATGGTGCGGCACTGGGACAGGAGGATGTCGGCTTTGCTTTGCAAGCACCAGGGGATTTTCACCTAGCACCAGTGGATGGGACTTTAGTCTCCACTGGTATGCACCAGGAATGGGGGCAGTTGGCCCAGATTCCCAACAGCATGATGGACTGAGCCCAGTCACCCTGTCTCCTCCCCAGCGGCTGAAAGGACTCCAGGGAGAAGGGCCAGTCCAGGCCTCTCCCCAGTGGCAAGCATATTCTCTGAGAGAGGCAGAGGTTGGCTGGGTGAGTAATGCTCTGTTTGGAGCAATTTATTTGCGGTACAGTATGGATACCAGCATTGGAGGACTGGATCTACTGACTGACTTCGGAGTCAAACCGTCTGGGGTCTCCTCCTGTGACAGTCTCCCACCGAAAGGGGAGAGATGTAACAGGATGACCCTTGACACCCAGAGACTTTTGAGGGATACGGGAAACTCCTCTGCCAGCAGCCCTAAGAACTCTTGGGTCTAAGTTCACCCTGTGCCCCTTTTGGGCATAGGATGGCTAATAAATCATAATTCATGTATTACATGAGATGGGACATTAATCATAATTCATGTTTGCAGGATATACTGGAATATTACAAGCGGTTTATGTTGACCTGACCAGGTCAACCAGACAGTGACTCATTCCTCTGTGTAACAGGCTGTTGAAATGCTAAGGCTGGCTCCTGAAAGATATTTCATTGTGATAACACGGTTTAAAGCCTATTGATGCCCAGGTGTGACTACCTGTCTGTCGGAGACAGACCGTCTGTCTAAAGATGTGGATTGAAGGGAACTCATTGTGTGATGGTATTTTGTTTGAATTCTATTGATAAAAGTATGTGATTGAAGCCCCCCATGGTGTGAAGGGAGGTGGAGATTTCATTGTCCCTTTGATTACTGTCACATGCTTGTAACTGCATAAAAAGCTGAGAAGAAACCATTAAAGCATTCATACATTTTGGAACAAGTCCAGAGCTGAGTCTTGTCTTGTTTCTGGGGGAATGAATCGTGTATGCAGGATTGTCGGAGTATGTCGGATAAGCTGTCGTGGGTGGATGAAAGGTCGTAAACGGTGGTGACCGTTACAATGGGTCTCTCTGAGTGTAAGGTGCTTTCTTGGTGCAGGAGGATGTGTGCTCACATGAGTCCATCCCTGGTGGTGGTAGTATGCCAACATCTGGTATCCTCATGTGGCCGAACCCGTCTCCTCGGTGCGGGCGGATGCACAAGCAGGAAGTGATGCATCACTGGAAGTCATGTGGCGGCCATCTTGGTACACCCGCAGGGGAAAACCCTGCCTGTACCAAGGAGAGGAAGACTGGGACGGTGTCAGATCCACAGCACCGTCCCAGGTCCTCCATGCCAGTATAAATAAAGGGCACTGGCAGAAGATGGCGCTGGGTTGCTTCCTGGACGGTGGACATGGAATAGCAGGGGACTGTGGATGCAGGTCTGGAGGTGCCATCACTTGACTTCGGCCCTAAGGTAAGAGGCCTCATTGCTTGTATTGTTTATGGTTTTGTACTTTGCTATATTTGCTACGATTATGGTACTTTAGACTGTATGTACCGTATTTATCGGCGTATAACGCACACATTTTTACCCTTAAAATCAGGGGAAAATCGCGGGTGCGCGTTATACGATCCCCACTGTCTGTGCCTAGAGTTGAGCCGAGTGTACTGCGCGCTCAGCCACACCCGCGCGAGAGAAGCTTACTTAATAAAGATATTTTGACAAGGAAAAATTCTAAGGCAGGTATTTTTTGCTATCCACCTGGGTGTTTCCTTTCCATTCAGTTTGTACTCCAGTTGAAGTTACACTGGTTTGGTTTTGTACTTTGGTTATTTCCAGGAAAAAAAATCGAGAGCCCAAAGAAAGGAAGACAGGTGGTTCCAGGAAGAGATGCCTAAGTCTGTACTAGAAAAATGCCCTCTGGTTGGAAAAAAGACATATGTCAAGATTGCATTGATATAAATTTAGTCATCAGCAATCTAACCAATGCTGGAGACTGTGCGGAAAGAAAGGGGACTTGCTCCATATTTTATGGAGCTGTCCCATGCTTACTAAATATTGGACAGAAATATTTGGTATAATTTCGGCTTTATTTGGTTCATGGATAGATCCCAACCCTGGTTTAGCTTTACTGTCCTTGGGTATTGATGACTGTCCTTGGGTATTGATGACATTCCTGCTGTTCTCAGGAATTCTATCAACCATTTACTTCTGGCCGCAAGGCTCTCAATCACTAGAAAATGGAAGGACTCTTGTCCTCCCTCTACTCTTGAAGCCATTGATTTGACCAATCTCCACTTCACGTATGAACGTATGATGGCCATTTCAATGAATAATCTTTACAAAAATGATGTTTCCTGGGCCCCATGGAAAAACTGGTATGAACTTGGGGTATGGTAGCTCTCGACTGAACCCTTTTCAACATTTCTCTATGTCCTGGTTCATTACATGATACTTTGTATCCGGATGATACTGATTTCTCACGTGTTCTTTAGATTAGATTTCTTTTGATTGAGTTTACTTTGCTAACATTATAACATTATACTCTGACCATTTCTAATACTGATATTTCTTTACATGATAAGTTAATTATCTAATTTATGCTTTGTTTACATACTTTCCATGTTTTACTACTTATATACGACTACTTGATCTATCAGAATTTATGAATGTCACGTACTTCTTACGCTATTTATTGTTACATTATATACTTATACTATGACAATGCTTTGTAACATATATGACTTAATATTTTTAAAAATTCAATAAAAACTATTGAAAGAAAAAAAAAAGATTGCATTGATAACCTGGTTAAGAAATAAACCTCCCCGCTATTCAAACATTTCATGGATTCAATGAAAAAGGAGATGAGGAAGACTCATCAGAAAATTGGATGAATGTTTTTGTGAAAGAAAAATGAGTTTGTGTACAGCCAGCATAAGTGACATCAGGTGCAGGGAGCTTGTACCCACCTACCTGTCTATGACAAGGGAGTCTGTCATCCATCATATTATATTAAAAAGGACACACCAAACTGAGCATGTGCAGCCCGTCCCCTGGCTTTGTAAATATCAGAGAAGACAGGATCAAACAGCCTTTATACACAATGCAAAGGATTAACCCCTTAGGTTCCACATATTTACTGAGTAACCAGACTGGCTGATTAGGAGTGAGTGGAGACACCTGCTGAGATCGCCTTTCTACTGATTACTATATGCTGTGGTTTAACCGTTTTGGGGTAAGACTTTATACAAGAGGGGGTTCCTATCCACACAACCCCCACATCTTCTTTTGTGAGCACACGCGTGGAGGTGTCATCTTCTGTGTACAACAGGATTTCCTTACCTTTTGGGAATAAGCGGACTCCTTTACCTTATTTACCATCATTATTTGTACAAGTGTGTTTTACAACATGGACATTTATTAACCACTTCCATACAGGGCATTTTCACCCTCTTCCTGCCCAGATCAATTTTTTAGTTTTCAGTGCTGTCGCATTTTGAATGGCAATTGCGCGGTCGTGCGACGTGGCTCCCAAACAAAATTGACGCCCTTTTTTTTCCCCACAAATAGAGCTTTCTTTTGGTGGTATTTGATCACTTCTGCCTTTTTTTTTTTTTTTGCGCTATAAACAAAAAAAGACTGACAATTTTGAATAAAAAACACAATATCTTTTACTTTTTAAATGTTATAAATTGTCAAAATTTTAAAAAAATACAAAATATTTTTTTTCCTTAGTTTAAGCCGGTACGTATTCTTCTACATATTTTTGGCAAAAAAATAAATAAAAAATGGCAACAAGTGTATTTGATCGGTTTGCGCAAAAGTTCTAGCATCTAAAAATAGGGTATAGAATTATGGCATTTTTTTTTTTTTTACTAGTAATTGCGGCGAACTGTTTTTTTTTATTTTTATTTATTTATTTATTTTTTTATTGTGACATTGCGGCCAACGTATCGGACACTTTTGACACATTTTTGGGACCATTCACATTTGTACAGCGATTAGTGCTATAAATATGCACTGATTACTGTGTAAATGTGACTGGCAGGGAAGGGGTTAATATGTTCCCTAAAGTGTGTTCTAATGGTAGGAGAGGGGGACTCACAAGGGGAGATCTGTGTGTTCCCCTGTACTGGGAACACACATTGGTCTCCTCACTGCTGACAGGACATGGATCTGTGTGTTTACACACACAGATCCAAGGTCCTGCCATGATTGCGGAAAATCGCGGGTGCCCGGCAGACATCGCGGTCGCCGGGCACGCGCACCAGGTCCCTGAGCAATGCGGCGGGAATGCGCGCGTGCCCCCTAGCCACCCAAGAAGGCAAGGATGTCATATGTCATCCAGTCTGAGGGACGGAGGGTTCCCGCCGACGTCATTTTACAATGACTGGGTAGGGAACGTGTTAACCAGAGAGAATATATATGTGTTTTAATCACTTGAGCCCCGGGCCATTGTCAAAAGATGGCCTCACAGTGGCTCTGGAAATCCAACAGGACGTCACATGACGTCCTCGATTCCTCCAGGTACTAGGGGGTGCGCCGGCGCATCCCCAAGATACCGATGCGCGTGCCTGGCGGTCGTGATGACCGCCAGGTACCCGCAATCGACCGTGACAGAGCAGGGACGTGGAGCTCTGTGTGTAAACACAGCTCCACGTCCTGTCGGGGAGAGAGGAGACCGATCTGTGTCCCTTGTACATAGGGACACAGCATCGGTCACCTCCCCTCCCCCCACAGTTAGAACACAATACAGGTACACATTTAACCCCTTCTTCACACCCTAGTGTTAACCCCTTCAATGCCAGTCACATTTATACAGTAATTAGTGCATATTTATAGCACTGATCGCTGTATAAATGTGAATGGCGCCAAAAATGTGTCAAAAGTGTCCGATGTGTCCTCCATAATGTCGCAGTCCCAATAACAATCGCAGATCGCCGCCATTACTAGTAAGCGCTATAACTTTTGCACAAACCAGACGCTTATTGCGATTTTTTTTTTTTTTCTTTACCAAAAATATGTAGAAGAATACGTATCGACCTAAACTGAGAAAAAAAATGTTTTTTTTATTTTTTTTTTTAAATTGGCTATTTATTATAGCAACAAGTAAAAAATATAGATTTTTTTTCAAAATTGTTTATAGGGCAAAAAATAAAAACCGCAGAGGTGATCAAATACCACCAAAAGAAAGCTCTATTTGTGGGGGAAAAAAGGACGCTAATTTTGTTTGGGAGCCACGTCGCATGACCGCGCAAATGTCAGTTAAAGCGACGCAGTGCCGGAAGCTGAAATTGCACATGGGCAGGAGGGGGGTATATGTGCCCAGTAAAAAAGTGGTTAATATGCATACGTGCAGCCTGGGTTATATTTATTTTTATAATTATTTATATCTAATTTTATTTATTTATATTTACCTTTTTTTTCTTTTCATGTTTTGACTGGTTGAAAGCCTGTCTTTTAAGGTAGCAGCTGTAGCCATTAACGTTGGCAATACGTTAGATCGTGTCTATTTTCCATGAGCGCTTGTTTTTTGTGTTTTTGAGACTAGGCACAGTTCACGCATCCAATTTTTTTTTCTGAGTTCACCATATTATATTACACTCCTCAGAGGCTCAGAGTCAGAGCGTGTCAGTGGTGGAGTAGGACGCTTCTCTACGAGTCTGCTCTCACCCAGGGCCTAGGCAGACAGCCAGGCAGGTTCTCCCAGCCAACTGCTGCAGCAGCATCCAGATCCCAGGACACCCAGGATTTTTCCTTCCCCTTTCGCCTCCTGCTTCCACCGCCACCCACAGCAACCTTCCACAGGTAAGGCCCAGTAAGATCTGGCCGTCACTTCTTTCCCCTACCCTGGGACGGTATGCGGCCATCCTTATCAGGATAAGCCGCGGCTCCGGTCCGACCCCCCCCACCCCCCCTCGTGGCCTAATAGCCCCCTGCCTTCTTCCCACCCTTTAATCAGCGGGGCACGAACAATCCACCCCTGATATCGCGGTGGCCGCATCCAGGATCCAATCTACTCCAGATTCAAGTCCAAAGGAGAAAGAAGATTTGCGGTCCAAGGCCCCAGACTTTGGAATGCTTTACCAACCAGCATTCGTTTGGAGGAGAACCACTTGGCCTTTAGAAGAAAGATCAAAACCCATCTTTTTTGATGACAAAGGAGAAATGGAGAACGAGCGTCCAGAAGCGATTTAGTTTGCATGTGCTGCGCTATATAATTTTTTTCACTCACTCCTGTCTGATAATATGCAAAACAGCGTTTTACCTCCTTTTTATATTTTATTAATGTTGATCTCTGATTGTGATACGTAGCAGATTCCCCCTCTAATAATACATCTATCTGTCTGTTATTCTCAGAGTGGATTAAATATCCAACTATATATCTGGAGATTTATATTTACCGCTCTATATAGATATTAAAGAATATTCACTCCATTATACACCAAACTTTTTTTGATGTTTTCATCCAATTAGTCGATCAAAACAATAAATCGGCCAACGAATCCAATTCTGAAAATAATCATTAGTTGCCGCCCTGCAGAGGAGCCATTTACTAGTTACCTTGAGGGGGGAATTGTAGGATCCTCAGAGACAAAGCTGTCTGATGTGGGCGGAGTCCTGGTTTAGGGGAACCAATCTGCTCATGTCTAGTAATAATCTTTGTATTTCTATTTTAGTAGATGGACGGGAGATGAGGAAAACCTCAGAGGATTGTCTCACTTTGTCTCCAGACTGTAAAGTAGAAGATGAGGACATCACACAGTATAGTGCGGGAGAAAACCCGACTACCTCAAATGTCCATCCGGCACCACACAGTGTAGATGGACCATCGTATTCCTCTTATCCTAAAAAGACTGTGAGGGGAGGCGGCGTCCTTCCAACAAATAAGAGGCTTTCCTGTACTGAGTGTGGGAAGCGTTTCCGTTTTAAATCTGATCTTATTAGGCATAAAAGATCTCACACGGGGGAGAAGCCGTATTCCTGTCTTGAGTGTGGGAAATGTTATTCAAAGAAGTCAAATCTTTACAGACATGAAACATCTCATATAGGGGAGAGGCCACTTTCCTGTCCTAAGTGAGGGAAATGTTCCTCACTGAAGTCCTGCCTTCCTGTACATCAGGGATCCCACGCAACCCTTAAATTGTTTGAGTGCCTTGAGTGCGGGAAATGTCTTGTATATGAATGTTGCTGGACATCGCAGCTCTCATGTGGGGAAGAAGCACACCCTAATATACACCTCAGATATACTCCATGGCTGATCTTCATCATGTAAGAAACCATTTCAGGGGTGTGGACATTTTTTGAAAAAAATACTTTTCCAAGGGACTAAACCAGGGTCCCAATCTCCATCTACCAGAAAGCTCTGCAGCGGTGTGGGAGTTCATTGAAAACTACAAACCCGACATCGGCAAAGGACAGAACTCTGTGAATGAATGGCACGGCATCAATATTTTCATTTTTTTTTCCACCTCAGAGAACTCTATTTGGAGACTTAATCAATTGTGTGTTCATCCGCTGTCTCCATCTTGGTTCACATCATAGATGGAAAGGCTTCTATGCTTTGTTTTCTTAAGAATAAATATATTTAAATAGTTGTAAATATAGAGTGTAAATACAAAATGGAAGGAAACCAGTTCCGACCATATGATTGTAAAATTCCCAAATACCAAAGTTACCTAGTGATGGAAACATTTCCTTAACCAACCCCTCCCCCCACCCATTCTCACCCCCTGTTCTCCGAACTCCATCTTTTGTTTTTTTTTATTTTCTTTACGTTTTATCTGTTACGCTTCCTGATCTAGATCATCTTATCTAAATAGTTCTGTGATAACTTATGCCGCGTACACACGATCATTTTTTGTGATGAAAAAAAAAAGACGTTTCAAGTGATGAAACAAAACGACGTTTTTCAAACTTCATTTTCCAAAACGACATTGCATACACACCATCGTTTTTCCAAAATGCTCTAGCAAAGCGTGGTGACGTACATCACGTTTGAGGGCACTCTGTTCCATTGACGCTCCGTCTCATAACTTGCCTCTGAGGATTGCGCGGCTTTAAAAACTTTGTTTTCAACATCGTTTTGCCCACACACCATCACTTTTTATGACACAAAAAAACGATGTTTTGAAGAACGACACAAAAAATTCAAACATGTTCGAATTTTTTTTTGGTAGTTTTTTTGAAGACATAAAACAACGTTTTGCCCACACACAGCGATTTTAAATGACGTTTTTGAAAACGTAGTTTTTTTTCAACATAAAAAATGATCATGTGTACGCGGCATTATAGTTTATCCAGGCCTGCCATTTCAGCTTAAAACCCGTTTCTCCTTCCTCCCCCATGAACCTAAGCTGTTCATGATAGTAGGTGTCATTTAATTTACATAGGCAACTCCTCACAGGACTCTCGGGGTCTTTCCACTGTTTAGGGATCAGGCTCTTAGCTGCGTTTAAAATGTAGGGGAATAAGGTACCCATGTATTGCTTAACCACTTATGGACCGCCTCCTGCTCATATATGTCGGCAGAATGGCACAGCTGGGCACATCCACGTATATTTAAGTCGGTTACAGTACCCAGCCGTGGGTCACGGGCGCGCTCCCGTGACCCGGTCCGAAGCTCCGTGACCAGGACCGCGAGACTGGCGGACCCGATTGCCGCTGGAGTGCGGCGATCGGTCCCCGGAGCTGAAAAACGGGGAGAGCCGTGTGTAAACAGCATCCATTGCGTCATCCCTTTTATAGAGGGGACGCAATCGATGACGTCACACCTACAGCCACACCCCCCTACAGTTATGAGCACATAACCCCTACAGCGCCCCCTTGTGGTTAACTCCCAAACTGCAACTGTCATTTTCACAGTAAACAATGCGATTTAAATGCATTTTTTGCTGTGAAAATGACAATTGTCCCAAAAATGTGTCAAAATTGTCCGAAGTGTCCGCCATAATGTCGCAGTCATGAAAGAAATTGCTGATCGCCGCCATTAGTAGTAAAAAAAAAAAAATAATAAAAATGCAATAAAACTATCCCTTATTTTGTAAACGCTATAAATTTTGCGAAAACCAACCGATAAACGCTTATTGTGATTTTTTTTTTGACCAAAAATAGGTAGAAGAATACGTATCAGCCTAAACCGAGGAAAAATAAATGTTATATATATTTTGGGGGGATATTTATTATAGCTCTATTTTTGTATATAGCGCAAAAAATAAAAACTGCAGAGGTGATCAAATACCACCAAAAGAAAGCTCCATTTGTGGGGAAAAAAGGACACCAATTTTGTTTGGGAAGCCACGTCGCACGTCCGCGCAATTGTCAGTTAAAACGACGCAGTGCCGAATCGCAAAAATGGGCAAGGTCCTTTAGCAGCATTTTGGTCCGGGTCTTAAGTGGTTAATGGACATGTTTGTCCCGTGGAACAGACATATCCATGGGTCGACTGGTATCACAATTCCTGTGATCTCTTGGATTAGCAATACAACATTTATCCAATAGGTTTTGATTTTCGTACATGTCCACCAAAGGTGTGACATGGTTCCAGTTTCAGTGCAACACCTCTAACAAAATTCCTCGCTATTTTCATAAAGTGACAGCTGATACGGGGAACTTCTCCCCGCACTGCTGTCACACAGAGGACTCGGATCGCTGAGCCACTGGAGGAACAGGAACATGTTACATTATTCTTTAACCTTTTCACTGGCAGAGCTCATTTTTGGATTTTTTTTTTTTTTGCTCGCATGTATAACCTCTTCAATAACGGACATTTTAATCCTCTTCCTGCCCAGGTAAATTTTTCATCTTTCAGCGCTCTCACACTTTAAATGACAATTGTACGATCATGTAACACTGTACCCAAATTACAAGTTTTTTTTTTTCCCTTACAATTAGAGCTTTTTTTTGGTGGTATTTGATCATCACTGGGGTTTTAGTTTTGTGTTCCAATTAAAAAAAAAAAAAGTTGGGGTTTTGTTTTGTTTCTATTATAAAATGTTGCAAATATGTTTTCTTCTTCACTGATGGGCACTAATAAGGAGGCACATATATGTTGAAATGATAGATGTTACTGATGAGGAGGTACTGACAAGCATACCCAATTGGCATCACAGGCAGGAACTGATTGGCATCACTGGCAGGGCACAGGTGGTCATCACTGGCCATCAGCGTTGATGGGCCTCTACTGATAATCAATGCTGAATATGAGTGCAGATCCCCCCCCCCCCCCACGATCGGCTCTCCTCTACTCGTGCCTTGTCAGCATGAATAAAGGAAAGTCGATAAAGCTTTGATTGGACACCGCACCACTGATCACTGTGTGACCAAGCGGCTTATTCTTCTGGATGTCATATGACTTCTATTCAGGATAATGGGGGAAGGCGTTAAAAGATAATTTTAGGCCTGAAGATTATATAAAACCCCCAAACATGATCTATTTTCTGAAAGTAGACACCCTATAGAAAAAAATAGTGGTAGTTCCAATTTTTTATGTTACACGATATTACCACAAAAGTCTAGGAAACACAGTTTTTTTGTAAAAAACACATGAAAGTTCATTTCAGCGGGCACAAAAAGTTCCTATGTTAGGTTTATGGCGATATACTGTATACGTGATAGTTGTGCTAGCTGTTGTTGCTAAGATTTTTAATTCACTTTGTTTGTCCTTTTTAACTTTTGTGTGTTTTGTATGAATAAAAATATATACTTTTTAGATGACTTGGTGTGTTGTGGTGCCTATATAGTCCGCTTTGAGTCCTCGCTCTAAATTTGGCTATAATCTAAGATTATTATATTAGCATCCACAGTACCACCCTGTAGGGATGCCTTCTTTATCTATCAATGACATCATGAGCTGATAAAGAGAATGTCAGTTGCCTGAATATCATCCTTGTGTGACCTTTTCCCTCCTCTCTCTATCAGCTTTGGGGTCTCATTAGCCGAGTTATGGGGAAAAAAACTGAGGGAGAAAGGCGCATGCACAGAGGCTCCATAGATGGACGCTTAATTCAGGAACTCCGGCCATTCTCTGCTCCTCACAGCCGCCAACACCCTGTGATCTCCGGATGTCCTAGCTGTCTGAATGGGGGACAACACTGCCTGCCCGGAACATCGGTAAACGCAGCAGGCTGGCAGTGATTGGAGTACACAGGACATAGCAGCTGAGCTTAAAATTGCGGGCAGCCTGAACTTTACCTCACGGAGATAGTGAGGATTGCAATGCTTCTCTCTCCACAGGCACATAACTTCTCACACTGAGGGGAAGGGCATTGAATTGAGCAACCATGATCCATTACACAGCATATAGAGCCAGGAAACGCATAGCTGATCACCTCAGCCAGCTCACAGCCCATAAATAGCAGGGGTCTCCCTGAAAACACTGCATTTACTCCCAGCAACTGGATAAAGGTGGTCGTTTCTCACTTATTGGCACAAGTAACTGTCAGGAGAAACCCCAAGTCTCCCAGACTCTCCTGTACCTGACCTTCACTTGGGGACATTATTGTCTGCTCCCCTTACTGGTCAAATCTCGCCAGCCTCCACCCTATCCCTTATTGGGCACACCATGGATGAGACGCTGCTCTCCCCCCTGACCCCAGGTAATACGGATCTTCCCCAGATGCATCCAACAACTGACATAATCCCCGAATAACAAGTGGGTTTCGCTGAGATGTTCAGTAAAATTGCGGGCCTATTAGACCAAGGCCTTAATAACATAGAAAACAAAATTACTACTGACATCAAAGGTGACTTCCAGAACCTAGGTGTGTGCATAGAGGCAATTGAGAATAAGCTAGACACTATTTCCAAAACCAACCAGAATACAGACCGTATACAGGACCTCCAATGCCAACTGGACTCTGCCCTGACCAAATTAGATGATTTGGAAAACAGAATTGGACAATACAATTTCAGAATTAGAGGCATCCCTGAAACATTCAAAGACACCCCGGAAGTGGTTAGATCCTTCATCAAAGACCTTATCCCGGAAATTTGACAAAATAGATTGGAACTTGACTGAGCCCATAGAACCCTCAGTCCACCAAGAAAAGATGGTCTACCCAGGGACATAGTAGTCAAACCACACTACTTCGTAGTTAAGGAAGAAATTATGCAAAAGGCACGTTCCACAAAGCAATTACAATTCCAAGGACATCCTATTTAAACCCTTGCAGACCTTTCACCGACAACAATTCAAAAAAGAACATTCAAACCACTACTGACAATCCTAACTCAATGTGATACTAAATATTAGTGACTTTTTCCTTTTGGTTTGAAATTCCTCTACAAGAACAAGCCGTTCACCTTTGCGATATTCCAGGAAGGAGAGCGACTCTTCTTGCAACTCGGTCTCAACTCCCAAGATCCTCTTTCACCTCCAGGCTCCACTACTAATGCTACCAAACGCCAACTTCCCACAAGCCCTCTGTCCCCACTTTGGAACACCGTCAAATCTAAGAAATCAAAAGAGGGTCGGTCCACCTGATTAACACGGCACAAAATATTTTGTTCTGATAACTTGGTTCAAGCTGGACTGTTCCCTGCTCTTTAAAAAAAAATGGTAAAATATTTGTTTTAACCACTTCTTCAATACAGGGCTTTTATACACCCTTCCTTCCCAGACCAATTTTTAGCTTTCGGCGCTCTCACACTTTGAATGAAAATTACTCAGTCATACTACACTGTACCCAAACCAAATTTTTCTTTAAATTTTTTTTTTTTTTTTTTTTATTGTTTTCAAACATGCAAGGTGACATACAGGTGGAGGGCCATTCTTCTGGCCAAAGACACAAACTTTACATCGTATAACCACCAAAAAAAAGAAGGAAAAAAAATAAATAAAAAGAAATACCCACATGGTACAAAGTCACTTCCTTTAAGCAAGGAGAAAAAAAAGGGAAAGAGAAAAAAAAAACGGAAATATGTTTTCAGAACACATCATGTCACCTCTCTCTCACCCTGCGGTCCATCCTCCGTACCTCTGGTAACCTTTGAATCTGTAGGTATCCTTCCTTAATTGCATCAGGCCGATACCCCCCGCCCCCAGGGGATCCTTATGTCCCCCATAGGATGGGGGAGTTGAGCCGGCCCTTGTATTGTCCCTCTCTTCATTATTTTTCCAATCCGACCCCCCCTACCCCCCAAATCAAACCCAAAACAAGACCCCCGAGAAAAAATAGGAGAAGAAGAGAAAGGAAAAAGAAAAAACCCCACCCCCTCCTCGATCCCCCCTCCCCTCCATCCGCAGGGCCGGGCCCCCTCCTTATTGGGCATCTATCAAAGCCTTCCCTTCTTCTGAGTATCTGAACCCATTCCATTCGGCCCACGTATCAAGATATACCTTACGTTTCTGTCTGGAGGTCCAAACCAGGTCCTCCATTTCTATTCATATCTTCTACTCCATTGAGCCACATCTTTATCGTTGACGGTTGTGTCTGTTTCCACATCCCTGGGATACAGGCACGGGCAGCATTTAAAAGATGACAAGCCATGGATTTCCTGTAGCACTTTACCGTCATCTCCGAGTCCTGTAATAAGTAATAGGGCCATTCATCTGGTAATTTTTCTTTGCTGAATTTCTGAACTATTCCCTGAACCTTTGTCCAAAAACCTAGGATCTTTGGGCATGACCATAGAATATGTAATAATGTTCCTTCTTGCTGACCACACCTCCAACATCTATCCGAGATGTCTGGGTAACACCTCTTTAATACTACCGGAGTACGATACCATTGAGATAGTATCTTGTAATTCATCTCTTGTGTCTTCACACAGACTGACGATTCAAATACAGTGCAGAAAATAAGTATTTGAACACCCTGCTATTTTGCAAGTTCTCCCACTTGGAAATCATGGAGGGGTCTGAAATTGTCATCGTAGGTGCATGTCCATTGTGAGAGACATAATCAAAAAAAAAATCCAGAAATCACAATGTATGATTTTTTTAACTATTTATTTGCATGATACAGCTGCAAAGAAGTATTTGAACACCTGTCTATCAGCTAGAATTCTGACCCTCAAAGACCTGTTAGTCTGCCTTTAAAATGTCCACCTCCACTCCATTTATTATCCTAAATTAGATGCACTTGTTTGAGGTCATTAGCTGCATAAAGACACCTGTCCACCCCATACAATCAGTAAGAATCCAACTACTAACATGGCCAAGCCAAAGAGCTGTCCAAAGACACTAGAGACAAATTTGTACACCTCCACAAGGCTGGAAAGGGCTACGGGGAAATTGCCAAGCAGCTTGGTGAAAAAAGGTCCACTGTTGGAGCAATCATTAGAAAATGGAAGAAGCTAAACATGACTGTCAATCTCCCTCGGACTGGGGCTCCATGCAAAATCTCACCTCGTGGGGTCTCAATGATCCTAAGAAAGGTGAGAAATCAGGCCAGGACTACACGAGAGGAGCTGGTCAATGACCTGAAAAGAGCTGGGACCACCGTTTCCAAGGTTACTGTTGGTAATACACTAAGACGTCATGGTTTGAAATCATGCATGGCACGGAAGGTTCCCCTGCTTAAACCAGCACATGTCAAGGCCTGTCTTAAGTTTGCCAATGACCATTTGGATGATCCAGAGGAGTCATGGGAGAAAGTCATGTGGTCAGATGAGACCAAAATAGAACTTTTTGGTCATAATTCCACTAACCGTGTTTGGAGGAAGAAGAATGATGAGTACCATCCCAAGAACACCATCCCTACTGTGAAGCATGGGGGTGGTAGCATCATGCTTTGGGGGTGTTTTTCTGCACATGGGACAGGGCGACTGCACTGTATTAAGGAGAGGATGACTGGGGCCATGTATTGCGAGATTTTGGGCAACAACCTCCTTCCCTCAGTTAGAGCTTTGAAGATGGGTTGAGGCTGGGTCTTCCAACATGACAATGACCCGAAGCACACAGCCAGGATAACCAAGGAGTGGCTCTGTAAGAAGCATATCAAGGTTCTGGCGTGGCCTAGCCAGTCTCCAGACCTAAACCCAATAGAGAATCTTTGGAGGGAGCTCAAACTCCGTGTTTCTCAGTGACAGCCCAGAAACCTGACTGATCTAGAGAAGATCTGTGTGGAGGAGTGGGCCAAAATCCCTCCTCCAGTGTGTGCAAACCTGGTGAAAAACTACAAGAAACGTTTGACCTCTGTAATTGCAAACAAAGGCTACTGTACCAAATATTAACATTGATTTTCTCAGGTGTTCAAATACTTATTTGCAGCTGTATCATACAAATAAATAGTTAAAAAAATCATACATTGTGATTTCTGGATTTTTTTTTTTTTGATTATGTCTCTCACAGTGGACATGCACCTACGATGACAATTTCAGACCCCTCCATGATTTCCAAGTGGGAGAACTTGCAAAATAGCAGGGTGTTCAAATACTTATTTTCTGCACTGTATATTCCGGAGTATTTTGTTCTTTTGTTCTTCTGTAAAGGGTCTTCCCAGTTCCACCTCCCATTTGTTGAAAAAGGGGATTTGGGAATCCTCCGTCGGTGCGTTCAGTAGTTCGCTAATTCTTGAGAGGGTGTGCCGAAGCACTCCACTCCTGCTGCAATACCCCTCGAATCTTGTGAGTTTACGTTGGTATCTTGTTGGGGGTTTCAAAGTATCTAGGAAATGCCACAATTGTAGTGCCCTCCAAATATCCAATTGATATGGTATCCCACCCGTTACCATCTCCCGCATAGTATGCCATGAGCCTTCTTTCAAGAAATGGGATGCCTGTATCAGGCCCTGGTCTATTAATCCACTGAAAGGCCCCTTCATCAACCCTGGTACAAACAGCTGATTCCCCAGGATTGGATAGAGCGGCAAATCCAAAGTAGACAATGTCCCTTTCACAAATAGCCCGTAGGCCACTTTCAATGTTGGACCAATCAGTGGATGTTTCTTAATAGTGATTGGCAGGTCTCTATAACAGCTGCCAGATGGAGTACGTTACTGCACTGGGCTTGCTCCAAGCCCGTCCATAGTTTCTCACCGCCATGTCTCCCCCAATCTACCAGGCGGGTCAAAGTAGCCACCTGGTAATAGCTGTAGATATCTGGAGCCGACACGCCTCCATCTCGTTTTGATAAAGATAGTGTGCGATTCTTAATTCGGGGGCTTTTATTAGCCCATATAAACTTATTGAAAAGTTTGTGTCTGGTTAAAGTAGGAATTTGGTATGGCGATAGGGAGTGTCTGGAAGAGGTACAGAAAGTTCGGTAGTATATGCTCTCCTCGCACACTGTACCGAACGGTACAGAGAGGAGACGCAGGAGAGGGAGGAACCGGCGTCATCAAATGACGCCAGTTTGTTTACAAGTGATCGCGCTATCAGCGGCAATTTACCGTGATCCGTGATGCGCCGGGTCTTCTAGACCCGGAGAGCACGGACACTTCCGCGAGCACATCCCAGGGAACGCGCAATCGCGGAAGTGCACGACGACGTCCCAGGGACGTTGTGTCACAGTAGCTCGACCGCGCTGTAGCAGTATTTTTGCTATAGCGCGGTCGGCAAGTGGTTAAATCTGTGCCTGACTTTCAGAGATCGCATATCCTCCTCCGGGATTGCCACCCCCATTGCTTCAGACTTATCATAATTTATCTTAAAGTTTGATACGCCACCGTATAGCTGCAGTTCCTGTAGCAAGTTCGGGAGGGATTCCATCGGGTTCGACAAGGAGTACATCATATCATCTGCATAAGCCGAGATCTTATATTCGGTACCTCCAAAAGACACTCCTTTAATATCTGGATTCATTTGAATCCTACTAAATAACGGTTCCACCGATAACGCAAATAGAAGAGGGGATAAATGACATCCCTGTCTTGTCCTGTTTGAAAGCTTAAAAGGTGGTGACAGTATTCCGTTCACTCTAACCTGTGCCGTTGGGTGGGCGTAGTTATTTCTGATCCATTGTAGCATCTTGTTGCCGAACCCCACTAAACCAAATTTGTATCATTTTTTTTCTCACAAACAGAGCTTTCTTTTGGTGGTATTTAATCACTGCTGGGTTTTTTATTTTTTGCAATATAAGCGAAAAAAGAGAGACATTTTTGAAAAAAAACACCTTTTTTTTTAGGTTCTCGTGTAAAATTTTGCAAATAAGTAATTTTTCTTCATAAATTTGGGCCAAAATGTATACTGCTACATATCTTTAATTAAAAATAACCCAAAAAAGTGTATATTTTTTGGTCTCTGTGAACGTTATAGAGTCTACAAGCTATGGTGCAAATCATTGAAAATTATCACATCTGATCACACCTGATGTACTGAAGGTCTATCTAATTTCTTGAGACCCTAACATGCCAGGAAAGTATAAATACCCCCCAAATGACCCCTTTTTGTAAAGCAGACATTCCAAGGTATTTAGTAGGAGGCATGGTGAGTTTTTTTAAGTTGTAAATTTTTCTCACAATTCTTGGGAAATAGATTTTATAAGGTCTGTTCTCTGCTGCGGCCGGGAGGGTGGCCCTGTGGGTCTTGCCTTGCATTCCAAGGGTGGCAAAAGGATGGGTCAGCATGGCGTCTGAACCAGATGCTTCTCACTCAGAAATGCCGGAGTTAACCCTTAGTGCCCCTGTACCTGCGGCCTCTGTGGATGCTATAATGGCATTCCTAGAGGCGTTTGTTGCCAGGATTGAAGCGCCCTCTCCCCCCGCCTTCCTCTGGGGATGTCTCTGACACGGAATCAGCTACTACTCCTGGCTCTGAGGTGTCAGAGGATGCAGGCCTAGTCCACACGGACAGCGAGGATGACTCTGCATCAGGGTCAACACATGATAGGGCGCTAGTGAAAGCTTTTATCACTGCGGTGCGGCATATTTAGAAAATGGAGGATTCGCGGAGACATCAGAGATGTCGGTCCCTTTTGGGTTCTGCAAGCCGGCCCGCACTGCAAAAGTATTTCCTTGTGTTCCTTATCTGTAAAAAAAAAATTTGTACAAGGAATGGGATCGGCCGCAAAAGTTTTTTTCTTTTGTTCCAAAATGCTTTGCGGTTCGTTATCCTTTTGAGGAGAATTTCCTGAAAAAATTGACCTCTCAGTCAGTGGACCCCCCTGTGTCCAGACTGAACAAAGCTACCACATTACCTGTGGAAGGGGCTCCCTCTTTCAAGGACCCCGCAGATAGGAGAGCTGATGCTGTGGCCTGCTCCATATTCACAGTGGTGGGGTCTGCGGTGAGACCGGTCTTGGCCGGGGCTCTAGTGTCACAGACGCTTGCTGAACGGGCAAAGTTGTTGCTTCAGGAGTTGGAGGAGCATCAAGCCCCTCCAGGCTGTGTGGCGCTGGCCGACCAGTTGGTGCAGGGCCTAAAATTTGTCTGTGAGTCAGCCCTGGATACGCTTCCCCTTGCTTTCCAGGGCCTCAGCCTATGCGGTGGTGTTGCGCCACCTTCTCTGGCTGAAGTGTTGGTCTGCAGACCAGTCTTCTAAGAAGGCCTTGGTGGACTTGCCCTTTAAGGGTGAAAGGCTTTTTGGGGCTTCTCTAGATGACATCATAAAGGATGCCACAGGATGTAAGACAACTCTGCTCCCACAATCTAGTAAAGGTAAGGAGCCTCGCCGTAGGCAGGGGCCCTCTTTTACCGCCCCCAAACGTTTTTTTTTTGTCCACCGGGTGCTTCAGGTAAAACATTCCCAGGTCGCTAAGGCTCCCGCTGAAGGGCAGAAGCGCCCCTGGTTCCACAAGCCCAACAAGCCTGTGGAAAAACCTGCTTCCGCATGAAGGTCTGCCCCTGCCCGTCTCTCTCAGGTGGGGGCCGGCTTCGCAAATTCGCTCGTGGATGCCTCTTCTTTCAGACCGGTGGGTTTGTGAAGTAGTTTCCTCGGGATAAAAGATAGAGTTCCTCTCTTGTCCGCCAAACAGATTTTTTCCTTCCAACCTACAGCTTCCTCCGGGTCGTTGGGAGGCTCTGTTTGGAGTTGTTCAGGTTCTGCTGGTCAGGGGGTGATCGTGCCGTTTCCCTTACTGGAACGATTTCAGGGGTTTTACTCCAATCTGTTTGTAGTCCCCAAGAAGCAAGGGGTCCGTCCAATTCTGCATCTCAAGGCCCTCAACTGTTTTGTCAGAGTGCAAAAGTTCAAAATGGAGTCGGTTCGCTCTGTAGTAGCGGCACTCCATCAAGGGGATTTCCTGGCGTCCTTGGATATCAAGGACCCGTACTTGCATATCCCCATATGCGCAAAGCACCAGAGATTTCTGCGCTTTTTGATCCGGGAGAACCACTTTCAAATTGTGGCCTTCCCTTTCGGCCTGGCTTCGGCGCCAAGGGTTTTCACCAAGGTGCTCGCTCCGATTCTGGTCCTGCTGAGCCAGCGCGGGATCGCCATTGTAGGATACCTGGACGACCTTCTTCTGAGAGCTTCTTCAAGCTCAGAGTTAGAGGTGGATGTGTCTATCACCTGCCAGACCCTCTGGGAATTCGGTTGGCTGCTAAATGTTCAGAAGTCGGTGTTGGTACCATCTTAACACCTGGAATACCTGGGGTTGGTCCTGGATTCCTCGGAGGTGAGAGTTTTTCTTCCCACAGAGAAACTACAGACACTGCAAACTGTGGTGCAACGGTTGGCGTCCCAAAAATGGTCGTCGCTTCGCTTTTGTATGCAAGTTCTGGGTCTCATGGTGGCCTCCTTCAAGGCGGTTCCGTATGCCTTAATTTCACACCCTTGTGTTATGGAGAGAAATTCTGTCGCATTGGGATAAGCGTCTTCGTCCTTGGATTGCCAAGTCCGGGTGAGTCGTCTGGTCAGGTCCTCCCTAGTGTGATGGCTGACGTCTCCAGTGCTTCGGCCCGGGAAGTCTTTCCAGCCGTGCCATTGGACGGTGGTCATGACGGATGCTAGTCTCTCCAGCTGGGGGGGGAGTCTGGGGTGTTTAGTCAGCCCAGGGGCACTGGAAATAGGAAGAATCCCGCCTGCCGATCAATGTCCTGGAACTCCGGGTGATCAGGCTGTCCCTCTCCAAGTGGTCTCTGAGATTATAGGGCCGCCGGTCAGGATTCAGTCGGACAACGCCACGGCTGTGGCGTATGTCAATCATCAAGGGGGCACGAGGAGCTCGGCTGCAGCGGCGGAAGTCACTCACATCCTCCGGTGGGCCGAACAGAACGTTCTGGCTCTTTCGGCCATATACATTACGGGCGTAAAGAACTGGCAGGCGGACTACCTAAGTCACCAAACGCTAGACCAAGGAGAATGGTCGCTACACCCGGATGTGTTTCAGAGTCTGTGTCTGAAATGGGGCACTCCAGACGTGGATCTTTTGGCATCACGACTCAATCGGAAGGTGTCGCGTTCGTGGCCAGGTCAAGAGACCCGTGGGCGGACACATCAGACGCGTTGGTGGCGACGAGGGGTGACTATCGCCTAATTTACGCCTTCCCTCCTCTGAAGCTTCTTCCTCGTCTGTTACGCAGAGTGAAAGCCGAGGGGATACCAACAATCCTAATTGCTCTGGATTGGCCTCACTGTCCCTGATATGCAGATCTGGTGCGTCTGGCGACAGATGTTCCCTGGCGCCTGCCACTGTGGGAGGATCTTCTGTCACAGGGTCCTCTCTTTCATCCTGCTTTACAGTCGTTGGCTTTAACGGCGTGGCTATTGAAAGCCAGGTGCTGAGGGACCGGGGTCTGTCGGATTCAGGCCGTGCTTCAGGCCTAGGCCCTAAAGGGTCGGGCGCCCCCCTTCCCTTATACGACGCATTCGACCAGGCCAATTGGTGCCTCTTGGGCTTTCCGCCATCAGGCATCTGTTTTAAAGGTATGTAAGGCAGCAACTTGGTCATCAGTCTACACCTTTTCAACATTTTACAAGGTGGATGTGAGTGCATCTTCAGATTGAAGTTCCTCCGTTGAGGAGCTCTGGTTTGTTTGGGGTTAAGTTGTTTTGCTGCGTTTTCCCACCCCTGCTTGGGGACGTCACGTAAGGTCAATATTCTGCTGTGTCTAGGGTTGTCCCGATACCACTTTTTTAGGACCGAGTACAATTACCGATACTTTTTTTCATGTACTCGCCGATACCGATACTTTTTTTTATAAATGTGTCCCCAAATGCAGCCATGTCCCCCCACTAATGCAGCCATGTCCCCCCACCAATGCAGCCATGTCCCTCCACATATGCAGCCATGTCACCCCCATATATGCAGCCATGTCCACCACATATGCAGCCATGTCACCCACATATGCAACCATGACCCCCATATATGCAGCCATGTCACCCACAGATGCAGCCATGTCCCCCCACAAATGCAGCCATGTCCCCCCACAAATGCAGCCATGTCCCCCCACAAATGCAGCCATGTCTCCCCATACCGTATATGTGCAGATGCAGTGCCGCCGCCTAGTTAATCAGCGCGGGGAACATTACATCTTTCATTTGAATAGCTTTGTGTTCCCCGCCACGTATGGACACTCCCCCTTGCTCGGGCACTTTGATAGACAGATCACCCGTCCAATCCTGGACGGGAGGGGGGGGTAGTATCGGATCTGGCATCGGGGGCATTTGCGCGAGTGAGTACCAGTACTCCCGCAAATGCTCATTATCGGTCCCGATGCTGGTATCGGGATAACCCTAGCTGTGTCCATTCATGAACGGAAGAGAAAATAGGATTTTTGTACTCACCGTAAAATCCATTTCTCTGAGTTCATGGACGGACACGGCCCCCACCCCTCCTTTGTTTGTACTGCTTGTTTACGAACTAAGGCTGCAAAGCAGAGAGTGGGGGATGTACCCGGGGAAACCGCCCCCTGGGAGGTACGGTATGATGTGTTTAACACTTAACATGCTGTTTTTCTGCCTAGTCAATCTCCTAGAAGGAGGATCATACCCTAAGGTCAATATGCTGCTGTGTCCATCCATTAACTCAGAGAAATGGATTTTATGGTGAGTACAAAAATCCTATTTTTTAGTTTTTAATGCATTTTAGTTTAAATATGAGATCTGAGGTCTTTTTGACCCCCAGATCTCATATTTAAGAGGACCTGTAATGCTTTTTTTCTATTCCTTTTCTTGTAATAGGAATAAAAGTGACCCATTTTTTTTTTAAACAGTGTCAAAATAAATTAAATCAATTAAAGGAAATAAGAAAACAAAATTTATTTTTTTAAAGCGACCTGTCCCGACGAGCTTGCACGCATTATCTTTAACAATATAAAACAAATTGGGCTAACTTTATGATTTTTTTCCTAAAAAAGTGCGCTTGTAAGACCGCTGCGCAAAATACGGTGTGACAAAAAGTATTGCAATGACCGCCATTTTGTTCTCTAGGGTGTTAGAAAAAATATATATAATGTGTGGGGGTTCTAAGTAATTTTCTAGCACAAAAAAACACTTGTAAACACAGAGTCGGAAAAACAGGCTCGGTCCTTAATTGGTTAACTTGCAAACATCAAATCTCAGGAAGAGGCTTGGTCCTTAAAGCGGGGGTTCTGCTCAAATATGTTTTTTTTTTTTTTTTAATATTAGTCTCCCGCTTTTCACATAGTATATCGTTTACTCACTGGTCCCATTATTTTAGCCGCCAAGATTTTCATTTTCCCGAAAAAGGTATTTTATAAAAATGTAAGATGACATTACCATCTTAGTTGTGGGCACTCTGAAGCCCTCCAGTATTTACTTCCGGGGTTTACATGAGTTAAAATGGCGAAATTGTATCCGCCCTCGTCACGTGACCGTCACATAGCCGGCTCCAGAGTCACGTGACGTCTAAAATCTCTCGATTTGCTCTGCTGCTGGTCAAAACAATATTCTCATGGTCAGCGTGACAAGAGGGTCATCAATGCGGCGATCGGAGACCAAGAGACACGCCCAGTGCCGCACGATTGAAACCAGGAAGTGCCTGGTTCATGAGCAAGATATAAGGTATGGAAACGTTTTTAAACTGCGAACTGTGAATAGACATACTGAGCACCTTTGTTTAAAGGATCACTAAAGAAAAAAATGTTTTTTACGGGGTATAGAGACATAAAAGTTAACTCATTCCTTTTAAAATTGATTAAAAATAGATAAAAATCAATCATATAATATGCCTCTAGTTTCACTTTCGTTTTTAAAAAGGTTTTGTGTTTATGTAAGGTAGAGAGAGAGACAGAACAAAAACAAACAAATCCAGGGCAGTGTTTTGTTTTTAAATTGAATCCCAGGGCAGTGTTTTGTTTTTAAAATGAATCTGATTGGGTCTGAGGAGTTTTAGAGACACAGCTTGGACCACAGTGAAAAGCTGCCATGAGATTTTTCATAAGGAGCCAGACAAGCAGGAATTGTGGAGATCAGAGAAGTATTACAGCTACTTCAAAGCAAAAACGAACAATGAGAACATAAAAACAGCACTGCATTAGGGTAAAGGAAGCTATTTAGCTAAAAAATTTTTTTCCTTTAGTGACCCTTTAAGGAGAAGATATAAAGGAGTTCCAGCCTTTAATGTTTATTAAAAGTCAGCAGATACAAAAAGTGTAGCTGCTGACTTTTAATAAGCAGACACTTGCCTGTTCCACGGTACAGCGATGAGGCCGCCCGGCGCTTCCTAGGACATCATCTAGAGGGAGGAGTCGCCTAGGCGGCTCGTAGGAAGTGGGACAGGAGGTCCCACTCCTAACAAAGCCCCCACTCCCCCCCCAAAAAAATGACAAGCCAAATGTGGCATGTAAGGGTGTGAAGAGTGCTTAAAGCGGATGTTTTGGGTGGAACTCTGCTTTAAGTGGTTAGGACCCTTTACTAGGTCAGCAGAGAGCTTGCGAGAGGCTGTGGTAATCTCATCCTGCACTATGAAGTGGAATTTTTGGAGCAGGGCTTCAGGGTCTATGGTCATGGGGCTTACTAGGACAGATGGGTACTGATGCAGATTGTCTGCTGGAGAGGCCAGGTCTGCCTCTGAAAGCCATCTGGAGTCATCTGGCTCAGGCGCTGACGGTTCCGGGGAGTGCGGAGTATATCAACTGGGAGCCTGGTGGTTTCCGCAGCTTTGGGAGTCAGTTCACCTGTGGCGGGATGTGCAAGATCAGCCGGGGAGAATTGTTCTGATGGCGTGGAGATTAGGTGGCCATCTTCCTCAATCTTTTGCATGCGCCCCCAACTTATATTCTGATAAACATTCATTCAGCCATGACAAATTCTGTCCGTATTTAAATAAATACAGTTACTGTATTTCCTATGGTTGTTAGCTTTAACTAGTTGCCATAATCCAGTATTTTCCTAAAATATCTCAATTAGGAAGAATAGTGCACAATTGCATTTAGGCCATTATATGGCACTTATGATCATTGTATGAAATAAAATATGACAAAAGGACCGCATAACGCCGATATACGACAGCAGAATGGCACGGCTAGGCACAGGCACGTTGCTCTTTAAGTGTCCAGCCGTAGGACGCGCTCGCGACATGGTCCGAAGCTCCGTGACCGCGCAAACCAATCAATAAGCGCTTATTGTGATTTTTCTTTTTACCAAAAATAAGTAGAATACGTATCGGCCTAAACTGATGAAAAAATATGTTTTTTTATATATATTTTTGGGGGATATTTATTATAGCAAAAAGTAAAAAATATTGATTTTTTTTCAAAATTGTCGCTCTATTTTTGTTTATAGCGCAAAAAATAAAAAAACTGCAGAGGTGATCAAATACCACCAAAAGTAAGCTCTAATTGTGATGAAAAAAAAGAATGCCAATTTTGTTTGGGAGCCACATCGCACGACCGCAAAATTGTCAGTTAAATTGATGCAGTGCCGAATTGCAAAAAGGGGTCAGGTCCTTTACCTGCATAATGGTCCGGGTCTTATGTGGTAAAACACTTTTTTTGTTAACAATAGACCGCTAAGGGTTTGTAAAAGCTTACATCACAAAATGTACTCAGCCAATGAAAGGTAATTTTTATTTTTCTACTGTTCTCAATGGCCAACACGGATCAACACTTCATTCATGTCTTTGGTGATCTCTGATCTACTTATGGACTGTTTCTTACATGATGAAGATCAGCCATGTAGTATATCTGAGGTGTATATCAGGGTGTGCTTCTTCCCCACATGAGACCTGTGATGTCCAGCAACAGCAACATTCATAAAGAAGACATTTCCCGCACTCAAGGCACTAATACACCTCGAGGGTTGTGTGGAAACCCTGAAGTACAGGATGACAGGACTTCACTGAGGAACCCTCATTAAGGACAGGAATATGGCTTCTTCCCTGTGTGAATTCTCTGATGTTTGTCAAGATGGGACCTCACTGAAAAACATTTCCCGCACACAGGACAAGGATATGGCTTCTCCCCTGTGTGAGATCTCTGATGTCTGTGAAGATTGGACTTCTGTGAAAAACATTTCCCACACTCAGGACAGGTATACAGCTTCTCCCCAGTGTGAGATCTCTGATGTCTGTAAAGATCAGACTTCTGTGAAAAACATTTCCCGCACTCAGGACAAGAATATGGCTTCTCCCCCATGTGAAATCTCTGATGTGTGTAAAGATCAGACTTCTGTGAAAAACATTTTCCACACTCAGGACAGGAATACGGCTTCTCCCCACTATGACATCTCTGATGTTTGTAAAGATTGGACTTTTGTGAAAAACATTTCCCACACTCAGGACAGGAATAAGGCTTCTCTCCCGTGTGAGATCTCTGATGTGTGTTAAGGTGGGACTTCTTTGAAAAACATTTCCCGCACTCAGGACAGGAATACGGCTTCTCCCCTGTGTGAGATCTTTTATGCACATTAAGAAGGGATTTATAATAGAAACATTTCCCACACTCGGTACAGGACAACCTCTTCTCTGTTGGAAGGATGGCACCGTCCCTTACAGTCTGAGGTTCCTCAGGATAAGAGGAATACGATGGTCCATCTACACTGTGTGGTGTCGAATGGACATTTGAGGTAGTCGGGTTTTCATCTGGACTATACTTTGTGATGTCCTCATCTTCTACTTTACAGTCTCGAGACAAAGTGAGACAATCCTCTGAGGTTCTCCTCATCTCCCGTCCATCTACTGAAATAGAAATAAAAAGATTATTACTAGACATGAGCAGATTGGTTCCCCTAAACCAGGACTCCGCCCACATCAGACAGCTTTGTCTCTGAGGATCTTACAATTCCCCCCTCAAGGTAACTAGTAAATGGCTCCTCAAATCATCAGATATAAAATGTCCAGCTGGTAGAAAATGGGTGTAACAAAAGAGAATACATATTATGTGTATATATAGCAGTAGGTAGATGGGAGAGGGCAGAAGTCAGGACTATGTAAAGTACAACATAGAGTATAAAGTGCAGGGGTCAGGACTATGTAATATAAACTATATAGTTTGTAGCACCGTCCTAGATAGGCTACTAGATAAGATTGGCTTGGTAAATAATTTTTGGCTCCCCTGTAATCATTGAAGCAGTATGTGATTGCTTTGGAGCATATAATCCAGGGACATATGTGAGTACAGACCTGTATGTAGGATCCTAGTGACTGTGCTGCTACTATCCCTTGTGCTTTAGTATCAGAGCTTGCCTTAAGTGGGACATTTCCTATGGTGTCTCTAAGTCCCTTAGTTGCGGTTGGAGGGACTGTACTAAGAAGTTTGAGAAAGTAAGAGTGTCCATATGTTACTACACTGTACTACTGGAGTATCCCACAGCCCCCTGCACCCTATCCCAGGTCACCTTTTAATAAAGTATCTAAAAAGGGAAATCCCTAGACTGTTCATTGAGCCAAAAGAGTGACTGTAATACCGAGAATTGAAATTAAAGCTCCACCCCACTGCTAAGAGGTCCAGCAATAACTTTATTCATTAAAAGTCAGGGGTACAATCCAAAAAAGTAGCCAATGTGATTTGAGGGTCCAAGCCTTCCCTTCATCAGTCCATCAATAGCAACAATGTGAACAAACCAGAAGTGACCTGGACCTACAATTGTATTTTTTCTGTTGTGGATTACAAGCACAGACCTCTGGTTTGTTCGCACTGTTGCCTGTCAAGCCCCGATAAAGACGGCACTAGGACACGTAAAAACTTCTGTGCCCTTTTTGGATCATACCCCTGACCTGACTTTTTTTCAAATAACGATTTTTATTTATATAAAACAGTTCACAGTTTGTAATAAAACACAGACACTAAAAGGTCAAAGCGAACATCTTCTGATAGGTAGAAACACGTTTCCCACATACGTATAGGAGGATTTGGGCCATTGGCCAAAGCAATTCAGCAGTAGGAACCAGCTCCTTCAACGGCCATGTCAGTAAACATAGCACAGTGTACAGTGTCTTACATTTAGTGTCACAAACATCACTGAAACATTAGTCTATCCAATTGACAAGGGAGAAAGAAATGGAGAAAGGGAAGAAAGAAAGGAGAAAACAGAACAAGAAAAGGTTCTAGGTTACCGCGTCTGCTCCCATGTCCGCCCGCGGCGTATCCTCCCGCTGACGCCACTCCCTCCAGACCTCATCGTGGATGTCCAGGTTATCCCATATCCTAGATGTCATCCTCTCCATCAGCTCCACATCCTTGATCCTGGCCTACAGGGCCTCCTGAGATAGGGGTGTGGATTTCTTTCAGTTGAGGACTATTAGGCATCTTGCTGCCGTTAGAATATGTCTAAGTAGTTTTTTATATGGTTTGGCAATTTTAGGCTGAGAAATGCCCAGTAAAAACAGTTTTGGAGTCAGGGAAATTGGTTGCTCAAGGAGACGGGTAAGTAATCGTTGCGTAGATTTCCAGAACGGGACTATGAGGGGACAGGACCAGTAGATGTGCAAGAGAGAGCCTCTGTCCTAATGACAGCGCCAGCAGCCGGGGTCTGGTACCAGAAGAAAAAAATCTTGTATGTGTTCTCTTTAAAAAAAGTACACAGGGAACTTTTAGCTGCCTGCCAGGCCACTGTCGGAAGCACCTCTCCTAGCTCTCTTTCCCACCGTATCATGTATGCATGCTTCCCTCGTACTGGCATATCATATGCATTCAGGATCTTGTATATGTCCGTAATCAGTCCGCTTCGGTAGCGACCCTCCAGAACAATTCGTTCAAATGGGGAGGGCGGTGAGAATTGAAGCTGCAGGACTATGGTTTGGGCAAAGTGTCTGATCTGCAAGTAGCTAAAGAACACCTGTCGTGGGAAATCGTGTTTCATTTGGAGCTCCGAGAATGTCAGCAGCTTACGGGATCTTGGGTCAACTAAGTGCCCGAAGTGGAATAGGTTCCGTGAGGTGTGTGTTTGGGGCGTATACTACACAAAGGGTAATGACATGCGACTGCCAGGATCCCCGAATAATAAGAAAATGCTTAATGTTGCCCAGCCAGGCAAATTAGGTTATGTGGGTGTTTCAAACGGGGGGGAAGGTCCCGCAGTAGGAGTCCAGCCAGACTTGTGCTTGGTTGATTGTCGAGAAGACTCCTGTCCCCTGGAGTGCTTGGTTGGCTGGACCTTCTGCCATATCACCGGTGGTGGAGGGGGGTGGCCACCAGGTCCCAGTTGGGCAGTTGGGGGGTAGAGATACCCAAGGTGTCACAAAAGGAATCTAAATTTTCTGGGTGGCGTAGGACCGCAGATTTTTCTGATGTCTGGCGGTCAGGCTGAAGGGGAATCCCTATCTATAGGGGACGTCCCTTTCTTGCAATGTGTGCAGGAGTGGTTGCAGGAGCCTACGCTTCTGGAGCGTGATCCATGAGAGATCCGGGTAGATCTGCACCGGGAATTTGTCGAAGACCAAATTGCGAATAGTGCGTGCCTTGCGCATAATGTCCTCTTTAAGTGGGTATGATTGTAGTCGGCAGGTGACATCTCTCGGCTTAGAAGCGGAGCCTTTTGGGCGGAGGGCTCTGTCAATTTCAGTGTATTTGTCTGCGAGTTTCCCCAAGAGATCGGTAAACATCACCTGTAGTATTTTCTGAAAATCCTCGGCTTCCTCCGATTCTGGTAGGTCGTGCACTCGGATGTTATTCCGGTGCCCCCTGTTATCTAGGTCTTTTAAGTGGCGTTGCATGTCCCGTAGCAGGAGGCGATGGTCCGAGCCCTGAATTTAGGTCTGGTGCACCGCCAGCTTAGTCTCCTGTATCTCCTCTTCAGCCATTTCCACCCTGTCAGCTAGCTGTTTAAAGTCCTCCCCTTTGGTGGGGCTGGCTTGTAGGTAGGACTGCCATAAGGGGTATCCTCCGTCCTGACCCCAGGGCGGGGGAGGGGGCGAAGAGCGTGGGTGGTAGTCCACTGTGGGGACACCCGTGACCTGGGGTGGGGGCTGCGGTGTCCCCACAGTGGCCAAGGTTCCGTCCACAGCGGGGTAGGTGTCGGGGGCCACCCCCAGTAAGTGGAGGCCGGGTCTGTGCCACCTGGGCATAGGAGGGGGAGTTGGGGGGCTGCCGCATTCACCCCAGAATGGCTAAGCTCCCTGGAGCATGAGGCCCGTTGGACCTGTGGTGAAGTCGGAGCTCGGGAGGGCTGGAAAGTAATTTAGAGTGTCTGGGGGGGGAGAGTGTCCTGCGGGTCCGATTTTGGTGCCGTTCGCAGCAGCTTGGGGAAGGCCTCCGTGCACTGTGACGGAGACTGAGTCGTTGCCTTCTCATCGCATGGGGTGGTGGGGACGTTGAGGGGGTGTTGGTGGTCACTCACCGCATGCTGGGACCCATTGGAGCCTGTTGTCGCTGACGGAGATGGCGGCAGATCCTGTTGCGGGTGATGGTCCTGCTGGGATGGCGATGTGGAGGCTGAGCGGTAGGAGGCCTCTGCCTCCGGCGCCATCTTGTCCGCCCGGCGGCATGTCGGGCAGCGATGATCCTCTAGCCGAGGAGGATCAAGTGATGCGTGTGTAGCTCATGGGTGGCTTGAATTTCCCCCCGAAATTCGGCCTAATAGCTGTGGGCTGGTGGAGAGCTCTCAAGCTGATCGCCGTCCAGGTTGGCTCCCCCCTTGACTTTTAATGGATCAAAGTTGTATCTGGACCTCTTAGTAGTGATGTAATTTAGTATACATTACACTACAAGCCAAGGAGACTGTGGAGATCCTTCTAAAGTGAGTGGCTTGCTATGGGGCACTCAGCAGGGGGCAGTAGCCAGGAGTGCAGGCAGGTTGATCCAAGAAGAGAACAATTGCACAGAGCAGGTTAAGTATAACATGTTTGATTTTAAAAAAATGTACTTTTAGTATCACTTTAAAGTTGCAGAGGTCCCACACCGCTTCCTCCTATCTCCTGAGACTGCACTCAGTAACTTGGGTCTGAGACTTCACAGACATATCCCTCCACCCGGCACAGCCAGCAAATAACAGAACAAGTAAACCTGGGAGAATTGTTCTGTCAAATATCTAACTTGACCCAGGTATTAGGCAGAAGACCCAAGACACATACCCCAGGTGCCTAGGTCTAGTAACGTCTATTGTGAGAATTGACATTTGCTTACAGCTGAACCCCAGAATCTCCATAAAATCAGTCTAGCTACATAAATTGTGTCTGCAGCACAGAGAAGGAAGATTATCCAAGAGAAATACAGGAATACAGGACGGGGAACACAGCTCAGGAAAGTGACCAGGGGATTACAGCCTGATATCAAAAAGTCCTTGCCCTACCTCTGGACCAATCAGTGAGCAGTATGGGTTTAGGAATGCATTTAGTGTTAATGACCCACCTGTGCTGATCTCTGTAGGAGTGTCCTCCTCTATAAATGTCTCCGTTATTCCATCCTCCTCCATAGACTGCTGATCATCCCTCTCCTCTTCTTCTTCTTCAACCTCTACTTTTATAACTATCAGATCTTCAACCTAAACCAGGAGAATGAGAGAAAATCAACTGTAAAATATAAGCTCAAATAAGAAATCCACACATTGTCTCCATGAGTCCGTATTTTATAAGCTCTGTCCTACGAACCTTGTAACAGTGGGGGATGGTGTGACCTTCCTGTGTGGAATCCCGGGAATACAGAGGACGGGGACATCTCTCTGGTGGGTTCCTGGTATTAGGTGGCTCCATCATATCCTTGTGTCCTTCTGAAAACTCCTCCATCACTCCATACTCCTCATCCTCCTCTTTATACTCTTCTTTAACATCAATATTATCATCCCCGAGGTTTCCACTCTGAATATATAATAAAACATTCATTGTAACAAACATGCTGTGTATAAATCAGAACTACAAATAATTGTCACTCATCTACCTGATGATGGTGGGGGATGGTGTGACCTTCCTGTGTGAAATCCCGGGAATACAGAGGACGGGGACATCTCTCTGGTGGGTTCCCATTACTGGATCCATCTGTAGGAAACACACACACTGACTGAATACATTGGCCCGGATTCACATACATCGGCGCATATATATGCCAGCGTAGCGTATGTCTTTTACGCTACGCCGGCGCATCGCGAAGAGGGAAGCATGGCATTCACAAAGCTGAGTCAAAGTAGGTGGAAGTGGGCGTGATACATTTAAATGAAGCGTGACCCCATGCAAATGATGGGCCGAGTGTCACACAAGTACTTAAAACGAACTGCACATGCGTCATACCTTGGTGCGCATGCTTACAATCACGTCAAAACAACTGCCTATGATACGTCGAATCACTGCCTACGACGTGAACGTAACCTACGCCCAGCCCTATTCATGTACTACGTAAAATTCAACGGCATTCGTTCCCTGGTCCATACCTTTGCATGAGTTGTGCCTCCTATATGAGGAATAACATTACGCCGGACTTACGACTTACGCAAACCGCGTATATTATGCGCCGGGCGCAAGTACGTTCGTGAGTTGCCGTATTTACCTCATTTGCATACTTGCATCGAAAATCAATGGGAGTGCCACATGCGTCCAGCGTAAATATGTGCCCACTATACGCCGGCGTAGGAAAGTTACGTCGGGCGGCTGAAGCCTTTTTTTTTTTTCGACGTATCTTGCTTTGTGGGTCGGCGCATAGATACGACGGCGCATATTTGTACTTACGTCGGCGTATCTGGAGCTACGTCGGCGTAAGTGCTTTGTGAATCCGGGCCAAAGTTTTTATGTGTTTATCAGATGAAGGGGGATCTAGGTGGAGCCTCCGTACTGCTCTCTCCTTTACAATAAAGTCTCCTCTTACCCGGTGATGTGAGGGGCGGCTGATTGTCCATCATGACGTCCTTGTAGAGATCCTTGTGTCCTTCTAAATACTCCTACTCCTCCATGGAGAAATAGACAGTGACATCCTGACACCTTATAGGAACCTGACACACACAATGATACAGTCACCATCCAGACACATCCCCTTGTCTGTTACTGGATAATGTCCCAGAATTCCCGGCACCGCTCACCTCTCCTCCATCATCTCTCTGGTGACTTCTAGAATCTTCTTTGTATTTCTCTATTCTATCAGGGAGGAAGGTGGAGGCAATGTCATGTCATGGTCATATGATCTCCAGACTTCACAGGAGGAAAACTCTAGTTCTGAACACAAACCATCAAATGAAATTATATTCCCAGAATTCTCTTCACCTCTCTATCCCACTTCAGACTAAGGTATAATTTACCCACACAGGACCCCCAATAAAACAGTAAAATCAAATTGATATTCCCAGAATCATCCTCACCTCTCTGGTCAGGTCTGTGTTTTATTAATAGATAAGAGTGATGTCATGTGACCTCCCAGAATCCTCCTCACCTCTCTGGTCAGATCTCTATTTATTAAAGCCTTACTTCAGACTGAGGAATAATTTACTTACACAGGCCTCTACACTCTGTAGGGTAAAGCCTGACATATGCAATTCTCTAGTTTAATTACATACAACACATGACAAACAGTCCTACTATGCTTTGTGAAGTCCACACACAACCTTAAAGCATCAGAAAAAATATTGACTTTCAGGACTTGAAATTTTGAGCCCTGACTTACAAAATGAAGGGGATAAGCAAAATTATATGGAGAAAAACCAGGACGGCCGCACTCCAAAAAATGTTCCTTTATAATAAAACAGATCACAACATCAACATGTCACAGCAAAAAACAGAAAAGTGCTGACGCGTTTCACACCAAAATACAGTGCTTATGTTTTTTGCTGTGACCTGTTGATGTTGTGATCTGTTTTATTATAAAGAAACATTTTTTGGAGTGCGGCCGTCCTGGTTTTTCTCCATATAATTTTGCATATTATTGCAGTGCCTGCACCCAGGGGTTGGATCCTACCTTTCAGCTTTAGCTCCTTGGGACCTCTGAGCGGTTAACTTTTTCTCTCATGAAGGGGATAAGGACGAGGGGAGGAAGTCAGTTAAGGAAGGGCTTAACAAAATTACTTTGAATCTAAGAGCCAGCGAAAAAAGTTAGAAGATTAGCGTTGCAAGGGTTTTTCAGCGCCCGGGCAAGGCAAGTAATTTGTCAGGCCAGAATGCAAGACATGTGATGCAGAACACAGGACATTGGGTGCAGGGGAAGAGTTCAGTATTTAGTGGCAGGACATGGGGTGCAGAACATGGAATGTATGACATGGGGTGCAGACATTTTTTAAATGATGTGGGTGGAAGCAGGAGCCGATGGTGACAGTAATGCGGACATAGAAAGGAGAAAGATCGGGAGCTCAGTGAGATAAGTCCTCCCATGCCACACTTGACTTCCCAGGTTGGGTGCTGCCACCTCCTCCGCTCCCCTCACCCTCCCACCAAGACCCGCTCCGAGCCACATTCCTGTCTGAATGTGTCCGGGTTTCAGGCAGAAACATTATTCAGACCAACAGTGAGAATGGGCTGACAAGAGCCCAGGGGCCAGGACTTGTCACCATGGTGACTTGAGATTTGACCATAGATACATTGAAATTCAGCTGGTTCAGCAGGGATCGGTCACATTTCCATCCATGTATCGTCACTGCTGGATAAATGTCACTCGATCAGCGGCTGCAGCCAATAGCTTCATCACTGATCTGTGAATGCTGAGAGTGGAGGCGCGCCCCCCATTGACAGAATACAATATTTCAATAGGGAGAATTCCCCCATCCCCCTATAATGTTTGGATGGGGGAATCGGTTCAGATTTTTTGCTCAGCCCGCTGGCTGAATGATAAAACTGAACCATGGCTTTGGAAGGAAGATATATTTATTCATCATTAGTGATGGGCTCGGGGGTGTTAGAAACCCCACATTCCCTATCCTGCCAGGAAGCCGACACTGCACAGTGCTAATCACACACAGCGAGACATTTTCTGATCTGTGCAGACATGTACCAGGAAAGGTCTCACTGCCTATGATTAGTGCTGTACAGTGTCGGCTTCCTGGCGGGATTGGAAAGTGGGGTTTGTCAGTACTTCAGGTGTGATCTATTTTCAGATATTGGCACCATAGCTTGTGGACTCTATAACTTTCACAAAGACCAAATAATATCCACCAATTTGTGCTTCTTTTTACCAAACATGTGTAGCAGTATACATTTTGGCCAAAATTTATGAAGAAAAATTACTAATTTGCTAAATTTTATAACAGAAATTAAGATTTTTTTTTTTACAGAATTGTCAGTCTTTTTTTCTCTTATAGCGCAAAAAAATAAAATAATAAAAAAAAATAAAACAACTGTGATTAAATACCACCAAAAGAAAGCTCTATTTGTGTGAAAAAAAAGGACAAACATTTCATATGGGTACAGTGTTGTATGACTGAGTAATTGTCATTCAAAATGTGAGAGCACCGAAAGCTGAAAATTGGTCTGGTTAGGAAGGGGGTTTAGGTGCCCAGTGGTCAAGTGGTTAAACATCTTCTATTTCATCATATAACACTCAATTCATACAAAACTTTATTTATAATTATCAATAACTGGTAAAACAATATAAAAATGTTATAAAGATGGATAAAACAGATCAAAAGTAAACAGCTCAATATCAATATTCAGTCAGTCAAGATGGAACAATTGTATTCAGCTGGAAAATGTATTTTGATTCCCATCTGGATGTCTTTTTGATAAAGTTCACAGTCCCATCCCCCCAAAATCCAGTCCCTTTCAGACTCCTATTGTGAGACTCATCATAGTGTCTCTGGAGGGGCGCTGATCATTCTCATGTAAAATCTTACAGAAATCTTCCCTAATCCCAACCTTTAAAGTGGGGGTTCACCCCAAAACATTTATATACCGTTAGATCCAGCATACTGCTAACATCGACAGCATGCTGGATTTTTTTTTAGTGCTGTACTTACTGTTGTACAGCTGTTTTCACCCAGCTTCCGGGTTCTCGATCCCCCCGGGGGGTAGGCGATCCTAAGACAGGTCCTACATGATTGACTTGCGGTAAGGTGCTTCACGCCTTCCGAAAATACACAAGGTGGGACTCGGCTTTTTACGGCGCCTGTGCAGTCGGCTCTACACGGCAGGCGCCGTAAATTGCCGAGTTCCACTTTGTCTACTTTCGGAAGGCGTGATGCGCTTTCCCGCACGTCAATCATGTAGGACCTGTCTTAGGAATGCCTATTCCCAGCAGGAATCCCCGCTCGGAGCCGGATAAGAAACAGGATAAAACGAGAAGTACCAAAAACAAAACAAAAAAACAGCATATTGCAGATGTCAGCAGTATGCTGGATCTAATGGCATAAAGTTGTTTTCAGGGTGAACCTCCGCTTTAATTATCATTTCATTCCCCCCACATACAATGTCTGGAACCGACATTTACTGACATCAATAACTCCCCTCGTGGTACAGACCATAAATTCCCTCATTGTAATATACGGGGATATTCTACATTTCCACACTATATATGTGTGTATCATCATCTGCTGGAGATAAAAGACGTCACAGTGACTATGGAGGAAGAGGACGGACATGACGGGGTTACTGGGTGTAAATAGAAAATAAGATCTTATTACCTCCTCTGCTGTCTCTTCCAGCAATGTCTTCTCTCTACTTCCTCCCGACTCACCTCTCACCCGCAACTTCCTGTCTGTACCTGACATCACTTCCTGTCTTCATTGAGACTTCCTCTGTATAAGTGAGATCACCACCTTGTTTTGATATTTTGAGAGGAGACTTTGCTGGATCTGGTGGCACTGGCAGAGGAGGTAATATGTAGATTAACCCCTTCGGGGGGGATCAGTTGATTAATATATCTTGCTTTCGAAGCTGGTTCAGTTCAGTTTTATCATTCATCTAGCGGGATGAGTGAGAAAAACGGAAGTGTTTCCCCCATCCACACATTGGAGGGGGATGGGGGAATCCTCCCCGCTGCACTATTGTATTCTGACAATGGGGGGCGCTCCTCCACTCTCAGAATACACAGATCAGTGATGAAGCTATTAGCTGCAGCTGCTGATTGAGTGACTTTTATCCGGCAGTGACCACACATGGATGGAAATGTGATCGATCCCTGCTGAACCAGCTACATTTCCATGTATCTATGGTCACCTTAAGTCAGGGTACAAATCTAAGGTCACCATGGTGACCAGAAATGATGTCATAGCCCCTGGGTCCTTGTCAGCCCATTCTCATTGTTGGTCTGAATAATGTTTCTGCCTGAAACCCGGACACATTATTCAAATAGGAATGTGGCTCAAAGTGGGGCCTGGCAGGAGGATGAGGAGGCACCCGACCTGTGAAGCCAGGGGAGGACTGGGCAGGACAGAGCGGGACCGAATCTCCAACATGGCGCCGCCTCGGCACTGACACTAAGATCCCCACAAGGTGCTGAGAAACAGGACTACAGAGTCCTTACAGTAGTAACCAGGACAAGCCTGCAAAGCAGCCAGCTAAGAGACCAGCCAGGGGGGGACATGCTGCTTTATGTACACAAGATGTCCTCTCCGTCCACTCTGCTCTCACACACTGCTGGGGGAGATGTACAGGACATGCAGGAGGACACAGGGGAGGGGGCTTTTGTCTTACTGAGCTGCATTCTGAACACTGCACCCTCTGTCCTGTGTTCTGCACCCTGAAACCTTCCCCCTGATGCCCATGTCCTGCATTCTGCACCCTTCTCCTGCATCCCATGTGCTCCAGTGACCTACACCCTTCTCTGGTACCCTGCACCTCGGGAGGGAGAACCTCTGGGGGAGTCCATAATGGAGAAAGATCTGGGGGTCCTAGTAGAATACAGACTGAGCAATAGCATACAATGTCAAGCTGCAGCTCCCAAAGACTGCAGAATATTAGCATGCATAAAAAAAAGGGAATTTTCTCAAGTCGTCTTCCAGGACGGCACCCTGAGAGATGACTGATCCCACCTGACAGAAAACACAAAAAAATAAGAGGTCAAAAACCTCCATCCCCCTGCTCCTCAGTTTTTTGATTGTGTTTCCCCACAGCAAAATGTTTTGTTGCTTTCTAATAGACCCGAAGCAGAAGGCTGGTGATCTCCCTTTGGGTCTGATAGGGCTTGCCCTTCCTGGGGGGTTTCCCCATCTTACTCAGGGGGCCAGCAGAGATTGGAAGAGCCCCCTGAGTGCTGAAAGACCCTGGGTACACTGAAATTCAGGGACCATAGTTTCCTGCTTCCTCTTCCTTACCTGGCGAGTGTTCATTTAGCGGGGGGAGCTGGCGGTCGAATTTCCAGAGGGGCTCGCCCAGGTGGTCCCAGCCATCTTAATACTAAGACCCATTCCTGTTCCAAGAGGTGTGGATACTGTAATGACCAGTTGTCACAGGACTACACAAAACCCTACAAGTGTATCCACAAGTTAGCAGGGAAGGAGGAACTACAGACAGACATATTAACGACCCTCAAGGCATTCCAGGCAAACTTGAATCCCAGGGAACCCGAGCCCCACTCTAGTAGGGCCCACTAATAGAGCAGAAACTCGGGATCCAGGTGGCAGGTTTTGACCTGCACCCCTGCGGTCACTGCCCACTCAGGACTAGTTAAATCTTAATCCAGGGTTCTCCCAATCCACCAGGCCCTCAAAGACATCATTCTGAGAGAATGGAAGGAGCCTGAGAGGAAGCTCTTAAAATTTAAGACCTGGAAGCACAGGTGCCCCTTCAAGAAGGGAGGAAAGATTTTTTAAGACACCCAGACTAGATGCTTCCCTAGCACAGGTGTACAAACAATCTGACCTCTCCTTCGAGGATGCAGGCAATATCAGGGACCAAATGGACTGACGGTCCAAGACCCTTCAGCGCAGGGGCCTGGGAGGACAATGCTGAGGCCATGAGTCTAGCCATGGCATCAGCTTGTGTGGCCAGGAACGCAGACATGTGGGTCACAAAGTTAATAAACCACGTGTCGCAAATTTACAACAAGTCTTGGACTCCTTGGAGGTGATTTGGAAGAGCCGTGGCCTACTTGGCAGATGCAGCTGTCGAAACAGTAAGTACAACCATTAAGCCCACAGGCTCTTCTGAATTCCGCAAGGAGGGCCTTGTGGGATGGGGACAACACATCTAAGAAAAAAAGAATCTTTGGTTCTGGGTTGGACCAGGCCCTTTTTAGGTCTACAGAGAAGCGCAAGAAGTTTATTGTATAGCCTAAGAAAGATCAGGGGAGATTTTTTCGTGGCCCTCAGGTTAAGAACCAGTTCAGGGATAAGAAGGAAGGCAATTAATGAGGAGTTGGTAAAGGAAAGCAAAAAGGAAGCCTCCTCTTTTGCAGCCCAAAATCCATTAAAAAGATACCAAGTGATGATGGGGTGGGAGGAAGGCTCTCTCACTTTGTCATTCAGTGAGAAAGGATCATTTGAAGGAGCACGGTGGCAAAACTTAATGGTGATGTTAGACCCTTTCTAGATCTCAAGGGTCTGAACCGATTCTTAAACATTCAGACTTTTTGCATGGAATCAATCGGGTTAGTGGTGTCCACCCTTCAGGGAGGAGAACTCCTAGCGTCAAAACACATCAAGGATGCATATATATATTTCCTTCTCACCAGAAGCTTTTGTTTGTGGCCCTGCCCTTCGAATCGGCCACAGCACCACAAGTCTTTTCAAAGGTGCTGGCCCTGCTTCTGGCAAGACTGAGGGCCCAGGGTATTGCGGTAGTGGCTAAAATAGACGACCTACTACTAGTAGATGTCTGGGAAATTGGGCTGTATGCCATACGCGCAGCATATCTTCTGTGCTAATATGCACACATTTCGTCTAATGATATAATGCATCTTACAACTCTATTTCCTGTATATCCCCAAGTAAACAGACATCACCATAGCGTACATCTCAACTTCATCAGCATGACTGCCCTCTGCCCAGCATGCTTGGATTTTTATTCATAAAAGACAAAATCTATGACAAACATGAAGTGATGGCTCCAGCAGCCAATCACTTCCTCCAAGGGAAGTGACATCACAGGATATGACCTAACAAAAAATCCTTCTAACAGGTAGACGCGGCTCACAAGAAGGTGTTTTTACCTCAGCAAAAGGTCTGCGCTATAAGAGATCAGGTCCATGCGCTCAGGACAAAGGAGAGTCCTTCCATCCACCTGTGCATGAGGTTGTTAGGAAAGATGGTAGCTTTATTTGAAGCAGTTCCCTATGCTCCGCTCCATTCAAGGTTGATACAGAACGGTGTCCTGTCTGCCTGGAGCAAGGAGATTCAGGATTTGGATTGCCCAATGCGTTTGACTCCAAGCGTACACCAGAGTCTCAATTGGTGGTTACTGACCAAGAACTTGCAGAAGGGGAAAACCTTCACACCGGTTACTTGGAAGTTAGTGACGACTGATACCAGTCTTTTGGGCTGGGGAGCAGTTCTGGAAGAGAACACGGTTCAGGGGAATATGGTCGGAGTCCAAGAATACCTTACCCATCAACATTCTAGAGATTCAGGCGGCACGCCTGGCCCTGAGGGCCTGGACAGGCAGGTTCAGGGGCTATTCAGTCCGACAATGCCATCACAGTGGCCTATATCAACCACCAGGGCGGCACCAAAAATCATGCTGCCCAGAGGGAAGTAAGCCATATTCTGGCTAGGGCAGAAGAGCATGTACCTTTCCTGCCTGCAGTTTTTATCCCAGGGGTGGAAAACTGGCAGGCAAACTTCTTAAGCCTTCAGCCATTGCTCCCAGGGGAATAGTCTCTACATCCCGACATCTTTCTGGCCATATGCCAGAAGTGGGGTACCCTGGACGTAGACCTATTGGCGTCAAGGTTCAACACAAAGTTGAACAGGTTTGTGTTTAGGACAAGGGATCCGCTCGCCTGCGGGACGGATGCCTTAGTGACTCCTTGGGATCAGTTCTCACTAATCTATGCATTCCCTCCAATTCAGTTGTTTCCGCATCTTCTATGCAGGATCAAGGGGGAACGGAAGCTGGTGATCTTAGTTGCTCAAGCATGGCCTAGGAGACCTTGGTATGCAGAGATCGTAAGGATGGCGGTGGCAGGTCCTTGGACTCTGCCGTCCTGCTCAGATCTGCTTACACAGGGGCCAGTGTTCCATCCTGCCTTATGAACGCTAAGTTTAATGGTTTGGCTGTTGAGGCCCTCATTTTAAAGCATCAAGGGATTTCAGGATTAGTAATAACTAGACATGTGCATTCGTTTTCGTTAGAATGCATTTTCGTCCAAAAATCTGTTTTTTTCGTTATCGTTTTAACAAATGATAACGAAAGTGCAAGAAACGAAAACTGAAAGATCCGACATAAAAAAATGCTTTATTTTCGTCTTCGTTGCGGTAAAAATTAGATATAGAGAGATTCGACAGTATAGGGAGAAGATTCAACATTATAGGGAAAAGATTCGACAGTATAGGGAAAAGATTCGACAGTATAGGGAAAATGAATGAATGAATGACTTGTATAGCGCAACGCATGCAAACTGAATCGCCTCTGGGCGCTTTTTCCAGCCAGTGTCTGCTTGGCTGGTGCGGTCATTTTTACCCCGTAGGATCTTGACATGCTAGGGACACACAGTCATACACACATATATACATATATACTGGGCCAATATGGACGGGATCCAATTTACCTACCAGCATGTCTTTGGAGCGTGGGAGGAAACCGGAGAACCCGGAGGAAACCTACGCAGACACAGGGAGAACATGCAAACTCGAACCAGCGACCCTTTTGCTGCTAGGCGAAAGTGCTACTCAGTGCACCACTGTGCTGCCCGAAAAGATTCGACATTATAGGGAAAAGATTAGACACTATAGAAAGAATAGATTTGACATTACAGAGATTAGATTTCGATTTATGAGAAAATAGATTCGACATTATTACTAGTCATACAACATTAGAATTCTTGTAGGCGGAATATTCGAACGGAAATGTACGATTTGACGTAAAGATTAGACGTTCTGTCGAATATTCTTTTAACCATTCGACAGAAACCAAGTATTATTGGATTTTCGGACGAAAGCTATTCTCCAACGAAAAACTAAATAAATCAAAACGATTTTCGGGAGTAACTATATACATTTATTTTCAAAACGAAACAAAATATTCCAGTCTGCACAAGTAATAACTACCCTGATTATTGCAAGGAAGCTGGCCTCTAGGGCTATTTACTATGAGGTCTGGAAGGCCTATGTTTCTTGGTGTGAAAACAAGGGTCTGCATCCTCGAAAGTATGTCATAAGCAGGATTCTCGCCTTCCTTCAATCAGGAGTGGAGATGAAACCAGCCTTGAGTACTTTTAAGGGTCAAATCTCGGCCTTGTCAGTCTTTTTCCAAAGGCCTCTTGCTTCACATTTCTTTGTTCAGGCCTTTGTACAAGGGGTAACGCGTATAACTCCACAGATTAAATCACCTCTATGTCCATGGGATTTAAATCTAGTCTTGTCAGTTCTTCAGGAACCCCCTTTTGAGCCAATATGCGATGCTCCATTGGCTCTTGTGACAAGAAAATTGGTATTTTTAGTTGCGGTAAACTCTGCAAGAGTTGGCAGCTTTATCTTGTAAATAGCCTTTTCTAGTGGTACATAAGGTTTAAGGTGGCGTTACGTCCTTACCCATCCTTTTTGCCTAAGGTAGTTTTCATATGAACCAGGATATTTCCCCACCTTTTGTTTTTTCCAGAACCTGGTTCTGCAGAAGAAGAGTTGCTACACTGTCTTGGGCAATTAATTTCTATCTGAAAGCAACTGCTCAGATTGCGGAAATCTGACACTTTGTGTTGCCAGAAGGCCCCAAAAAAAGGGCAGGCAGCATCAAAGATGACCATCTCTAGATGGATTTGTCAGACCATTGTTCAAGCTTGTGGTTTAAAGGGAAAAGTTCTCCCTTTTCACCCAAGGGCGCATTCTACCAGGGCAGTCAGTGCCTCTTGGGCGATGCGTCATCAAGCCTCCATGGCTCGGGTTTGCAAGGCCGCAACTTGATCATCAGTGCATACATTCACAAAATTCTACCAGGTGGATGTAGGTCAGCAGGATGCCGCCTTTGGGTGAAGAGTTCTGCAAGCAGCATTCTAGGTCCTCACGTCTGGTGGCAGTCTGCTTTATTTTTTGTGTCTCCCTCCCCTCAGATGGCATTGCTTTGGGACATCCCATTTGTTATTACTATGGTGCTCTGTGTCTCGTGATATACTATCAAGAAAATTATTTTACAGGCAGCTGTTATAAAAATCCAATTTTTTTTCATTGTAAGGACGGTAAGAATGTGGATCTCTCTTCCACAAGTGGTGGTGGCTGCGGGGAGTATTGATATTTTTAAGAGACTCTTGGACATGCGTCTTAAAGAACACAATATACAGGGATATGGGAAATGATTATTGACACTGACACACGTGCACCTACACAGGTCGGACTGGATGGACTATTGTCTTTATTCAACCTTACCTACTATGTAATTATATTCTGCATACTGTACCCTTCTCCTGCATCTCATGTCCTGTGGTTACCTACACCCTTCTCTGGTACCCGGCACCCCATGTCCTGTGTTCTGCACACAGCACAACATGTCCTGCACCCTTCTCCTGCTCCTTGCACCCCAAGTCCTGTACCTCACAAATTACTTGCTCCTGCTCCAGGTGCCAATAACCCACATTTCTCTTAAAAACTCTCCTAGCTTTTTTAGCTGGCTCCTAGATTCAAAGCAAATGTGTCAAGCTCCACCTTAAGTGACTTCCTCCCCTTCCCCCTCATCTCCTTCATTATGTAAGTCATGCTGAGATAATCTCCCATTGGCTGAGCAATATTCTCATTGTCTCTGAGCTCCTTCTTGCTATTCCTCGTCCTGCCTGTTGTTTCCTTGGATTGATTTTCTGTGTAGTGACCCCGGCTTCATCTCTTGGATGCGCTCGTCTGTTGCTTGTCCTGACCTTTATCCTGATTCCTGGATCTCCTCCTCATCTCTCCTCCATATCCTCTTACACAGATTTTCTCCACATCTGCAGTGACCCTGGGGGGTGGAAACTTGGACCCAGCACTCAGCAAAATCCATCCCCACCATTAGGAGCTCTGGAGAAAATTGTCTGCTATTTACACTCCGTTCCTTCACACTCACCTGATCACGAGAGCTTACTTTCACAGATTCCTGACAGATTTCCGTATGGTAAAGGTCAAAGTTCACTCTTCAGTTTAGGGGAGGTAGGACACACCCAGGAACAATGATTTGTTTGCATGGGAGCCTCATATAGAGGGCCCTTCAAATCTCCCCATCCAAATGTCCTCCATCCAGAGTCTATGACATCACACTGATCACACTGATCTCACAAATCCTCCTCCTAATGTCTATCTATCTGGCTTTTTTCTGATGCTCTTAGGATGTGGGCAGACCCTTGGCATCCTCACTTGCAAAGTAGGACTGTTGGTCCTGCATTGTATGTAATGACGTCAGAATCCCTGAAACAAGCTTTTAACTTGGAGAGTGTGGGGGTCCTGTGTGGGTAAATCATATCTCAGTCTGAAGTGGGGCTTTAATAAAATGGAAAACTTAATGGAGAGGTGAGGAGGATTCTTGGAATATTGTTTGATTTTACTATTTGTGTTCAGATCTAGGGTTTTCCTCCTGTGAAGTCTGGAGATCCTATGACCATCACATTGTCTCCACCTCCCTCCCTGATACAATAGAGAAATACAAAGAAGATTCTAGAAGTCACCAGAGAGATGATGGAGGAGAGGTGAGCAGTGCCGGGAATTCTGGGACATTATCCAGTAACAGACAAGGGATGTGTCTGGATGGTGACTGTATCATTGTGTGTGTCAGGTTCCTATAAGGTGTCAGGATGTCACTGTCTATTTCTCCATGGAGGAGTGGGAGTATTTAGAAGGACACAAGGATCTCTACAAGGACGTCATGATGGACAATCAGCCGCCCCTCACATCACCGGGTAAGAGGAGACTTTATTGTAAAGGAGAGAGCAGTACGGAGGCTCCACCTAGATCCCCCATCATCTGATAAACACATAGAAACAATGTATTCAGTCAGTGTGTGTGTTTCCTACAGATGGATCCAGTAATTGGAACCCACCAGAGAGATGTCCCCGTCCTCTGTATTCCCGGGATTCCACACAGGAAGGTCACACCATCCCCCACCATCATCAGGTAGATGAGGAACAATCACTGATCGTATCATTAGGATCTGTACATTATCTGCATTGTTACCATTGATCTCATTTTTATTGTATATTCAGAGTGGAAACTTCGGGGATGATAATATTGTTGTTAAAGAAGAGTATAAAGAGGAGGATGAGGAGTATGGAGTGATGGAGGAGTTATCAGAAGGACACAAGGATATGATGGAGCCACCTAATACCAGGAACCCACCAGAGAGATGTCCCCGTCCTCTGTATTCCCGAGATTCCACACAGGAAGGTCACACCATCCCTCCCTTTTGCAAGGTTGGTGGGACGGAGGTTATAAAACACACTTATAGAGACAATGTGTGTTTTTTTTTTTATATGATGGCACAATAATAAAGTTTATATCTTACAGATAATTTTCTCTCTCATTCTCTTGATTTAGAGTGGAGATCCAATCGATATAGAATTTGAGGTTAAAGAAGAAGAGAGGTATGTGAGGGATGATCAGCAGGAGGAGGATGGAATAACGGGGACATTTATAGAGGAGGACACTCCTACAGAGATCAGCACAGGTGGGTCATTGACCACTGGGTACTTAAACCCCCTTCCTAACCAGACCAATTTCCAGTTTTCGATGCTCTTACATTTTGAATGACAATTACTCAGTCATACAACACTGTACCCATATGACATTTCTGTCATTTTTTCCACACAAATGGAGCTTTCTTTTGGTGGTATTTAATCACCGTTGGGTTTTTTATTTTTTGCGCTATAAAAAAAAAATACTGAAAATTCTGTAAAAAAATATAAAAAAGTATTTGTTTCTGTTATAAAATGTAGCAAATTAGTAATTTTTCTTCATACATTTTGGCCAAAATGTATACTGCTACATATCTTTGGTAAAAATAAGTACAATGTGGTAGGTATAATTTGTTTTGTGTGAAAGTAATAGAGTCCACAAGCTATGGTGCCAATCTCTGAAAATGTATCACACCTGAAGTACTGACATTTCTTGAGACCCTAACATACCAGAAAAGTACAAATACCCCCCAAATGATCCCCTTTTGGAAAAAACACATTCCAAGGTTTTTAGAAAGAGGCATGGTGAGTTTTTTTGAAGTTGTAATTTTTCCCCACAATTCTTTGAAAAATGTAAGGTTTTTGTTTTCACAAAAATGTCATATTAGCACTATGGCCTCAGTTATTATGTTTCCTCCGCCATGGTGGAAGCAGCAGCGGGAACCAGGGAACTGCGTTCTCTCTGAGGTTGGAGGGGGATAGGTTTACCTTTAGTTTTTTTCTGCCTGGGTGCAGTGACCATCCTAGCCCCCCACCTCAATTGGGGGGTGTTCCAGAGTCCCCAGTCTCTCCTGCTCCCGGGAGTAGAGGACCCACAGGAGGGACAGTGTCTGTGCACCTGGAGCCGCTGGCATGGCCGTGGTGGCCAGGCGGTGATGCTGCCGGTCAGTAGTGTGTCTCACATGTCGGTTTTGGGTCACGGTCGGTGGATCATGTCCGCTGACCAGGTCTCTTGGGCTGGAGCACCCCTCCCCCTCTTAATTACCTTTTATTAGTGGCCACTAGTGCATAGGAGGAATCCCTTCAGTTATCCCACATAGAGGAGTTTATCTCCCATGGTTGAGACACAGGTTCTTTCATTCTATTAACAGGGTAGGACCTACTAATTCGGGGGACTTTGTCGCAGTAAGTGGGCTTAGCACTATATAGCATGACCAAACCCCCGTATTTTTGAATATGTTCAGGTGTTTTTAACTAGCCTTGCAGGATAAATGTCTGCACTATATACTCTATGTCAGGGCTCAAAATTTCAAGTACAGAGCTACTAGCCAGGCCTCAAGGCGTACTCGCCACCAGTTGCCCCGCCAAACCGCTACCATGTCGCGCCCCTAGACACGCCCTCATAAATCTCATGAAATTACACTTAAATGTTTTATGCAGAATTAAGTTATAAAAATAAATATTAACAACAATTTTATCTGTGCCCAAAAATGCAGCCTGCCCATGTCTACCAATGCAGCACGTGTCCTTAGTGCGGAAAATGTCCCCACAATTGCAGCCAGAGTCCCCCCACAATTGCAGCTTACCTGTGCTGGGTAGGAGAGAAACCGGAGCCGCCGCCTGGTTGTTCAAACCATGGGGAACATAACCGCTTTCAATTCAATAGCTGTGTTCCCTACCACGAGCCGTCATATACAGCTTCTCCCCCCTTGTCTGGGAAACTTTGATAGACAATCCTGGGATGGGTGATCTGTCTATCAAAAAGGCCCGGACAGGGGGGGGGGCTATATATGACACGCGGGGAACACAGCTATTGAATTGAAAGCTGTTATGTTCCCCGTGCTCTGAACAATCAGATGGCAGCAGCGGTGACTTTCCTCACTCGCACCCCCCCCCCCTCCTGCTCCCAGGCAGCCCACGCTCGCTAGCCCTCAAAATTTACTAGCAAAATGCGAGCAGGCGAGTGTGTACGTTTTGAGGGCTGCTCTATGTTGTACATCACATCATTCTGATACTATATAGTCCTATCTGTTGTATCTTATACAATATCTTGTACATTACATAGTCCTGACTTCTGCTCTCTCCCCTCTACCCACTGCTATATATACACATAGGGCCAGATTCAGGTAGGAGAGCGGATCTTTATTTCGGAGTAACGTTTGTCATTTACGTTACTCCGCCGAAACTTTAGGAGCAAGTACTGTTATTCACATAGCACTTGCTCCTAAAGTTTCGGCGGCGTAGCGAAAATGAGTCGGCGGAATTCAAATTGGGCGGGTAGGGGGCGTGTATTATTTAAACTAGGCGCGATCCCGCGGCGAACGTACTGCGCATGCGTCAACTGTCAGTGCGCATGCTCCAAATTCTGTCAGTGAACGTAAATGACGTCAATCCCCATTCACGGATGTTTTATGCAAATTACGCTAAACTCTTTTCATTCGACGCGATGACGACGGCCATACTTAACATAGGATACTCTACCTAGGGGGCATGTTTTTTTCACGCCGCGTATTACGGAAACGTCGGAAAGTCACTGCGTCGGGCCTGCGTACGATCGTGAATTTCCGTCTCTCGCTGATTTACATATTCTTGGCGTAAATCAGCGGGAACGCCCCGAGCGCCCATTTTAAAATTGCAGTTCCGATACGACGGCGAAATACAATTACGCCGCTCGTATCTGAACTCAATCCCGGCGTATCTTGTTTTCTGACTACAGAAAACAGATAAGCCGGCTCAAAGTGTGAGTTATGCTGGCGAATCACTGATACTCCAGCGTAACTCTACCTGAATCTGGCCCATAATATGTATTCTCTTTTGTTATACCCATTTTCTTAACTCGCCTTTCAGGACAACCTTGGAGAGCGCAGCTCCGTCTCTTCCTTAGAAAACACATGCAGATCCTTTAAAACCCCTCCTCTTCCACCATGGCCTAAGTTATTGTGTTTCCTCCGCCATGGTGGAAGTGCATGCATGTTGACCAGAGGAGCTGCACTCTCTCCAAGGGAGGGGTAGGCTTACCAGCTTGCAGTCGGTGTTTGTGCTGCTTGGTGTGCAGAAGGCCATCCCAGCCCTTCCTAGTGTGGAAGAAGGCTCCGAGCTCTCCAGCTTCTCCCTGCTCAGCGGAGTTAAGGCTCTGCAGGAAAGCTGCGCCGTGTGCCCAGGATCCGCAAGTTTTGGTTCGGGTGACCGGGCGGTCTGTTTACCGCGGTTGCGGTTTTGTATTTCCCGCATGTCGGTCCCGGGTCCTGTCGGGCGGGTGACGTCACGATCAGCGGCGCGGCTTCCTGTAGGGGCGGGGCGGTGCGTGGTCCACGCTGCCTGGAACGCAGAAGCCAGGGGGGCGGGCCTACAGAGCGGTGTCTTCCGGTTTCCGGCCATCGCTGATGACGTCAGGAGCCGGGAAATTAAAAAAACTACACAGTCCCAGCTGCTTCTCTGTTCAGGATGGAAGAGGGATCTGCAGCAATGGCGGAGACAGGCGCCTCAGACACCGCTCATGTCCAGGTAAGAGAGGCACAGTGGGGCCTTTTATTCTGTACCTTATGGACTATTGTGTTGGTATTGGTGTTCCTCCTTTGGGAGCCTGTGAGACATTCTTTGTTGTCTCTTTTATTTTAGGAAAAGCAAAATAAAAAAAAACACCACCTAAAAGGAAGTGTCCCTCTTGCAAGAACCCCCTTAGAGATACCTGGCAGAAAGCAATGTGCAAAGCCTGGTTTAGGGATTTAGTGGAAGAAGAGACATCCCAGCAATACAAGGAGTTGTTTTCTTCTGTGCAGGAACTTAAAAGTTCCCCGAGTTCAGTGAAGACTATGCTGGTACAGAATCCAGTGGCTCAAACTGAATCTCAGCAAACACCACCTAGCCCTAGAGCCTCCACCTCTAAGTCAGAGACGGGGGGTTCAGGGGACGAAGGAACAAGTACTCTTCGCTCAGTCATGGATTCAGATGAAGAGGAAGAGGAAGAAGATAGCAGAAGTTCTAGATATAAGGTCCCTCTAGACGAAGTGGACGATCTGCTTACTGCAATTTATACTACTCTTGAGATTCATTAGGAGGAAATTCAGTTGTCGCTTCATGACAAGATGTATCAAGGTTTGGATGAATCCAAATATAAAGTGTTTCCAATCCACAAGGTGGTGTCGGATACTGTTAAAAAGGAGTGGAAAGATTCGGAGAGGGGTCCTTTCTTTCCTAAGAGCCTAAAGAAGAGATTCCTCTTTAATGATGAGGATACTGAGGTGTGGAATAAAAAACCTCGGGTAGATGCGGCTTTCTCCCAAGTATCTCGATGCACAGACCTTGCGTTCGAAGATATGGGGGTGCTGAAGGTCACCATGGATAAAAGGGCGGATTTTTTTCTAAGAAAGGCTTGGGACTCTACCTCACTTAGCCTCAAACCAGCTATAGCTTCTACAGTGGTAGCAAGAAATTTGGAGTGCTGGGTGGAAAAACCTATGAGCCACGTTCAAGCAGGCACAACAAGGAAAGATTTATTGGAGTCTTTTCCCCTGATTTTAAGATCAATCAGGTATATGGCAGACGCATCTGCGGAGTCAATCAAAATGGCAGCCAGATCTTCCGCCTTGGTAAACTCGGCCAGGCGGGCAGTTTGGCTCAAAACATGGACAGGGGACACAGCCTCAAAAATTAAGCTCTGTGGACTACCCTTTTCAGGTGATTTGTTGTTCGGACCAGATTTAGAAAAAGTTCTAGACAGAACAGCTGACAAAAAGAAGGCTTTTCCACCTAAAAAGAAACCTCCCATTAAGAAAACTTTTCGTCCTTTTCAACAGACCTACAGAAAGGAAGAAAATAAAAAACGCTGGGTTCCCCAAAGGGGTAGAGGAAGAGGAGGAATTCTTTTCAGATCCCCTCAAGAACAGACCTCTAAAGACAAATGACAATCTGACTCCAGTGGGACGAAGATTGTCCGCTTTCTTTCATCAATGGATTCTGTGGGTCAAAAGTCCCTTTGTAAAAAACATCATTGCACAGGGGTACAATCTGGAATGGGCAGATTGTCCGCCATCCAGGTTTTATGTCACAGCCCTACCAAGGGATCAGGAAAAAGCTTCCGCGATGATGATTCTTCTGAAGGATCTGATACAACAGGAAGTTATTATCCAGGTTCCAAAACACCAGGAGGGGAAAGGTTTCTACTCCCACATATTCCTAGTGAAAAAACCCTCGGGCAAATTTCGTTTAATTTTAAACCTGAAGATCCTGAACAAGGCAATAAGATACAAGCACTTCCGCATGGACACTATCCATACGATAACAAAGTTACTAACACCAAAGTGCTTCATGGCATCTCTAGACTTAAGAGATGCATACCTCCACATACCAATAGCGCAGGCTTCCCAGAGATTTCTGCGATTGGCAGTCAATCTGGCATCTACAATTCAGGGCTCTGCCGTTCGGCCTGTCATCCTCCCCCAGGATTTTTACAAAAGTGATGGCGGAAGCCTTAGTGCCTCTGAAGCTGAGGGGAGTCTCGATTGTTCCATACCTGGACGATCTCCTGTTTTTTGCAGATTCAAAAGATCAGTTGGTGATAGATCTCCAGTTAGCTCAATCACACCTCAAGAGCCTTGGCTGGTTGTTGAATCTGGAGAAATCAAACCTAGACCCCTCACAGGAGACGAGGTTCCTTGGTTACAACATCAACTCAGTCCTCCAGAAGGTGTTTCTCCCTCAAGAAAAAATGGAGAAAATCAATACCTCAATACGCCAGATACAGACGAATCTAGCAGTATCTGTAAGGACAGCAATGGCAGTACTGGGCCAACTGACGGCCTCGATTCCGGCTGTACAATGGGCGAGGTTGCACTCAAGACTGCTACAAAGAAACATCCTGCAAGTTTGGTCTCATCAGGAGTCTCTGGAGAAACTTTTCAGACCAACCTCAAAAGTAAAAAGGTCCCTATGGTGGTGGAGAGATCAGGCCAATCTATCAAAAGGTCTCTCGTGGGTCCTCCCTTCGGACAAGCGTCTGACGACGGACGCAAGTTCTTGGTGGTGGGGAGCTCACCTGGACAGACAGACAGCACAAGGGTCTTGGTCCAAGGTGGAAGCAAGGAGGTCATCAAATTGGCAAGAACTAAAGGCCATTTTCATGGGTCTCCTGGCTTTCCAACAGCTGCTAAAAGGTCATCATGTTCAAGTGTTGTCGGACAACACAACAGCAGTGGCCTATGTGACCAAACAAGGCGGGACCAGAAGCCAAGGGCTGATGGAACTGGCCAACCAGCTATTAGCATGGGCAGAAAGGAATCTAACCTCATTGTCAGCAATTCACCTAAAGGGGTCTTAGAACTTACTAGCAGACCTGCTAAGCAGAAGGAAGGTATTGGAATCGGAGTGGAGCCTAAATCAGGAAATATTTAACATGATCACAACGAAATGGGGCCATCCTCAAGTGGATCTTTTTGCCAACCAACAAAATGGCAAGGTCCAAGAATCATTTTCCCTACACAGGAGAGACAGAGCAATAGGCATAGATGCGCTAGCCCATCCTTGGGATTACCGTTTGTGCTATGCCTCCCCCCCTTCCCCTAATTCCTCTAGTTTTAAGGAAATTCAGGGAAGAAAAGACCAACCTGATTCTAATCGCTCCCTTCTGGCCAAAAAGGCCTTGGTTTGCATCAGTGCTAAATTTGGCCGTAGAACCCCGTGGAAGCTTCCAGCCAGGAAAGACCTTCTAGTGCAGGACTCAGTGTACCACCCAGAAACAGACAGGTTGCACCTGTGCGCCTGGTTACTGAAGAGGACATCTTAAAAAACAAAGGTTTATCCAACAAAGTAGTGAGAACCTTATTGTCAAGCAGGAAAGAAATAACCAGGTCTATTTACAGGAAAGTTTGGAAGAAATTTAATGTTGTTCTAAAAATTTCCAGACCAAAGATGTAGTCTCGGTGCTAGAATTTCTTCATGAGGGAATGGAGAAAGGTCTCGCATCCAGTACATTAAAAACACAAGTAGCGGCTCTTTCTGTTTATTTTGAAAAGACTCTATCCAGAGAACCTTTGATTTCCAGGTTTTTCAGGGCACTCTCAAGAAACAGACCAGTGACCCTTAAGAATTTTCCAAGTTGGGACTTATCAGTTGTCTTGCAAGGCTTAACGGGAGCACCGTTCGAGCCATTAGAAGAGAGTTCATTAAAAAATTTATTTTTCAAAACAGTTTTTCTGGTGGCAATAACCTCAGCAAGACGAGTTGGTGAGCTCCAAGCTCTCATCATTACCGAACCCTTCTTAAGAATTTTTCCAGATCGAGTGATTCTCCAGACGGATCCTGCTTTCCTTCCAAAAGTGGCATCAAATTTTCACCGTTCGCAGGAAATTATTTTACCCACTTTTTTCTTTGAATCCTTCCAACGCTGGCGAAGAAGCATTTCATACTTTAGACGTGAAAAGGTGTCTCGTACAATATCTCCTAGTCACCAGAGAATTCAGGAAAACAAATGCTCTGTTTATACTTTTCTCAGGCCCTCGTAAGGGGGAAAAAGAGTCCAAAAGTACGCTCGGAAGGTGGCTTAAACTCTCAATTATGGAAGCTTACAAAGCCAAAGGAGTTACGCCTCCCTCAGGCATTCTGGCACACTCAACAAGATCAACTGCTGTATCCTGGGCTGAAAGAGCAGGTGCGACACCCGAGCAGATTTGCAAGGCCCCCACCTGGTCCAACTACTCAACTTTCTTAAGACACTACAGGTTGGACCTATTGTCTGCTGCCGATCAGGCCTTTGGCAGAAAGGTGTTGCAGGCAGTAGTCCCACCCTAGGGTAAGTTACTTGTTTATCCTCTCCAAGGTTGTCCTGAAAGGCGAGTTGAGAAAGACTTAGTTAGACTTACTGGTGACGGTATTTCGAAGAGCCTTTCAGGACAACCGCTATTTCCCACCCTAAATGTATGTTAAAGTAATAGTTATAAATCTATCATGGTGTTGTGGTTTTTTGTGCTTTGTCTTCCAGAGAGTCGGACCACAATAACTGAGGCCATGGTGGAAGAGGAGGGGTTTTAAAGGATCTGCATGTGTTTCCTAAGAAAGAGGCAGAGCTGCGCTCTCCAAGGTTGTCCTGAAAGGCTCTTAGAAATACCGTCACTGGTAAGTCTAACTAAGTCTTTCTACCTGGACATTTTATATCTGATGATGTGATTGGAGCACAGACTTTTACATGTTGATAATAATGTGATAACATCTTCAAAGCTGTCTGATGTGGGCGGAGTCCTGGTTTAGGGGAACCAATCTGCTCATGTCTAGTAATAATCTTTGTATTTCTATTTTAGTAGATGGACGGGAGATGAGGAAAACCTCAGAGAATTGTCTCTCTTTGTCTCCAGACTGTAAAGTAGAAGATGAGGATATCACACAGTATAGTCCAGGAGAAAACCCAACTACCTCAAATGTCCATCCGGCACCACACAGTGTAGATGGACCATCGTATTCCTCTTATCCTGAGGAACCTCAGACTGTGCGGGACAGTGCTGTCCTTGCAACAGATAAGAGCTTTTCCTGTACTGAGTGCGGGAAGTGTTTCCATTCTAAATCCAATCTTAATAGGCATAAAAGAACTCACACAGGGGAGAAACCGTATTCCTGCCCTGAGTGCTGGAAATGTTTTTCAGTAAAGTCTGGTCTTCGCACACATCAGAGGTCTCACACGGGGGAGAAGCCATATAACTGCCCTGGGTGCGGAAAAGGTTTTTCACAGAAGTCCCATCTTTCCAAACATCAGAGATCTCACACGGGGCAGAAGCCACATTCCTCTTATCCTGAGGAACCTCAGGCTGCGAGGGACGGGGCCATCCTTCCAACAGATAAGAGGCTTTCCTGTACTGAGTGTGGGAATTGTTTCCGTTTTAAATCTGAACTTAACGTGCATAAAAGATCACACACAGGTGACAAGCCGTATTCCTGTCCTGAGTGCGGGAAATGTTTTTCACGGAAGTCCTATCTTTCCACACATCAGAGATCTCACACAGGGGAGAAGCCGTTTTTCTGTCCTGAGTGTGGGAAATGTTTTTCACAGAAGTCCTATCTTTCCACACATCAGAGATCGCACACGGGGGAGAAGCCGTATTCCTGTTCTGAGTGTGGGAAATGTTTTTCAGAGAAGTCCCATCTTTACAGACATCAGAGATCTCACACGGGTAAAAAGCCATATTCCTGTCCTGAGTGCGGGAAAAGTTTTTCAGAGAAGCCCCATCTTTACATACATCAGAGATCTCACACGGGGGAGAAGCCGTATTCCTGTCCTGAGTGTGGGAAATGTTTTTCAGATAAGTCCAGTCTTTACAGACATCAGAGATCTCACACGGGAGAGAAGCCATATTCCTGTCCTGAGTGCGGGAAATGTTTTTCACAGAAGTCCCATCTTTCCAAACATCAGAGATCTCACACAGGGGAGAAGCCACTTTAGTGTCCTGAGTGAGGGAATTGTTCCTAACTGAAGTCCTGTCTTCCTGTACATCAGGGATCCCACACAAACCTTGAGGTGTATTAGTGCCTTGAGTGTGGGAAATGTCTTGTATATGAATGTTGCTGGACATCACAGCTCTCATGTGGGGAAGAAGCACACCCTGATATACACCTCAGATATACTCCATGGCTGATCTTCATCATGTAAGAAACGGTTCATAAGGAGATCAGAGATCACCAAAGACATGGATGAAGTGTTGTACCGTGTTGGCCATTAATAGCAGTATAAAAATAAAAATTTAGTCATTACCTCTCATTGGCTGAGTACATGTTGTGGTGTAAGATTTCACAAACACTCAGGTCTTATTAAAAAAAAAAAAAAGTTGAATGAATGTGAGCGGCCATGATGAATATTGGATGTATTTTATTTCATACACTGATTTCCTTGACTCCATCTAGTGACCATAAGTCAGTTTTTTGCCATTTGTACTGATTGAGGTATTTAATGAAAAATACAGTTTTATGGCCACTAGATGGAGCTGACAATCATAGTTTTGCATGTCACACAACTATTTCTGGTTCGATGGTTGTTCTTCTAACAGCAGGTTGGCGTGGCGATGGGGGCTAAGTTTGCCCCCAGCCTAGCCAACCTATTCATGGCGGAGTGGGAGGATAGACATATTTTTCTGAACCGAAGACCTCAATTACTGTTCCATCAAAGATTCATTGATGACATCCTATGTATATGGGAAGGCACAGAAAATGGTGCACTACAGTTTTTGGAAGAACTCAATGATAATACTAATAACATCAAGTTAGAGCATGTGATCAGTAACTGTGTGGTCATTTTTTGGATGTAACCATACAGAAAGAAGCAGAGAATTTGAAGACTAAAGTATTCTTCAAGTCTACTGACCGTAACAGTTTCCTTTCAATTAACAGTGGCCATCATCCGGCCTGGATTAGAAATATCCCCAAGGGACAGTTCCTTAGAGTTCGACGGAATTGTACAGATGATATGGATTACTTCGCACAGGCAGAGTTGTTAAGGTCTAAATTTGTTCAGAAAGGATATAAAGAACCGGAAATTAATACAATGATCCAAGAAGTGGCAGGGATACCTAGAGATCAATGCTTCAAGAAAAAGGAGGAGCAATCCAATAATAATCAACATCAATGGGGGTTTCTCACCGGATTCCATGCCCAATATAGGGAAATAGAGTCAATTTTTAGAAAACATTGGCACATTTTGGGCAAAGACAGACACTTTGCTGACATATTACCGAGCCAACCACGGTTTATTTATAAAAGGGCACCTAACTTTGGGGATAAGGTGGTCCAAAATGTTTTGGATCCACCTGACCAGCAATTTTTAAAAATAGATTTTAACGGCTTTTATCCATGCAGGAAATGCATTTGCTGTAGAACGTTCAAAATACAAAATAGAGGAAAACAACAGGTTATGGCGAGTGATGGCAGCACTTTCGCTATAAAGGAATTCATTACCTGTATTTGATACGGTGCCCCTGTGGGTTACTATATGTAGGGAGGACCAAAAGACTCCTGAGAATACGTGTGGCTGAAATATCAAGAAGGGGTTTGAATATCAGAGTGTTTCAGTGCACTTCAAGGAGAAACACGACAAGGATCCCTCTCTCGCCCAATTTTGCGGCATAGACTGTGTTCACCCTTCTTGGAGGGGCTCAAACAGGGTCAGAGACCTGTCACAGCGTGAAACGCAGTGGATTTTTCTTTTAAAGAGTCAGTTTCCTAGGGGCCTGAATATAGAACTCAAAGTGAATTGTTTTATTAGTAATGTATGGGTCTCTTCAAGACCTGAGTGAGGGTTTTATCATTTAGTATTTTATATTAATTTTAATGTACACATAATATAAGTCGATTGTGACATATGTTCTTTCATGGTGGCTGGGCAACTGGGCCACTTATCATGATCAGCTATACCTTTTGACTATATGGTGGTTACTTGTGTGCATGATGAGACACTAAGTGTAACTAGTATTTATGCTCATTACACATAAAGGTCATAATCAATTACAGCTAGGCACACGTTCGATGTATTTACAATCCTTTATATATAACAGTTTTACATATATACATTTTATATATTTTTTAATATCAAATAATTTATACTGTGATTTTAATGTCATTTTAGCCATTCAGGTATCCCATATGTTTCAATTGGGATACATTTGTACTTTGTATTTAGATTTGTTATTGTTTGGTCAATCTGTTTATGTGATGGAGGTGACACATGGTCACAGGGACACCCGATAAGCCGAATAGGAGCTACAGACCTGGTTTCCTGTTTATCATCTAATGCGCTGAGTGCAGTTACCTTGTAACCACTGGGGATTGTCACCCGGGTTACGAGCGTATCAAGCGTCGACCATGTACAATAACATGGCCTCTATTATGTGCTGACGCACGGGCGGACGTACGCGCGGACGTTCTCATCGACAGCTGAGGACAATGGGATACAACGTAATCACATCGGACGCACGTACCGACGTGCTCATCGACTACGGAGGGCAACATAATATGACGTAACTCTCGCCGTAAGCCGATGTGGGGAGGGAACGCGCGGATTAAACTAATTAAGACATAACATATTTAAGTAATGATCTGGGACTTGGTGACCATACCCATGATTAAGTCTACACGACAAAACATGTCGGGGGATGGTCACTAGGTCATTACCATAACTATTCGGACGTGGGACGACTTGAGCCAGGACAGGCACCAACTACAGCAATCTACTCCATTATACCACAAGGGCTGTGAGTACGTGTTGGTCCGCCGTGACCACTGATTCATCTGGAGAAGTTTTTGTGCAACACTTTTTTGTAGTTATTCATTGCTTGGTTTAAAGAGACTGTTTGTGAGTGCATAGTTTGGAGGATTTTCATTTAGTGTTTTATTAAAGTTGCTTTACAGTATTACACTATTGTGCACTTTTTTCTCATTATATATGTGACAACTTTCTTGAATTCCACTGCTTGGGAACGGATTCCTATCCATTTGATCTGAGGGATCCTGTGTAAAGCTCATGTGCCAAAACACGAGAGTGTGAGGCCTATTGTTCCGGTGAGTTTGAATTTCTGAAGGGTGACGGTATCACTTCAACACTTTGGTGTTGTGGAAGAATATCTGAAGACTTGTGAAGGAGTCGTCACTTATGGACTTTTAGTTCCACTTATTAAGTTCACGGACTACAGACTTTTTATTGTTTCAAATTTTTTTGCTTGCGTATATTCTATATACTTTTGCTATATTTTTAAACTCACATATAGGGTGGTCATTCACTTTTCTTTTTATTCATTTAAATTATATGTTTAGTTTATACACTGATGTAAGCGCTGCTTTATACAACTTTTGATACATTGTTTACACATAGGTGTCATTACACGTATTTTTTCACATAATCATAGGAAATCACTGTGTTAAATTCTAGCAATATGTGTAACAGCTGAATGAATTTCCTATAAGTAGACCCCTCAGTTTGCTCTGTCAGACATGATTTCATACCAATTAGAGATGGCCTGCCGGTTTGCGGCAAACTTTGCTCATTCGCCGAACAGGCGGACATCTGGTGATATTCGCACTTGTCCGCAATTTTACATTGAGAACAACTTTGACCCATGACACATCCATCAGGTGGTACAGGACAGCCAATTGAGACATTTCAGCACATGGACATACCTTATAAATAGACCTGATCTGGTGGCCATTTTACAGTCTGCTTTTTGTCAGTGTAGGGAGAGACTGCTGTGTGGAGCAGGGACAGACTGTATTGAAACAAATCGCTAGCTAAAAGGTCCACAAAAATCTTTTTAAGGACTGGTATAGGTGTACTATTGTTTGGTGTGCAGTATATAGGGGTGTAATACACTTATAATATACTTTCTAACATAGAAAGCATATTATAGTGGATTTATATTGTGCAGCATTGTGACTGGTGTATTTGGGTAATGCAGATCGTAAATTTACGTCCCTGCCTTTGCGCGGGTCGGGGGTCGATCGGGACCCCCCCCCCCCCCCGCTAAATGCGGCGGTCGGAAACCCGCAGGGATCGATCGAGGGCGTGGCTATTCGTTTTTAGCCGCCCGCTCGCGATCGCTCCCTGGTGCTGAAGAACGGGGAGAGCCGTATGTAAACACGGCTTCCCCGTGCTTCACTGTGGCGGCTGCATCGATCGAGTGGTCCCTTTTATAGGGAGACTCGATCGATGACGTCAGACCTACAGCCACACACCCCTACAGTTGTAAACACACACAAATCCAACAGCGCCCCCTGTGGTTAACTCCCAAACGGCAACTGTCATTTGCATTTTTTGCTGTGAAAATGACAATTGTCCCAAAAATGTGTCAAAATTGTCCGAAGTGTCCGCCGTAATGTCGCAGTCACGAAAAAAATCGCTGATCAGGGCCATTAGTAGTAAAAAAAATATATAAAAATGCAATAAAACTATCCCCTATTTTGTAAACGCTATAAATTTTGCGCAAACCAATCGATTAAACACTTATTGCGATTTTTTTTACCAAAAATAGGTAGAAGAATACGTATCGGCCCAAACTGAGGAAAAAAAAAATTATATATGTTTTTGGGGGATATTTATTATAGCAAAAAGTAAAAAATATTGTTTTTTTTTCAAAATTGCCGCTCTATTTTTGTTTATAGCGCAACGAATAAAAACCGCAGAGGTGATCAAATACCACCAAAAGAAAGCTCTATTTGTGGGGGAAAAAGGACGCCAATTTTGTTTGGGAGCCAAGTCGCATGACCGCGCAATTGTCTGTTAAAGTGACGCAGTGCCGAATTGTAAAAACGCCTTTGGGCATTTAGCAGCATATTGGTCCGGGGCTTAAGTGGTTAAGGACTGATATAGGTGTACTATTGTTTGGTGTGCAGTATATAGGGGTGTAATACACTTATAATATACTTTCTGTTTTGCTGCGTTACCTCTGCTACACACAGTGACAAAAGTTACTGAAAAAAAGTTTTATAACTGGTGCGATAAACCAGTGGCCCCCCAAAACGACAGATTGAAGCGGGTGTTATATACCTTCTTCCGCATATACTGCACTTCTCTAAAGACTTTTGTCACAGGGTCATTTAAAAAATGACAGACAGAGAAGGGGCAGGCCCTTCCGCAGGGGTGGTAGGGGAAGGGCAGGAGCACTAGGCCAGAGCCAAAGTGGGAAGTGGCACTGATTACGTCAAAGGACGCACCAGACTTCGTTGAGTGGCTCACCACCATATACCCTCCGCTTGAGTCACAGGAATTATTTTCCGATCCATCAGAATACATTTCCGATGAGGAGGAAGGGGAGGTAGCAACAGCCGCCACTCAGCAGTCTGACAACAGTACTCAGATCAGCCCAAGGAGGTTGGTCCCCGCTGTTGCTGCCTACTCTAAGGTTTCTCTAATGTTAGTGATGGGGAAGGTGACGTCAATGATGATGTGTCTACAGACGTCACATTGGTGCCCACAAGAGAGGAAGAGGAGGGGAGTTTAGAGGGAGAGATGGACCAGCAGATAGGGAGGAGAAGCAGGCCGAACTTACATTGCACAGGAGGGACAAACCAGACTGCTAATGTATTATGAGCGAGCCATCAACCATGTACGATCACATCTGGCGCTCCTAGGACGCCGGCCCATGGCTTTCGCAGTGTGGGCTTTTTTTAACGTGCCCGCTACTGACAATAGTGTTGCCATCTGCAGCCTTTGCAGTCAACGCATATGTCGCGGTAAGCCCAACACTCACCTAGGGACGACCGCCTTAAGAAGGCACCTGGCCTCCCATCACCGAGCCCAGTGGGAGCAACGCCATCAGAACCCACAAAGCCTGCCGTTTTTCTGCAAAAAGGCAGGCTTCCGTGGCCCAAATGTCCGATCGTAAAAGAGCTATATGGCCATGTTCTACGGCAAGTGAATGTATCTCTGGCACACAGTGTCGGTGCCAAGATACATCTTGTAAGGTTGCTGGCTCAACTAGACCCGGGTTTTAAAAAAACATCTGGATGTATGGAGTCTCCCCAATGCTTTGGTAGTGAAAACATGCACACGCAGATATGGTATGTCCAAACTAGACTTTCTTTTCTAATGCGTACATGTTCATAATCAAATCATACAAGAAGGAACACACTTGTCTCAGCCAATCATATCTAACAACATATTAGGTTATACAAGTAATATTCGTCACAATTATACACCGTGCATAAAATATAGCAATCTTCTTTGTGCCCGACAGACATCTCGTTTCTACTGCAGCTTATCTAATGTTGTGTTCTTCGCCTAGGACATAACAATATTGCAACGGTCCCTGGCTTCTCCTAGAAGCTCAAGGATACATAATCATACAAGCATTAATCACCATGGGGGAACTCTAGCAAGCCTTATAATGCATTAATAGTATAGGGGAACTCTAGCCTTCAATGCATTGATATCTATGGGGGAACTCTAGCCTTTCACATCTGACGTAAGACACGTCGTCTACCAAACACTGGTAGGGAAGGTATATAACTTTTACTGCCCACTGGGTGAACCTTCTGACGGCCGTCAAGCATGTAACCCATGGCACATGTGTAAATTTGGTTTTACCGCCACGGATTGCATGCAGGCCTGCCTCTTCTTCTCATCCCTCTCCTCCTCGGCTGACTCCTCCTTTTCCGATGCTATCATCTTTTCTGCTGCGCCGCCCAAGATCCCCAGAACCTAGAACATGCCAGGCGAGAAGTTGCCATGCTGTGCTGCGTCTGTTGTGCCTGAAAGACAAGAGCCACACTGGTCCTGCACTCCTTTCAGCTTTGCGTTCACAGGCAGATCAGTGGCTAACACCGCTCAAGTTGACAGATGGTAAAGTGGTGTGCGAAAACGGTGCCGATCTGCTGAGTGCGCTGAAACAGGGCAAAATTACACACGTGCCATGCATGGAACACATCCTGAACTTGGTTGTGCAGCGATTCGTTGCCAAATACCCTGGGCTCCAGGACATCTTGCGGCAGGCCAGGAAAATTTCGGCCCATTTCAGAAGATCTTACACGGCCATGGCTTGCCTTGCTGACATTCAGCAGCGACACAACCTGCCCGTCAGACATCTTATTTGTGACTGCCCGACGCGATGGAACTCAACCTTGTATATTCTTGATAGGCTGCTCCAGCAGAAACGTGCAGTTAACGACTACGGTCTAGATTTAGGTAGATTGGCGCATACTTATGCAGGCGTAGCGCATCCCATTAGCGCTACGCCGACATAACTCAGAGAGGCAAGTACAGTATTCATGCAGCACTTGCGCCTAACTTTGTGCCGGTATAACTTATTTTTGTCGGCTTAACTGTAAGTGGGTGTGACGGTATGCAAATAATGACCAGAACGTGGATTACTGATTTCCGGGCGGCGTATCGTGAATGGAGCATGCACAGTACGTTCGTTCCCTTGTGCGCATGCTCACAACTAACGCCGGCCCAGCTTCCAGAGAAACTACGCCCAACTGGCTTAACCGCAGCCTATAAATAGGCCCAGACATGCGCCCGTCCTGTGCAAAAGTACATCCTGTTACCCCCCCCCCCAGGGAAGGTACTTTTGTTTGGCTGGCTGCTGTCCCAAAACACAGATGAAAAAAATTCTCCATTCGGGAGAGGAAGATCCTTGTTGATGGGATTGTTCGCTACGATAAATACCTCCATGGTGCCCTTAGCCTGCAGACCAGCAAGGCCGGAAAGCAGGAGATTCTGAGGGAGCTGAGTGCGCGGGTCAGTGCTGTGGGCATAGCGGAGAGGCGCCCACAGGACATACAAAAAAAATCAATGATATGAGGCGAAGGGTGAAGGAGAAGCTGGCCCAGATTAGTCGGCATGTCAGGGGCACGGGAGGAGGGCCAGCATGTCCTGTGAATTTGACCCCGGAGGAGGAGGCCATCGCCCAATGCCTGCAGCGTGAACAGGCAAGTGTGTTTTATCTACTATCTGGTGTGTAGCATGTGGGGGGAGGGGAAGGGAACATGTGACAAGTGTGTGGGTCCACCAACATATGCATCTTTTGTGTCATCCACAGATGTGCAGGAGGGAGCTGGGCCATCTTCGGCTGCTGCTGGGCGCCCCCCGCCATTGCCAGAGAGGAGTGCCCACACCTCTCCTCTGGAGGAAGTTGTGGAGGAGCACGGGGACCTAGGGGGAGCGGTGTACTTAGTGGAGGATCCCACCATCCCTGTCCCATCCCAATCCTCCTCCCCCATCAGGGGACCCTCACCACCCTCCTCCCCCATCAGGGAAAGCCCCTCTAGGGCCTCCCCGTACTCATGGCCCCCCACCTCTCCTGGTCCCCGGAAGGCTACCCATAAAACCAGGGGTGTTCCTGCGGAGCCTCCAGGAAACCCTTGCCAGGGATCAGGCCCTACAGACCCATCATGTAGGAGACATGTCTGTCCATATCAGGCATCTGGCTGACAGCCTAGCAAGGTCCTCGCAGCTGGTTGACAGCCTGCAAAATATGACGTGCAATTCTGCAGCTCTTCTCACCAGCCTGGGGGAGGTGCAGGCCACCACAGCAGGCCTCGCTTTGGAGTTCAGGAGCCTGGCAGAGGCTGTCGTGGAGGAGGGGAGGCAGACCAAGCTGATGCTTGCCCAGACCAATGCCATCCTCACCCGGATTGCTCTGGCTTTGGAGGACAGGCAGCCAGCCAGGGAGCCTCCAGGGGATGCCCAACCCCCCTTCCTGATGCCCAACCCCCCCACCTGTGGCTCCCCCCAGGCAGTTAAGGAGCCAGGGACGTGGCACTCGTCGAATCCCACGTCAGGGCAGATGAGTGTTTTTGTTTTTTCTGTAGTGTATTTTATTTTAATTTTGGTTATTTTCTACTCAGGGTATGAGTTTATTTTGTTTATACTCAGGGTATGAGTTTATTTATTTTGTAGTATCTGCACACGGTGAGGAGTGCAGGCTACAGTGTGAATGGTGTTTGACTGGTGTGTGAATGTTGGGGGTGGCACTCCTGCCAGTAAGGGGTGTCACCCTCGGTCGTTGGGGCCTTGACACGGCGTTGCTGCTCCCAAGTCCTGCATGTTGGACTTGGGCTATAATCCAATATGATGTGGATGTGGTGTGTGATCTAGGGACCACAGTGGTGTGCATGCGTGCATTGTCCGTGTGCCATGATGAATGTGTGTGTTTAACAGGCAAAGAAGCCTTCCACGAGGACCCTCCTGACTGCTCTTTCCTCAGCAGATGGATGGGTGAGCCTCATTCAGGGGGGGACTGTGTGGTTGGGGGGTCAGGTCATCACCTAGGTCAATCTGCAGGCCCTTTCCCATGGCAAAGTTGTGCAGAATGCAACATGCACCGATGATCTGACACATAAAGTTTGGGAAATACAACAGGGTCCCCCCAGACTTATCCAGGCATCGGAAACAGGACTTCAGGAGGCCAAATGTGCGGTCCACCACTGCACGGGTACTTATATGTGCTTCATTGTATCTTCTCCCTCCCCTGGTTTGGGGATCCCAGAATGGAATCATGAGATGGGGTCCAAGTGCATATGCCGGGCCCCTTGTGATGTCTGCATCATGGGGTCGGACAGTCATGCCTGACACCCATGTCACTCACCAACCAACCATCTGTCCCCATACATGTTCTGTTCGAATTCTGTTGTAATGTTGCTTTGAGGGTATATGTAGCTGTCGTGTTTGGCACGGACGTGCCATATGAGGCATTGGGCATCGGCTATCACCTGTACGTTGATGGAATGCCAATGCTTGCTATTGCGGAATATGTGCTCTGTGTCACAGGGGGGCTGTAGTGCCACATGTGTGCAATCAATGGCCCCGATGGTGCTTGGGAATCCTGCAATTTCGTAGAAATCCTGCATTGCCTTCTGCCGCTGATGTTCCTGGGTGGGTTTGATGATGTGGTGGGACATGCGTCTGAGGATTGCGGGGACAACCTGGTGCACACATCTGCTCATGCTGGATTGTGACATCCCAGCCACAACTCCACTTGTGAGCTGGAACGAACCAGTGGAAAAGGAAATGGAGTGTTGCCAGTACCTTGACCAGTTGCTGCACTGCTTGTGAGCGGTGTGTCTTGCTGGTGATGTCATCATGCAGGGTTGTGGCTATTTCCTGGATGGTTTCAGGGCTGAATCTGATAATGCAAAACACCTCAGAATCACCCATGCCAAAGACGTTTATGCGCGTGCGGTATATCCTCTCCCGTGCCCTCCTCCTCCTACGTGGCGGGGGACCCATTAGTAGTGCTAGGACCACGGCTGCCATGTGTTGTCCTGCAAGTGTGGTTGCTCAGCTCGTCTGCTCTCCAGCTGATTTGAGCAAGTCTGGTGCAAAGTTATCCCTGCTTTATGAGGGATAACTTTAGGCCGGCCATACAGCTTAGATGCACCGCGCCTAGCCTGTGCCGAACGGGCCTATGTTCGGGAATCGGCGTTTCTCCCTCATTTGCATATTTACATAGAAAATCAATGGTGCGGACGGAATAAATGTGCGCCTAGGATGTGCAGACGTAGGCAAGTTAGGCCGGTTTGGAATAGCCTATTTTGGCGCGTATCTAGTTCTGTGGATACGGCGCATAGATATGCCGGCGCTAATTTAGACTTAGGCGGCACATCTTGAGATAGACCGGCTTAAGTCCTACCTGAATCTAGCCCTACCTGTAGAAACTCTGCAGCAGGACAGGTTCTGGGAGCTTGTTTTTTTTTCACCGTGCCAGTGGCTGCTAATGCATGACTCATGCAGACTTCCATTTGATGAGATCACCAAACTGGTCAGTCGCAGCCAGGGCGCCATCAGTGACATTGTACCTTACACCTTCTTTCTGGTGCATGCATTGCATTGTGTCATTGATCAAGCCGTCGAGGAGCAGGAAGATGAGGAGGTCGCAATGCTGGATGAATTCCCAGGGGGGGCTACTCCACCTAAGACAAGTCAACAACGGGAGTCTGAAGAGGAGTCAGAGGAGGATGGTGCCGGGGCGGAGGAGGAGGAGCAAGAAGAGCATGCTTTAAACCTTTCTGGGATCCCTGGTGTTGTCCGTGGATGGGGGAGGAGAACGAGGGCGACATTATCATGGATGATGAGCAGGAGCCAGGCCACTACACCGCTTCCAGTTTAGTGCAAATGGGGTCCTTCATGCTCCAGTGTTTTAAGAGGGACCCCCGTATAAAAAGCATAAAGGGCAAGGACCAGTACTGGGTGGCAACGTACTTAGACCCCTGGTACAAACAAAAAATAAATGGAAAAGAAAATATGGACATCCCCACTCCAAAAATCCAATCCACCTGGAGCGGTAACTTTTTTTCTTACAAACAAAAAATGGCAGAAATGTTACCACCATCACAGAGGGCTATCAGAATGCAGCACTTCCAGGCCTTGCTTCGAGAAATTCTGCTTTTGCGTGCTCTGGCAGAGGAATTTCCACTCACAGAGAAACATTTGCGGGTATCAATCCAACAGCACCTGCAAGAAGAGGGCGGTTTGAAGATGTGTTGGTCACTAATGAAATTTCAGCCGACCCATCGACAGATGTCCTCCGCATCCAGCATCAGGGAATGCCTAGACAGTCAGGTGTCCGACTACATTGGGTTAATGGCTGATGTGGACGTACTGAGAAGTGATGAACCCCTGGACTACTGGGTGGGCAGGCTTGACCTCTGGCCAGAGCCAGCACAATTTGCAATGGAACTGTTGGCTTGCCCCTCATTCAGTGTCATGTCCGAAAGGACGTTCAGCGCAGCGGGGGGGGGGGGGGGGGGGGTTGTGACCGATAAGAACACTCGCCTAGCTTGAGAGTGTTGACTACCTCACATTTATAAAAAATTAATTAAGCATGGATCTTGGAGGAATTCAACATATGTGACCAGTAGACCATGTTTGATTCAAATTCCTCATGACAGGCCACAAATATCAGCCACCACCCATAGCAATTCATGGTCCCTGTCTTAAGTATATACAGCGGCATAAAAGGCCTTTTATGTCCGTTGAATGCCTAATTTTTGGGGCCTGCACTTATTTATCCTGTGAATGCCTAATGTACCTCCAGCCACAGAATACAAAGTTGTTTGCTGTCAGGTGAACGCCTGTGGGCTAATTTTTAGGGCCTGTAATGGCCGACACTTACTTCTGTATCCGGTTTTTCACTTAATACTTCTGGTAGGTCAGTGTCCATTTTGTGGGACAATTTGTGCACAGCTAGTAAGTATTTTGTAGCTGCAAATATGACCTGCAGGTTTTTAATGTTCGCCTGCCATTAAAGTCAATGAGGCCCGCCGCGAACTTGCGGTTCACGAACATTTTAGAAAGCTTGCGGTTAGCATTCGTGAACCGCCTGATGTTCGTCCATGGCTAATACTAATACCTGAGATCATACTCATACACTTATTAGTGCAGCAGATATTTAAAGCCATAATGGCTCTCTACTTCCCAGTTCTAGAGTTGTCACCTCAGGTATTCTATCTGACCAAATACCACATTACCTCCAAAGACTTCTTTAAATATCTCAGAATCCGTTCAGCCCTCTCACCTGCACAATGGTCTCTTCTGGCATCTTATAAAAATCTATGATGCAAAAAAAAAAACTGTAACCAAAAAGGTATCTCCTTTACCTATAAGCTCCTCACTGTCCCCCAGTTCGAAAACAAAACTTTTGCAATGTTATATTGGGAATAACTCCTCCATTGTATCTACTCACCACAACAATGGTATCAAGCCCTTCCATTACCAACAACAGTATCCAGATGCATACCTCACCCCATCTAAACTATTACGGATTTACTCCAACACCTCTAACTTATGTTGGAGAAACTGTGGACACCCTAGTACCTACACATTTGGTGGAACTGCCCAGTAATGGCTCAATTATGGACTATCCTTACTAAATTGATATCCTCAATTTTATCAGTCCCTGTACTCTTATCTCCACAGATGGTCCTGTTGGGTTTAGAAATTGACTCATGGCCCTCAACCATATCCAGTGCTATCCCATGTACTTATTGCCACCAGACTAGCAATAGCCAGAAATTGGAAATCTCCCAACCCACCTTCAATTACGGAAGTGATTTCTATTCTCAACACTCATTGTCTAATGGGATTTATGCATGCTAAAGCTCATCTTCAGACCCCTAAATTCTACAGAAGCTGGGACCCCTGGCTCAACAATCCTAAATGCATACCTCACCATTCTCCGCATGAGCAGCTACAATAAGGTGACCAGATTTTTAAAATTAAATCCGGGGACATTTTTTTTTTTTTACTAGTAATGGGGGCAAGGAGCGACTCTCTGCCCGTCGCCGCCCGCCTCACAGCCTGTCAAGCCCCCCCCCCCTTTGGGCCCCAGCTAAAACTGGATGGGGAGCAGAGGAAGATCACTCCACCAGGGAAGGCAAGGAGATAAACAGGCAGCTTTCACATAAACTGCTTAACCACTTGCTTACTGGGCACATATACCCCCTTCCTGCCCAGGCGAAATTTCAGCTTTCAACACTGCGTCGCTTTAAATTAAAATTGCGCGGTCGTGCGACGTGCCTCCCAAACAAAATTTACGTCCTTTTTTTTCCCACAAATAGAGCATTCTTTGGTGGTATTTGATCACCTCTGCGGTTTTTATTTTTTTGCGCTATAAACAAAAAAAGAGCGACAATTTTGAAAAAAAAAAAAAAACACAATATTTTTTACTTTTTGCTATAATAAATATCCCATTTTTTTTTTAAACCATTTTTTTCCTCAGTTTAGGCCGATATGTATTCTACATATTTTTGGTAAAAATAAAAATCACAATAAGCGTATAGAGATTGGTTTGTACAAAAGTTATAGTGGCTACCAAATAGGGTATAGAATTTAAAAAAAAATGTTATTACTAGTAATACGGCGATCTGCGAATTTTGTCAGGACTGCGATATTGCAGCGGACACATTTGATACATTTTTGGGACCATTCACATTAATACAGCAAACAGTGCTATAAAAATGCATTGATTACTGTATAAATGTGACTGGCAGGGAAGGGGTTAACACTAGGGGGCGAGGAAGGGGTTAAATGTGTATCCTGGGTGTGTTCTAACTGTGTGTTGAGGGGGACTGACTGGGGGAGGTGACCGATGCTGTGTCCCTATGTACAAGGGACACAGCATCTGTCTCCTCTCCCTGACAGGACTTGGAGCTCTGCGTTTACACACAGAGCTCCACGTCCCTGCTCTGTCACTGGCAATCGTGGGTACGTAGCGGACATCGCGGCCGCCAGGCACGCGCATCGTCATCTCGGGGATGTGCCGGGTTCGCGTGCTGGCGCCACTGCGCCCCCCCCCCAGTGGACAGAGGTCGTCAAAAGACGTCCTCCAGGATTTATAGAGCCACCTTGAGGCCGTCTCTTGACTATGGCCCGGGGGTCAAGTAGTTAATAGCTTTCACCAACCTGTTGCTCTCACAGAACGAAGTTGTCTGATCTTCCCAGGCAGAGAGCAATGGCTGTCTGCTCAGGTGAGCTTAATTTAGCCTGGGGAATAGGACCAAGGCCCGGACTGGATCCTGGATCAGAGTTTATGAGAGGAGCCTGGGAGATGTATAAACCCTGATCCCGGCTCTCTCTGGGACGCTCTTCTACACTTGTTAACACCTTCCATAGTAAGTAAACTACTTGCTATACACGCTATGTTTATGTTAATCAACCACATATTTTTTTAACATATGCTCATACACTGTTTGTTCTTTATGACAAAAGAGATTTTCAGCTGTACCATCTGAGAAATTGAATAAAAATTCAGTTTAAAAAAAAATGTGCAATAGAGCATTATGAACACTAGATGGAGCCAATGACCACAGGAAATCAGAGTATGAAATAAAATACATCCAATATTCACCACAGCTGGGTGAATGCCGGTCATAACCGGTCAACTATTTTTATTTTAGGGCTTATAAATGTTTGTGAAATCTTACACCACAAAATGTACTCAGCCAATGAGAGGTAATGACTCCATTTTTATTTTTATCCTGCTATCAATGGCCAACACGGTACAACACTTCATCCATGTCTTTGGTGATCTCCTTATGAAGTGTTTCTTACATGATTAAGATCAGCCATGGAGTATATCTGAGGTGTATATCAGGGTGTGCTTCTTCCCCACATGAGAGCTGTGATGTCCAGCAACATTCATATAGAAGACATTTCCCGCACTCAAGGCACTAATACACCTCAAGGGTTGTGTGGGATCCCTGATGTACAGAAAGACTGGACTTCAGTGAGGAACAATTCCCTCAATCAGAAAGTGGCTTCTCCCCTGTGTGAGATCTCTGATGTCTGGAAAGATCGAATTTCATTGAAAAACATTTCCCACACTCAGGACAGGAATACGGATTCTCCTCTGTGTGAGATCTCTGATGTCTGTAAAGACAGAACTTAAATGAAAAACAATTCCCTTACTCAGGACAGGAATGGGACTTTGTGTGCAATCTCTGATGTGCAGTAAGACTGCGCTTCACTGTAAAACATTTTCCACACTCAGGACACGAATACGGCTTCTCCCCCGTGTGAGATCTCTGATGTGTGAAAAGACTGGGCTTCTGTGAAAAACATTTCCCACACTCAAGACAGGAATAAGGCTTCTCCCCCGTGTGAGATCTCTCATGATTGGAAAGACTGCCCTTCTGTGAAAAACATTTCCCACACACAGAACAGGAATACGGCCTTTCTCCCGTGTGAGATCTCTGATGTGCAACAAGGATTGATTTGTGTACAAAACATTTTCCACACTCTGAACAGGCAATTGACTTTAGCCCTGTATGCAGTCGCTGATGTGTGTAAAGATTGGACTTTAAGGAAAATAATTTCCCACACTCAGAACAGGAATACGGCTTCTCACCTGTGTGCAATCTCTGATGTCTATAAAGATCGGACTTTCTTGAAAAGCATTTTCCACACTCAGGACAGCAATGTGGCTTCTCCCCCGTGTGAGATCTCTGATGAATGACAAAATATGTTTTTGATGGAAAACATTTCCCACACACAGGACAGGAAAGTGACTTCTCCCCCGTGTGAGATCTCTGATGTCTGTAAAGATTGAACTTCTGTGAAAAAAAATTCCCGCACTCAGGACAGGAATACGGCTTCTCCCCCGTGTGATATCTTTTATGCTCATTAAGACGGGATTTAAATTGGAAACACTTCCCGCACTCAGTACAGGAAAAGCCCTTCTCTGTTGGAAGGACGGCACCGTCCCGCACAGTTTGAGGTTCCTCAGGATAAGAGGAATACGATGGTCCATCTACACTGTGTGGTGTCAGATGGACATTGGAGGTAGTCGGGTTTTCTCCTGGACTATACGGTGTGATGTCCTCATCTTCTACTTTACAGTCTGGAGACAAAGTGAGACAATCCTCTGAGGTTTTCCTCATCTCCCGTCCATCTACTAAAATAGAAATAAGAAAATTATTACTAGACATGAGCAGATTGGTTCCTGCTGTGCTCCAATTAAAATCATCAGATATAAAGTGTCAGGCTGATAGGAAATGGGTGTAAGAAAATAGAATACATATTAGGTGTATATATAGCAGTGGGTAGAGGGGAGAGAGCAGAAGTCAGGACTATGTAATGTACAACATATTGTATAAGATACAACAGATAGGACTATACAGTATCAGAATGATGTAATGTCCATCTACTAAAATAGAAATAAAACGATTATTACTAGACATGAGCAGATTGGTTCCCCTAAACCAGGACTCCGCCCACATCAGACAGCTTCTCAGCCCCTGTCAAACACACTCCGATCACTTTTCAGGGGAGCAGCAATGCCTGTTGCACTTGTGAATAAATCCTTTCTGTCCTGAGCCCCTATAAGGCTGCAGTGCATCTGCAACTTTCCTGGTTCAGCTGAGCTTTGTCATAGACTTCTATGACATCCTGCAGGTGTGGTGCACTTTATGAAAGGACACCAAAACTCCCGCATTCAGAAAGTGCACCAAACCTGCAGGATATAATAAAAGTCTATGGCTAAGCACAGCAAACCTTCAGGAAAGCTATACCCGCAGTGTGGGTAAACAGCAGTGCTTCCGTGTAAAAGCAGCCCACAATAATATGCCCAGTGTATTGCATCACACAGACCTGAAGATCTCTAATGTCCTGCTGCTGGCACCACACTGGAGACCACTAGTCGAGTGGAGTTCAGTTTCCAGTCCCATGTGAAGCATCAATCCAGAGGAGGCATCGGCATATGAAGATCTTGCACCCTACTACAGATCCAACTTAAAGTGGGGTTCCAACCACAATTAGCATTTTTTAAATGTATGTCCTTTCATCATGTGTTTTTATAATATAAATTCGGTCACTTACTATTTTACAATCCGCCGCCGCTCCGCATAGTTATTCAAAAAAGCTAGTTTAATAAACTATGTCCACACCGTTGTCATTTTGCTTGTGGGCATTGTGAAGCCCACAAGCACTTACTTCCTGGAAGTCTTGGATGGGGAGTGATAATTGGACAGGGCACTGCATGCTGGGAAGTGATGACACACATTTCCCAGGAGCATTAGAGGGAGATGATGTCAGAATCCTAGGTGATTCCAAAGGCAGATTTTGTGGGACCGGATAGCAACAGGCATTTCCAGATGAGTAAAAAAATTATTATTATTTTGTTTAGGTCTAATGAACACAATAATGAAAAAAAAAAAATAGGGTGGAAACTCCACTTTAAAAGTGGCCCCATTGCAATGGGTTTGATGCTCTGGGATGGCGGGTCAGCAAGCCCAATCTACGATCTATCAGTCACCTGTCCGCAATATACTGGTAGATCACAATCTATTTGTTGTTGACCCGTTACAATTTCCCCCTCAAGGTAACTAGTAATTGGTCTTCTGATCTCCTACCAAATTTTTTTTTTATTCATGTACCTTAGTCAGAGAGTGAGGAAACAACGAGAACGGTCTTTTATATGAGTGACAGTGATGAGGGGATTAGGGTTGTCCCTATACCGATACTAGTATCAGTATCGATACCGAGCATTTGTGCGAGTACTTGTACTCGCACAAATGCTCCCGATGTCAGATCCGATACCTGGAACCGGAAGTCGGCGGGCGGAGCGGAGATCAGTCTTGCAGCAAAGGAACATGGGGTAAGCTGGCTGGGGCAGGGGTGTAGGGCGCCGCCGCATATTCCGTCCATAATGCAGACCGGAGCTGTCACATTTGGTACAGGAAGTGAAGTTCTGTGTCTCCGCCGGAGGGTAAACATCACAATGCCCATCTTGGTACACCCTGCACTCGGCTGCAGTAAGCCAGCAGCACATATAGTACAGGCTGGGTGTAACAAGATGTCTGCAATTGCCAATCAGTACTGCATTTCAGTGCCTGCCCATAAGTGCCGCTTATCAGTGCCCATAAGTGCCGCCTATCAGTGCCATCTATAAGTGCCGCCTATCAGTGCCCATAAGGGGCGCTTATCAGTGCCCATAAGTGCCGCCTATCAGTTCCATCTATCAGTGCCCATAAGTGCCACCTTTTAGTGCCCATAAGGGGCGCTTATCAGTGCCATCCATCAGTGCCCATAAGTGGCGCCTATCAGTGCCCATATGGGTCGCTTATCAGTGCCCATACGTGCCACCTATCATTGCCCCTAAGTGCCGTCTATCAGTGCCATCTATCAGTGTCCATAAGGGGCGCTCATTAGTGCCCATAAGTGTCGCCTATCAGTGCCCATAAGTGCCGTCTATCAGTGCTCATAAGTGCCATCTATTATTGCCCCTAAGTGCCGTCTATCAGTGCCATTTATCAGTGCCCATAAGTTAAACTGTAACATGACATTAAAAAAAAGTAACGGTAATCGGTATCGCAAGTACTTGAAAAAAGTATCGGTACTTGTACTCGGTCTTAAAAAAGTGGTATCAGGACAACCCTAGAGGGTATTATATGATGAGTGTCCCCACCCCCTCTATCACTAATTGCCATCTTCCCAACAAAAGAAGTACTGCACTTCCTTATTTAGTTCATAATAAAGACAGGAAGTCCCCATATAACCCCTCCCACATGGGCAGTGCCTCAGTTTTTTTGCCAGTGTCTAAGGTGTTGGTCATGGTTAAGATTATGCTCCTTAAGATGACCCTAGCCAGGGCCAAGAAGCTATACAATTGTATCCATTCAAAAAAACAAAAAGGCAAAAGTGAATGTTACCCGAGCCTCGATACTGAAGAACAAGGTTTTGCCTGTAATGCTTCTCTTTGGAGAGCTGGGTCCTGGGATCCAGCGCCTTAGTCACATTGCTATACCACAGGTTGCTCTGGCGGGGCGTTGTACAGGTCCAAGGCAGCGGACCCTAACAAAATGAAGGGGACCCCGTCCTTGAAGGTCTGGCATGACTCCAAGCCCGCCGTGATGGGTGAAGATTGGGTCACTGTGCCAATTTAAGTAGTACCCTGCGGCGGGAATGGTAAGATAAGAAGATCCTTTGTGGACTTCTTTTTATGAATAGTTGATGTCTTGTCTGTATTTCTCTCCTACCACTAGAGAGTGTGCAGCAGCATACCTGGTGTCAGCATCCCATGCCTGCCTATTTTAAAGGTCTGTCAGCAGTGCTTGTGGAGGAGTTCTGCCTTTCCTCTGAGTTCGTAAGCCACCTAAAAGGAGGGGGGAAAGTTTGGGGTTCCAACAGCAGTGAGACTCCCCCCCCCCCCCCCGAGTGGATCGCCGCTTGCGCGTGCAAAAATAACCCTCTTCTTATGTAAAAGGGATGCCACAGGGGCATGGAGCAGGTACAAACCGGCAATTTTTATAAATTCAAGCCATGCGAATACAGGTATGTGACGGAGAGATACAGACACTTTTTCATGGGCATCTAAGCGCTGGGGTGCTGGGGACAGGTATTATTTAAGACTCACCTGTTCAGCATATGAGCTGTGGGATTTGATAGCAGCATGTTAAGATTACTAAGACTGAGCTCAGCAATAGATGCATAGTAATTAGTACCCCTGCTTTGTGTCTAGGACTAAATAGGCCCGAAGGAGAGGGGGCAAAAACGGGGAGAAGTGGTGCAAACGCACAGTGGTCAGGTCCTGGAAACCCTAGTCGGGCCTCCGCAGCACTTGCTTCCCCTGTAAGACCTGAAACAGTTAACCAAGCTCAACCCTTGTCAGGCATTGTAGCTACCTCCAACTCTTCAGCCTCTGCATTTGTCACTAAAGATGACTTGGCCGCTGGTTTGGAGGATAAGTTGGTTGCTGTTTCTTCCCTGAATAAAAGTCTTACTTGTCCAGTTGACAATGTTCAGGTGTTTAACATCCAGCGGATAAAAGACTGGAGTCTTTGCTTAAAGCCTCATTCGCTATGGCCGGTGCGGTTGCACAGCCTGCGATAATACCTATTGGTGTCCAGGGCCGATCCTAGGCAGGGTGCACAGGGTGCTTTGCACCCAGGCGCCTGCAGAGGTGGGGGCGCCAAAGTGGCAGAGAACTCCCTTCCATCCTTCTGTACTTGTTTGTTTCCGTCCAGAACTAGTGTTCTGAGCATAGGTGTGTGTCTGTCTGGAACTGATGTGTCTCTGACCATCTCCTGTATTATGTCTGCAGTCTCTGACCATCTCATGTACTATGTCTGCAGTCTCTGACCATCTCATGTACTATGTCTGCAGTCTCTGACCATCTCATGTACTATGTCTGCAGTCTCTGACCATCTCATGTACTATGTCTGCAGTCTCTGACCATCTCATGTACTACGTCTGCTATATCTTTGACCGTCTCCTGTACTACGTCTGCTATCTTTGACCGTCTCCTGTACTACGTCTGCAGTCTCTGACTGTCTCCTGTACTAGTCTCTGACTGTCTCCTGTACTATGTCTGCAGTCTCTGACCATCTCCTGTATCATGTCTGTAGTATGTCTGGGGATCTTTCTAACAGACTCTCTAACAGAAGCCTTCTCTGTGTCTATCAGAGAGGCCCCCCCCCCCCTCCAGGTCCCAATAAAGTACTCTGCTTCTCTTCCTGTGTTTTTTTTATTGTTAAGAGATCATGTAAGGATCCCAGGGTAATGAGGACTTTGTGGAGGAGCATCTCTGTGGTTGAGTCATTGCCATAGAAACATTTGTAAAGGGGAGGAGTTAGTAAAATGACTACGCCCATGTGGGGGCGCCAGAAATATTTCTGCACCCAGGCGCCTGTGACCCTAGGATTGGCCCTGTTAGTGTCTGTCAATTCCTCAAGGATAAGGTGAAATAGGCCGTCAGAGGGAAAGTCGTCCCGATCCTTCTGGGAACTTCCTAAAGCCCTTTGTGTTGCAGTTTGATGCCATTAAGACATCATACTCTTCTGCTGGTACACATGCAAAGAGTGCTTTGGCTTAAGCATTGGTTAGCAGTATTGCCTTGTAAGAAACTATTGACTGGGTTCCTTTGTGGAGAGTATTTGGGGATGACTTGGATAAGTACATCCAGAAGATCTGTGAAGAGAAGACGTAAGCATCCTTCTTTAAACGTTCTGCCTCTCCGTCAACTGGAGCATCAGCCTCCAGGCAGTCGCGAAGGCCTCTGCCATCAGCTCCTAGAGGAATCCCCCGAAGACAAGCTCAAGGTCAGAGAAAAGTCCTGGCGGCCAAAATCTGCTAAGTAAGCCTCCCTATGAAGGTGTGCCCCTGCTCGCACGGGAGGACGCCTCCTGCAGTTTGCAGGAGCCTGGCAGGAGGAGATTCAGGACAGATAGGTCTTCTCCATAGTTTCTCTAGGCTACAAGCTAGAGTTTTGGGACTCCTCCACCTTGTTTTCTAAAATCAGGCATTGCCAAGGTCCCGGTAAAGAGAGCATCATTTTTTCAGGCACTAGACCTGTTGTTGTCTCAAGGGGTGATCATAGAGACCCCCTTAGAAGAACAGGAATGGGTTTTTACTTAAACCCCTTTACAGTGCCCAAACCAAACAGAGACCCATTTTTAGATCTCAAGGATCTGAACCAATTTGTAGACATCCGCTCCTTTCGCATTGGAATCAATTTGGTCAGTGATGTCCTTTCTTCAGGGAGGAGAATTCCTAGTGTCAATAGTCATCAAGGACGCATATCTATATGTGCCAATTTTCACAGCGACACTTTGTTTGTGGCCTTGCTCTTCAGGTTGGCCACTGCACCAGGAGTGTTTGCAAAGGTCCTGGCTCTGCTTTAGTAAGACTAAGAGCCCAGGGTATAGAGGTAACTGCATACCTGGACGACCTATTACTGATCGATCAGTCCGTAAAAGGAATGGATCTGGGTTGAATTATCAACCTAGGGAAGTCATTCTTGCGGCCAGTAAAGGCTGGAATACTTGGGTCTGGTAGTGGATACAGCCCACAAGAGGGTGTTTTTTTTACTCCAGGCAAAGGTCTGCACAATAAGAGATCTGGTTCACACGATCAGGACAAGGGAAGAGTCTCCCTTCCGTCTCTGTATGAGATTGTTAGGGAAGATGGTAGTTTCATTCGAAGCAGTTCACTATGCTCAGTTCTATCCTGTCTGCCCGGAGCAGTAGAAGCCAGAATCTGTATTTTCCAATGCGTTTGACTCCAAGCATATGCTAAAGTCTCAATTGGTGGTTTCTAACCGAAAGTTTGCAGAAGGGGAAAAACCTTTATACTGATCACTTGGAAGATAGTGACGACCGATGCCAGCCTTTTAGGCTGGGAAGCATTACTAGAAAAGAATGCTGTTCAGGGGAATGGTCAGAGTCCGAGAAGACCTTAACGAGAGAAGAAAGGCGCACCAGCCTAGTGCATTACCACTTGACAGTTTATTAGATAGAAATAGTATTAAAAACTACTCACAAACAGCAGATAGAACAGGCTTGTCAACAAAAATGTAGGTGAATTCCCTTCGACTGTCGAGCTCTGATGAAGAGGCCCTAGACGCCTCGAAACGCGTCAGCGGCAGCAAAATACTCCTCGTATCCCCCTATTGTGGAGTGTGGCCCGAAGGGAATTCACCTACATTTTTGTTGACAAGCCTGTTCTATCTGCTGTTTGTGAGTAGTTTTTAATACTATTTCTATCGAATAAAGTGTCAAGTGGTAATGCACTAGGCTGGTGCGCCTTTCTGCTCTCGTTTTGTTTGTGCCAGGACTCCCCCATCCACAAAGGGCAGCAAGGTCACTGCTAGCACCACTCTTTTCAATTCTCTGACTTTAGACGAAGATCCGTCGATCAACTATTGGACAACCCACCTGTGCGCAGGAGTTTGCGTGTTTTCCGAGAACACCTTGCCCATCAACGTTTTAGAATTTCAGGCAGCACACCTGGCCCTTAGGGCCTGGACGGGCAGACTGTGGGGATACCCTGTCAGGATCTAGTCCGACAATGCCACGGAGGTGGCCTATATCAGTCACCAGGAGTTGGGCAGCCCAGATGCCCCAGTTGAAGTCCCTCTAGGACGAAACGCGTAGGGCTTGGTTTTTACCCTTTCCCGCATTGCCTTTATTTCATTGTATTTGTGATCACTTTTATATCATTGGTTTTATTAAAATAAAACCGTTATCTCATTTATCTGCACCATTTGGGTTGCGTTTTTTATTTCTTCTCCCCTTTCCACATGGTGCTTGGAGCTATCCAGTCGCTTCCACCCCATCCATCTGAGGGTCGTACCATTGCTATCCCATTCCTCCCAAGAACTCCACAAAGACACCGTGCATGTCCGGCTTTTGACTGATGATTTGAATCCGTTCCACTGTGTCCGAGTGAGCCCAGCTGACTGTGCTACTGGAGTTCTCAGGCTGTACTGATCTGCTGTTCATGACAGACAGGTCCTACTTTTCCGGTAAGAGCATATCACTTTCGTTTTGATTTAAGTGTCATCTTATCCGAGGACCCATGAAGTGATTCTACATCTACCTATTTCCCATTTGTGGATGGACTTCTATTCATGTTTTGTTCGTGTTGTTATTGATGCACTCGAACGTTTTCCTTACTAGGACTTTTCCACTCGCGTGGTTTGTTTGGACTAAACTATTCATTCACTGTTTATGTGTGTTATTATTTCTATGTTTACAGCGCTACATTTATTTCCACACAGAAAGAGGTAAACCTTATTCTGGTTTGGGCAGAAAAACATGTTCCTTGGCTATCTGCAGTGTTCATCCCAGGGGTAGGAAATTGGCAGGTAGACTTCTTAAAGCGGAGTTTCCATCAAAAATATAAGTTTGCTTTATATTGTAGCTTAGACCTGAAAAAGAAAAAAATATATTTTTACTAACCTTGAAATGCCTGTTGCTATGCGGTCCCACGAAATCTGCCTTCCTATTCACCAAGGATCCTGACGTCAGCTCCCTCGGCTCCCAGGATGCCGTGCGCTTCCCCTGTGTATCCAGGCTTGTTGATGTTTATGGGTTGCCATCACAAACGGCGTGCACATTTGCCGCTGCTCATTGTGATGGCAACCCAAGGGTTTGACCGCGCGGCACTGCAGTTCTATTGCGGACGCACAAGAATGGGGTGGGACGAGCGGCCCTTTCAGTTAGTCATCCACAGTATTCCCGGAAGTAATTGCTTGTGGACTTCACAATGCCCACAAGCAAAATGAGAACGCTCTGCAGGGAAGAATATAAACTGTTCGTTTTAAATAACTTGGCGGAACGGCGGGACTTTTTTAAATAGTAAGTGAGACTATAGACACATGTACAACACGAGATGAAAGTATTTTCAAAAATGTAAAAATGTAATGGGAACCCTGCTTTAAGCTGCCAGCCGCTGTTCCCAGGGGAGTGGTCCCTACATCCATATGTCTTTCTGGCCATTTGCCGGAGGTGGGGTACCCCGGACGTAGATTCTTCTGAGTCCAGGTTCAACATGAAACTAGACAAGTTTGTATTCCGAACCAGGGACCCGCTGGCTTGCGGGACAGATACCTTGGTAACTCCTTGAAATAATTTTTTTCTGATTTATGCATTTCCTCCAGTTCAGTTGCTTCCGTGTCTGCTGCGCAGGACCAAAAAGGGGTGATCCTGGTTGCCCCAGCATGGCCCAGGATGTCCTGGTATGCAGAAATTGTAAAGATGGCAGGGACAGATCCTTGACCTCTTTCATTGTGCCAGCATTTGCTGTTACAAGGGCCAGTATACCACCCTGCCTTACAAACGCTGAATTTGACGGTTTGGCTGTTGAGGCCCTCACTCTAAGGCCGCGTACACACAACCGGTTTCCTCGGCAGAATTCAGCAAGAAACTCGATGGGAGACGTATTCTGCCGAGGAAACGGGTCGCGTGTACACTTTTCGCCGAGAAACCCGTCGAGCCAAAAAGAGAGCATGTTCTCTATTTCCTCGATGGGAAAAAAATTTGACTGCTGAATAAGGAACTCGACGGGGAAAATGATGTGTTTCGCCCGACGAGTTTCCCGGTCGTGTGTACGCGGCCTTAAAGATCAGGGACTTTCAGGCTCAGTGGTAACCACCCTGATTAATGCAAGGAAGCTGGCTTCTAGGGCCATCTACTATAGGGTTTGGAAGGCATATGTTTCCTGGTGTGAAAACAAGGGTTAGCATCCTGGCAAGAATAGCATAAGCAGGTTTTTACCTATAATCAGGAGTAGAGATAAAAGCTAGCCTTAAAGTGGAGCTCCACCCTCTTTTTCAACTTTATAGCATTTGTTTTTAAAATGCCCCCTTAAATTGAATTGGTGTGTCTTTTTTTTTTTTTTTTAAAACTCACTGTGCTGTGCAGATGAGTTTATTTTCCTCGGCCGCGGCCGCAGCGGCATCGCCCCGTCAATCAGTGCTGCATTGCCTCCTGGGAGATGTTTGTCATCAACCCCAGGAGGTCCTGGCCGCGTAGCATCGCGTGATTACCCCCCCCCCCGCGAATGAAAAAAAAACACAGGCGCCGCGGGTTAAACATTGTGCGTTGACTGACACAGACTACAGTGCCCGAGTGCCAGAGCGGAGCAGGTAGTGGCTTGGCGGGGGTGGGGGAGAGTGCAAGCTGCTCCCCTGTCAGTCGGCACATCTGGGACCGGCGCGGCGCAATGATCCTCTTCTCTCATGTCATGTCTCTGATAAGTGTAGGGCAGCGGCCGTCAGCCGAGCAGAGAAGCCGCCTCCCCCCTTCTCCTTTATGTCTATACAGTGCTGTGCATGCAGGAGAAGGGGGGAGGCGGCTTCTCTGCTCGGCTGACGGCCGCTGCCCTACACTTATCAGAGACATGACATGAGAGAAGAGGATCATTGCGCCGCGCCGGTCCCAGATGTGCCGACTGACAGGGGAGCAGCTTGCACTCTCCCCCACCCCTGCCAAGCCACTAAGTCCCCCCCGCCAAGCCACCAAGTCCCCCCCACCCCCGCCAAGCCACTAAGTCCCTACCACCCCCGCCAAGCCACTAAGTCCCCCCCACCCCCGCCAAGCCACTACCTCGGGCTCTCTGACTGATACATTGTGGGTCTAAATGGGGGGGTCTGTATTGTAGCAAGGGGGGGGTTTGTTTTGTAAGGAGGGGGGGGGGTCTGTATTGTAGGGGGGTCTTCACTGTAGCGGGGGTCTGTATTGTAGGAAGTGGGGTCTGTATTGTAGGAAGGGGGGTCTTCACTGTAGCGGGGGTCTGTATTGTAGCAAGGGGGGGTTGTATTGTAAGAAGGGGGGGTTTCACAGTAGCGGGGGTCTGTATTGTAGTAAGGGGGGTCTGTATTGTAGGAAGGGAGGTCTTCACTGTAGCGGGGGTCTGTATTGTAGGAAGGGGGGTCTGTATTGTAGGAAGGGGGGTCTTCACTGTAGTGGGGGTCTGTATTGTAGGAAGGGGGGGCTGTACTGTAGGAAGGGGGGTCTTTATTGTAGGAAGGGGGGTCTGTATTGTAGGACGGGGGGTCTTTACTGTAGCGGGGGTCTGTATTGTAGGAAGGGGGGTCTTCACTGTAGTGGGGGTCTGTATTGTAGGAAGGGGGGTCTGTACTGTAGTAAGGGGGGTCTTCACTGTAGAGGGGGTCTGTATTGTAACGGGGTCTTCACTGCAGGTGGGCCTGCACTGTAGGGAGGGGGTCTGCACTGTAGAGGGGTCTGAGTAACAATTAGGGGGCCCAGAACTGTTAAGGGGGGTGCCTGTGTAACATACAGGCTTCTAGAGGTGCAGGGTACTGTGTAATGTAAAGGGGTCCAGAGATGTGGGGGGCTGTGTAATGTAAAGGGATCCAGAGGTGCAGGGTGCTGTGTAATGTTAAGGGGTCCAGAAAAACAAGGGCTGTGTAATGTAAAAGGGGTCCAAAGGTGCAGGGTACTTTGTAATGTAAAGGGGTCCAAAGGTGCAGGGTGCTGTGTAATGTAAAGGGGTCCAAAGGTGCAGGGTGCAGTGTAATGTAAAGGGGTCCAAAGGTGCAGGGTGCTGTGTAATGTAAAGGGGTCCAAAGGTGCAGGGTGCTGTGTAATGTAAAGGGGTCCAAAGGTGCAGGGTGCTGTGTAATGTAAAGGGGTCCATAGGTGCAGGGTGCTGTGTAATGTAAAGGAGTCCAGAGGTACAAGAGCTGTGTAATGTAAAGGGGTCCAAAGGTGCAGGGTGCTGTGTAATGTAAAGGGGTCCAGTGATGCAGGGTGCAGTGTAATGTAAAGGGGGTCCAGAGGTGCAGGGTGCAGTGTAATGTAAAGGGATCCAGAGTGCTGTGTAATGTAAAGGGGTCCAGAGGTACAAGGGCTGTGTAATGTGCTGGGGGATGCGATTTGGTGGCAGTGTGATGTGATGTGCTGGGGCGATTTGATGCAATTTGGCGGGGGGGGGGGGGTGCTGCGATGGAGGAGATGTGATTTCGCGGGGGCAATGCGATGTGCTGGCTGGGGCGATGCAATTTTGTGGGTATTGTGATGCAATTGGGCGGGGGGTCTATGCGATGTGGGAATATTTACTAAATGTTGTGCTGTGATCGGTGCGGTGTGCTGTGCTGTGATCGGTGCGCTGTGATCGGTGCGCTGTGATCGATGCGCTGTGATCGATGCGCTGTGATCGGTGTGCTGTGCTGTGATCGGTGCGCTGTGATCGGTGCGCTGTGCGGTGTACTGTGATCGGTGCGTTGTGATCGGTGCGCTGTGATCGGTGCGATGTGATCGGTGCATTGTGCGGTGTGCTGTGATCGGTGTGCTGTGATTGGTGCGTTGTGCTGTGCTGTGTTTGGTGCACTGTGCTGTGATCGGTGTGCTGTGATCGGTGCACTGTGATCGGTGCGCTGTGATGTGATCGGTGTACTGTGATCGGTGCGTTGTGCTGTGATCGGTGCGCTGTGATCGGTGCGCTGTGATCGGTGCATTGTGCGGTGTGCTGTGATCGGTGTGCTGTGATCGGTGTGCTGTGATCGGTGCGCTGTGAGGTGTGCTGTGATCGGTGCGCTGTGATCGGTGCGTTGTGCTGTGATCGGTGCGCTGTGATCGGTGCGCTGTGATCGGTGCGCTGTGATCGGTGCATTGTGCGGTGTGCTGTGATCGGTGTGCTGTGATCGGTGTGCTGTGATCGGTGCGCTGTGATCGGTGCGCTGTGATCGGTGCGCTGTGATGTGATCGGTGTACTGTGATCGGTGCGTTGTGCTGTGATCGGTGCGCTGTGATCGGTGCGCTGTGATCGGTGCATTGTGCTGTGATCGGTGTGCTGTGATCGGTGCGCTGTGATCGGTGCGCTGTGATCGGTGCGCTGTGATCGGTGCGCTGTGAGGTGTGTTGTGATAGGTGCGCTGTGATCGGTTCGCTGTGATCGGTGCGCTGTGATCGGTGCGCTGTGATCGGTGCATTGTGCGGTGTGCTGTGATCGGTGCATTGTGCGGTGCGCTGTGATCGGTGTGGTGTGCGGTGCAGATATATCTACATAACAAATTATTTCGTATATTTCCTGGTTCCTGGAAGGAGGAGGGGAGGAGAGATTTTGCTATTGAAACCTGATCTGTAACATATTACATTGCTTGTGCAGCACTGAGCATGTGCGAGATATGCAAAGCTGAAATCCAGGAAGTCATACAGTCTGGCTTCATGGATTCCCACACTTAAGATGGCCACGGTCAATTCCTGTTTTATAAAGTATCTAAATGCTGTAACAACCTAACAAAACGGACCTTAGTTTACAGACTAACTTTACTAGAATAGATTAAGCTTGTGTATTACAGGGGTATTTATATTTAAAAAGTGAAATTGTGGCCGGAACTCCACTTTAAGTACTATTAAGAGTCAATTAAGAGTACTATTAAGAGTCAAGTCTCAGCTTTGTCAGTTTTTTTCCAAAACCTCATGCTTCTTACTCCCTAGTGCAGGCCTTTATGTAAGGTGTAACACACATGAATCCGCCAATTAAGCACCTCTGTGCCCATGGGATCTGAACCTGGTTTTGTCAGTTTTGTCAGTCCTTCAGGGCCTCCTTTTGAGCCAATGTGTGCACTACTCTCTAAATTCTGTTTTTTATACAGTTTTCTATCCATTTACAAACTGATATTTCCAATCCTGTAGACTTTACCTTACACATTAGCCGTGTGTGGGGAACTGTATCGAACGCTTTTGCAAAATCCAAGTATACCACGTCCACTGCCACGCCTCTGTCCAAGTATACCGCATCCACCGCCACCCCTCTGTCCAAGTATACCACGTCCACCGCCACCCCTCTGTCCAAGTATACCACGTCCACCGCCACCCCTCTGTCCAAGTATACCACGTCCACCGCCACCCCTCTGTCCAAGTATACCACGTCCACCGCCACCCCTCTGTCAAAGTATACCACATCCACCGCCACCCTCTGTCCAAGTATACCACGTCCACCGCCACCCCTCTGTCCAAGTATACCACGTCCACCGCCACCCCTCTGTCCAAGTATACCACGTCCACCGCCACCCCTCTGTCCAAGTATACCACGTCCACCGCCACCCATCTGTCCGAGTATACCACGTCCACCGCCACCCTCTGTCCAAGTATACCACGTCCACCGCCACCCCTCTGTCCAAGTATACCACGTCCACCGCCACCCCTCTGTCAAAGTATACCACATCCACCGCCACCCTCTGTCCAAGTATACCACGTCCACCGCCACCCCTCTGTCCAAGTATACCACGTCCACCGCCACCCCTCTGTCCAAGTACACCACGTCCACCGCCACTTCTCTGTCAAAGTATACCACGTCCACCACCACCTCTTTGTCCAAGGTTTTACTTGCCTCTTCATAAAAAGAAATCAGGTTTGTCTAACGACCTCCGTCTTGCATGAATCCATGCCGTCTGTTGCTTAACCACTTAAGCCCTGGACCATTTTTGTAGCTAACGTACCAGGTCCCTTTTTGCGATTCGGCACTGCGTCGCTTTAACTGATAATTGAGCGGTCGTGCGACGTGGCTCCCAAACAAAATTTGCATCCCTTTTTTTCCCCACAAATAGAGCACTCTTTTGGTGATATTTGATCACCTCTGTGTTTTTGTTTTTTGCACTATAAACAAAATTAAAGCGACAATTTTGAAAAAAAAAAAAAAACATTTTTACTTTTCGCTATAATAAATATCCCCAAAAAAATAAAATCATTTTTTTCCTCAGTCTAGGTCGATACATATTCTTCTACATATTCTAGGTTAAAAAAAAAAAAAAATAACCGTTTATCGATTTGGTTTGCGCAAAAGTTATAGCGTCTACAAAATAGGGGATAGTTTTATGGCATTTTTATTAATCATTTTTTTTTTTACTAGTAATGGCGTCGATTAGCAATTTTTATGGTGACTGTGACATTATGGCGGACACATTGGACACTATTTTGGGACTATTGTAAGTTTTACAGCGATCAGTGCTATAAAAAAAGCACCAATTACTGTGAAAACGACACTGGCAGTAAAGGGATTAAACTGTAGGGGGCGCTGCGGGGGTTAAGTGTTCCCAAGGAAGTGATTTTTACTATAGGGGGCGTGGCTTGGTGTGTGATGTCACTGATAGTCGTTCCCTATGACAGGGAACAGACGATCAGTGACACTCTCACTAGGAAGCACAGGGAGAGGTTTGTTTACACTTGCCACTCCCCGTTCTTCAGCTCTGTGACCCGATCGCGGGACACCGGCAGTGATCGGGTCCTCAGGACCGGGTTGCGACCGTGTATTACAGAATGATATCACCCAGTCCCCGCCCTACTCTGGATCAATCAGTGAGCAGTATGGGTGGAGGAATGTATTTGGTGTTAATGACCCACCTGTGCTGATCTCTGTAGGAGTGTCCTCCTCTATAAGTGTCCCCGTTATTCCATCCTCCTCCATAGACTGTTGATCATCCCTCACATTCCTCTCTTCTTCTGTGTTAAACTCAAATTTTATATCTATCTGACCTTCATCCTAATCCAAGAAAAATAAATTAAATGCCATTAATAAAATATAAGCTCAGCATCCACACATTATTTCTATAAGTCAATGTTGTAGATGCTCTGTCCCACCGACCTTGTAACAGTGAGGGATGGTGTGACCTTCCTGTGTGGGATCCCGGGAATACAGAGGACGGGGACATCTCTCTGGTGGGTTCCTGGTATTAGGTGGCTCCATCATATCCTTGTGTCCTTCTGATAACTCCTCCATCACTCCATACTCCTCATCCTCCTCTTTATACTCTTCTTTAACAACAATATTATAATCCCTGAGGATTCCACTCTGAAAGATATAAAAAAATGACATCAATGGTAACAATGCAGATAATGTACAGATCCTAATGATACTATCAGTGATTGTTCCTCATCTACCTGATGATGGTGGGGGATGGTGTGACCTTCCTGTGTGGAATCCTGGGAATACAGAGGACGGGGACATCTCTCTGGTGGGTTCCTGGTATTAGGTGGCTCCATCATATCCTTGTGTCCTTCTGATAACTCCTCCATCACTCCATACTCCTCATCCTCCTCTTTATACTCTTCTTTAACATCAATATTATCATCTTCAAGGTTTCCACTCTGAATATATAATAAAACACTCATTGTAACAAACATGCTGTGTATAAATCAGAACTACAAAAAATTGTCGCTTATCTACCTGATGATGGTGGGGAATGGTGTGACCTTCCTGTGTGGAATCCCGGGAATACAGAGGACGGGGACATCTCTCTGGTGGGTTCCCATTACTGGATCCACACTGACTGAATACATTGGGCCAGATTCACAGAGCGATTACGCCGGCGTTACAGGAGATGCGCGGCGTAAGTCTAAATTTGCGCGTGCGTTTCGATGTGCGGCATCCCCAAAACGAGATACGCAAGAAATCTCCTTTTTTTTACCCGGCGTAATTTCGATAGACAGGCGCATCGGTCCGCGCATAACTGCGCTAGACACACCATTGATTTGCTATTCAAATATGCTAATGAGGGAGTTACGGTGATCCACAAAATAACGTTGGTGCAGCGCAGGCTACACGCTGTGCGCAACAGCTGCACGTCCTGTCTAAAATTAGACCATATAAAAGGTGGTATAAAATTAGACAATCTGTCTACATGTCAGAGAAAGCAACACTGTTAGTGAGGAGCTGAGCAGTCACACGTGTTGCACAACAATCTGTATGCCAACATGCCAGGGACATCCTCGCTCATAGCTATACTACTGACTTTAGAGGAGCAAAGAAGGAGGAGGGCACGGAGGAGGGCACGGGAGAGGATATACCGCACCCGCATAGACCTCTTTGGCATGAGTGATTCTGCGGTGTATCGCATCTTCAGATTCACCCCTCCCATCCTGGAATTAACCACAACCTTGCAGGAGGACATCACCAGCCCAACACACACCGCTCACATGCAGTGCAGCCACTGGTCAAGGTCATGGCAACACTCCATTTCCTTGCCAGTGGCTCTTTTCAAAGAACAAGTGGAGTGGTGGCTGGGATGTCACAATCCTCCATGAGCAGATGTGTGCACCAGGTTGTCCCTGCAATCCTCAGACGCATGGCCAACCAAATCATCAAACCCACCACTGAGGAGCTGCGGCTGAAGGCAATGACAGATTTCTACAGAATTGCCAGATTCCCACGCACCATCGGGGCCACTGATTGCACACATGTGGCACTCCAGCCCCCCCAGGAGACAGAGCACATATACCGCAATTGGAAGCATTGGCATTCCATCAACGTACAGGTGATAGTCGATGCCCAATGCCTCATATGGCACGTCCGTGCCAAACACCCTGGATCCAGCCATGACAGCTAACATCTACAATCAAGGCCCCATCCGAATGCAATTCGAACAGAATGTGTATGGGGACACGTGTATGGGGCTGGTTGGTGAGTGACATGGGTGGCAGGCATGACTGTCCCCCCCCATGATGCACACATCACAAGGGGCACATGCATGACTAACATCCTCCTGTCTTTTCCCTTACAGGTGACTCTGCATATGCACTGGGACCCCATCTCGTGACTCCTATCCGGAACCCCCAAACCCCAGGAGAGGAAAGATACAATGAAGCACACGCCCAAACACGTGCAGTAAATTGAAGGACGAAAACTGGACAGCCGCACTCCGAAATCACTTAAAATAAGTTGTCTTTTATTTTTCAACTGTACACACAGTCACTGCAACCAACAAAATACAGTATGGCCGACGCGTTTCGCACTTACAATCAGTGCTTAGTCATGGCTAAAAAACACGTGCAGTGGTGGAGCGCACCTTTGGCCTCCTGAAGTCACGTTTCCGATGCCTGGATAAGTCTGGGGGTACCCTGTTGTATTCCCTAAACTTTGTGTGCCAGATCATCGGTGCATGTTGCATTCTGCACAACTTCGCAGTGAGAAAGGGCCTGCAGATTGACCTACGTGATGACCTGACCCCCGAACCAGACAATCCCCCCCCTAACCGAGGTTACCCCGTCTTCTGAGGGAAGAGCAGCCAGGAGACAGCTCACATTAGGCATCTTTGCACGTTAAACACACACATTAATCATGGCACAATGAGAATGCATGCATGCACACCACTGTGGTCCCTAGCACACCCCACATCCTCATCAAATTGGATTAGCGCAAGCCCACCATGCTGGACTTGTGAGCAGCAACGCCACACCACGGCTCCAATTATGTCACTGTACATTCATACACCATTCACACGGACCTGGGGATCACTTCTCCCTGGGGAACCCTTCTCCACCAAAACTGAGGGTGACACCCCTTTTCCGGCAGGAATATCACCCCCACATTCCAAAAACATTCACAACACAAAAAAAAAAAAAATTGTCCAGCAAAAAAATAAATAAAAAAACATGAAAAAAAAAAAAGGGTGAAAACAAATTAATGCCGCTGGCGTGAGCCACTCCTGGGGCGACCACGGCTCCTCAGGGGAGACTCATGGGGAGGGGGGGGGTAATCCTTGGAAGGAGGAGCAGCCCCTGGACTCTGCCCACCTGGCGGCCTGCCCTCCAAGGCCACGGCAATTCTGTTCAGGCCAGCACTTAGTGTTGCCGTGTAGTCCTGGATAGTCTGGGTGAGGGCCCTCACATCCTGCCCAACGTCTGCAGTACATTTAGGCAGTTTGTAAGTAGTGTTGAGCAGAATATGCCATATTCGATTTCGCGATATATCTCGAATATATAGTCGAATATTCGAGATATATTCGCTAAATACGAATATTCGTGATATTTTTTGGAAATGAAATTATTGCGAATTTTCGCTATTGCGAATGCAAAAGCGAATTGCGAATGCGAAATTTCGAGAAATGCGGAATGGAGCACTCTGATTGGCTCAGAATATTCGTGATATTTTACAATACAAAATAATTGCGAATATTCGAGAAATGCGGAAGGAGCACTCTGATTGGCTCAGAATATTCGTGATATATTACAATACACAATAATTGCGAATATTCGAGAAATGCGGAATGGAGCACTCTGATTGGCTCAGAATATTCGTGATATATTACAATATAAAATAATTGCGAATATTCGGCAAATGCGGAAGGAGCACTCTGATTGGCTCAGAATATTCGTGATATATTACAATACACAATAATTGCGAATATTCGGCAAATGCGGAATGGAGCACTCTGATTGGCTCAGAATATTCGTGATATATTACAATATAAAATAATTGCGAATATTCGAGAAATGCGGAATGGAGTACTCTGATTGGCTCAGAATATTCGTGATATATTACAATATAAAATAATTGCGAATATTCGAGAAATGCGGAATGGAGCACTCTGATTGGCTCAGAATATTCGTGATATATTACAATATAAAATAATCGCGCGATATCGCTATTGCCGAATAATCGCATTGCGATTTTTCGGCAATATAAAATGAGTGCTGCAGCTACTCGGCCCAAGGTCTCTAATCATACCAGCAATGCTTTTAGACGTCGATGGGGATCTCTAGGATGTGATCTGTTCTAAAAAAAAAATTGAAAAAATTTGAATATTCGAAATAGCGAATATTCGCCGCGATATTCGTGTTATTCGCGAATACTCGAATATGCAATATTCGTAGCGAATATTCGCAATGCGAATATTCGTGAGCAACACTATTTGTAAGAGCCAGGGAGTGGCAGTCCAGGTCCCCAAGCGTATCCTTTATGAAGGACAGGCTCTCCTCCATCCGCCCCAAAGTCTGGCTGACCTGTCCAAGATGGCGGGTCTGAAGGGCCTGGTCCCTTCTCAAATTGGCGGGCAGAACCTCGGCCACCCCCCTGGTCTTCTGGGACGGCTTACTGCCTCCAGCTGAGGCTTGTGGCCGGGTAGAAGGGGAGCCCCTTGGGAGGGGAGCCCTGTTGGGGGATGAGTGGGAGGGGCTAGCCCTTATGGAGGGCTGGCTGCTGCCAGCCAGAGAGGAAGAGTCCTCCAAAAACAATAGGCCACTGCCTGACATGAACTCCTCCTCCTCCTCAACCTCCTCCGAGGACTCCGGCCTTGTCGGGGGGGTCCTCATCAGGCTGCTGTCCTGGGGATGGTGCGGTCAGGCCAGATGGCCCAGCACCCTCCTGCACATCTGTGGATGACACAAAACATTCACAGGTTGGAGGATCCACACACTTGCCACATATTCCCTCCCCCCCCCACATGCTACACACCTGATAGGGCAAAAAAACCTTACCTGGCATCACGCCTTCATGACTTGAGTCATAGCCAGGCAGGCCCTCCACCTGTTGTCTATGAAAGGTCTGGGCCACTGCACGCTCCTCCGCTGTCAGCCTAACAGGGCATGGTGGGCCCCCTCTTGTGCTCCTGGCATGGGCTGCCATTTTGGCCAGCTTCTTTCGGACCAAACGCCGGAGATCATTGATTTTCTTTTCAATCCCCTGGCGTGTCCGGGTCTCAATGCATTCACCTCGTCAGTAATGTTCTGCAAAATCTCTCTCCTCCTGGCCGGGGTGGTGTTGGCACTCTCCGGGCCGTGGAGGAAACGCCCATATTGGGTAATGGCCGGGGCAATTATTTGTTTCTCCCCCAAAAGTAAAATTTAACTTCCTCTTCCTCTCAGTCATACTCAAACTCATACTCATACTCATACAACAACTCTCTCCCAAACAGTCAGCAAAAATCACTCACAAAAACAAGCAGGAAAAATCAAGCAACAAAACAAACAAAAATCTAACAACCAAAAAGTCTCACAACCAGTCAGCAAAAAACACTTTCAAATATATTCTACCAAACACTAGATCAAACAGTCAACAAATATCACAAAGACAAGTCACAACGCAACAAACAACAGAACAAAAGCACCTTGCTATATAGGGAGGGATACAAAGGGATGTACTTTTGCAAAAAAAGTGCGTTTGTGTCTGTCAGTTTATGCTCTCTGCGTAGTTCACTAAGTTGCCCGGGTCCACTTCCAATTTCACTGATTGCGCCGTTCCCGAGTTGTGAGCATGCGCACAGAGGTGCTGACCATGGTCTGCTTCAAGCGCGCATGCACGATCCGGCTGGCCCTTCATTTGCATGGGGTCACGGCTCATTTCAATGCAACACGTCCACGTCCTTCCCAATTTGAATTACTCCGCCTTGCGCCTCTGAAATAACGTTGCACAGGCGCAATTTTCTGAGCAAAACCTACGAGAATAGGGTGATTGCGCCGCTACATTGCGCCAGTCTAACGTAAAGGCAGTGCGCTACGCCGGTCCAATAATGCGCAGATGTACGTGAATCTGGCCCATTGTATCTATCAGATGATGGGGGATCTAGGTGGAGCCTCCGTACTGCTCTCTCCTTTACAATAAAGTCTCCTCTTACCCGGTGATGTGAGGGGCGGCTGATTGTCCATCATGACGTCCTTGTAGAGATCCTTGTGTCCTTCTAAATACTCCCACTCCTCCATGGAGAAATAGACAGTGACATCCTGACACCTTATAGGAACCTGATACAGTCACCACCCAGACACACCCCTTGTCTGTTACTGGATAATGTCCCAGAATCCTCCTCACCTCTCCTGTCAGCAGCTCCATCATCTTCTTGGTGACTTCTAGAATCTTGTCCATGTTGTGTCTCTCAGGTTTTAGGGAGTCACATGGAGGCACTGTGATGGTCATGTGATCACCTGACTTCACAAGGGGAAATCTCTGCATTGAGGAACCAATAGGAATATCATGTTAGAATCCCAGAATCCTCCTCACCTCTCCGGTCAGGTCTGTGTTTTATTAATAGAGAAAAGAGTGATGTCGTGTGACCTCCCAGATTCCTCCTCACCACTCCGGTCAGGTCTGTGTTTTATTAATAGAGATAAGAGTGATGTCATGTGACCTCCCAGAATCCTCCTCACCTCTCCGGTCAGGTCTGTGTTTTATTAATAGAGATAAGAGTGATGTCATGTGACCTCCCAGAATCCTCCTCACCTCTCCGGTCAGGTCTGTGTTTTATTAATAGAGATAAAAGTGATGTCGTGTGACCTCCCAGAATCCTCCTCACCTCTACGGTCAGGTCTGTGTTTTATTAATAGAGATAAGAGTGATGTCGTGTGACCTCCCAGAATCCTCCTCACCTCTACGGCCAGGTCTGTGTTTTATTAATAGAGATAAGAGTGATGTCATGTGACCTCCCAGAATCCTCCTCACCTCTCCGGTCAGCAGGTAGATGATCTCCAGGGTGAGGTTTAGTATCTTCTCAGTCATGTGACTCCGGTCCTCCTCCATCCTCATTGGTGCCGTCATTTGATCTATACAGGTCTCCTTGTAGACGGATAACTTTGGGAAATGAAAGTAAGAATTATTTGGATGGTATTGGTCACACAATAATAGGATGTGGATGTGAGGGGGGTAATGGGAGGGTTTCTGTACATTCAAGTACTACTGCCCTCATTGAAACACATTTATTCTGGACTGTTTAGTGTCTGCTAAATTTTTGAGGTCCAGGACCCTCTTGGCCTGACGACTCAAAATTTCCCTTTTCTCTGTTGGGTTTGTTTGGCTTCTGAACTGGATTGGATTTGTTTTAGATCTGCAGACAAGGAATGATAAATATGATCCTTCCTTTGACTGGTTTGTTTTGAGGCAGTGTTGCAAGGACAATGTTGGGTCATCATGATGTCCAAGAAGGGGAAATTGCTGACTTTTGGCCGGAGTTGGCGGATAATCAGGATAATTGCCAGAACTCCGGCTGTAAGGCTCCAATCTCTTGCAGCCTGTTGACTGACAGGAGTGATAATATCACTGTCACTGTGCAAAGGGGAGGACAGCAGGGGGAGGGGTTTCTTCTCTTTGTCTATTTTGTGTCCTGCAATATATTTTTTGACCATTGAGATGAAGGTTTCCTTCACTTACCGGCAGGAGTTCTTTAACTACTTGCCAACCAGCCGCCGCAGTTCTACGGCGAGAGGTCAGCTTCCCTGCGCGAGAGCCCGTAGCTCTACGTCGGCTCTCGAAGCGGACTCCCGCCCGGCACCCGTGATTGGTCGTTACAGAGCGAGGACCGGGAGCTGTGTGTGTAAACACACAGCTCTTGGTACTGTCAGGGGAGAAATGCCTGAATGTATGAACAGCGATCAGTCATTTCCCCTAGTGAGGCAACCCCCCCACAGTTAGAACACACCCAGGGAACATACTTAACCCCTTCCCCGCCCCCTAGTGTAAACCCCTTCCCTGCCAGTGACATTTTTATAGTAATCTAGATCAGTGCTATAAAAATGCCAATGGTCCCAAAAATGTGTCAAAAGTGTCCGCCATAATGTTGCAGTACCGAAAAAAATAATAAAAAAAATAAAATCGCTGATCGCCACCATTCCTAGTAAAAAAAAAATAATATTTATAAAAATGCCATAAAACTACCCCCTATTTTGTAAACGCTATAACTTTTGCGCAAATCAATCAATAAACGTTTATTGCGATTTTTTTTTACCAAAATATGTAGAAGAATACCTATCGGCCTAAACTGAGGAAAAAAAATGTTTATTTTGGGGGATATTTATTATAGCAAAAAGTAAAAAATATAATTTTTTTTTAAAAATGGTCGCTCTATTTTTGTTTATAGCGCAAAAACTAAAAAACGCAGGGGTGATCAAATACCACCAAAAGAAAGCTCTATTTGTGGGAAAAAAGGACGCCAATTTTGTTCGGGAGCCACGTGGCATGACCGCGCAATTGTCAGTTAAAGCGACGCAGTTGCGAATCGCAAAAAGTGCTCTGGTCTTTGACCAGCAATATGGTCCAGGGGTTAAGTGGTTAAGGAGGTCAGAATAAGTGCAAGTGGGGTGGAGGGAGCATCAGAGACCAAGAGCCCCTATGAGCCTCAATGCCCCCCTTTACTCAGAGCTGTGCAGCCTGACTACCCCTTCAGAGCCCCAACAACCCTTTAGCCAAACTAACCTCTCAAAGTTCTTCAGCCCGAATACTTCCTAAAAGGCTCCCTAAGTCCTTCTGCTTCAGGACTCCAAAGAGTCCTTCAAATACAGTAAACTCTCAGAGTCTCACATTAGTCCCACTGCCTCCTCAGAGACCCCTCAGCTCCTCTACTTTCCTCAGAACCTTTAGTATTTTCCTCCCTTTGACACGAATAATGGAATATATTCTTCATGGCAGGCTGGGGAATGTTTTCTTGACCCTGCAATGTAAGGGTCTCTATGCGCCATACTCCCGACTCCTGCCCTCCATCATTGTGTTGGCTGCATATTGTAATGATTGCCCATTTGCCGCCTGTGTAGTGTAGTAATTGCCCTTTGTAGGCCATGTATGGCCAAGATGGTCATTGTCTTGTCTATTTATAGTCAGTGCTGTTTGTTTAGCCACTTAAGGACCGCCGCACAATGATATACGTCGACAGAATGGCACAGCTGGGCACAAGGGAGTACAGGTAAGTCACCTTTAAGATACCAGCCGTTCTGAAGCTCCATGATCGTGCCCGTGGGACCCGATCACTGCCGGTGTCCCGCGATCAGGTCACAGAGCTGAAGAACGGGGAGAGGCAAGTGTAAACAAACCTTCTCTGTTCTTCCTAGTGGCATGTCAGTGATCTGTCATAGGGAACAACGATCAGTGATGTCACATGCCCAGCCATGCCCCCCTACAGAATCACACACTAGTGCACACTTAACCCCTACAGCGCCCCCTAGAGGTTAACCCCTTCACTGCCACTGTCATTTTCACAGTAATCAGTGCATTTCTATAGTACTGATCGCTGTAAAAATGGTCCCAAAATAGTGTCAAAAGTGTCCGATGTGTCAGACATAATGTCCCAGTCACGATAAAAAAAAATAATAATAATAATAATAATTCGCAGATCGCCGCCATTACTAGTAAAAAAAAAATGCCATAAGACTATCCCCTATTTTCTAGACGCTATAACTTTTGTGCAAACCAATCAATAAACACTTATTGCGATTTTTTTTACCAAAAGTATGTAGAAGAATATGTATTGGCCTAAACTTAGGGAAAACTTTTTTTTATGTATTTTTGAGGGATATTTATTATAGTAAAAAATATTGCTTGTTTTTCAAAATTGACGCTTTATTTTTGTTTATAGCGCAAAAACTAAAAACCACCAAAAGAAAGCTCTATTTGCGGAAAAAAAAGGACGCCAATTTTGGAAGCAATGCCAGATTGCAAAAATGGGCCTGGTCCTTTAGCTGCAAAATGGTCCGGGGCTTAAGTGGTTAGAGGACCATATTACTAGAATTTATTTACAAAATGAAGAGAATGTTCCGGCCCCATAAATAGGAAAATGTTCTGACCCTGAAGGGGTTAATCTACAAATAATAAATGTTGGGGCAGCGCTTGCACTATGGACAAAATATCTGAAAACCACAACATGATAGTTCCAATAAAACTTTCTGATAACAAAGTGTCAGACAACCCCCGGCTGTAGATGACTAGGTGTGCTGGGCTCTGTAGTCCCACAGAGTTTGTGGTGCCTGAGAATCAATAGACACCTCTATAGCAGTAAATGGGGAATACTGACATAAGAACTTATCCACCGCTAGAGTCCGGGCTGGATGGCAGGCCGGATACCCTTTGATGTAAACAGAGAGGGCGCCTCTCCTAACCTGGTGACTAGGGTTGCCACCTCATCCCTTTAAAACAGAACACATATTAATTACACAGGTTCTGAGGCTGATTAAGGTGGTAATTAAATTCACTTGGTGCCTTATCTGCAATAAATTAGCCTCAGAACCTGTGTAATTAATATGTGTTCTGTTTTAAAGGGATGAGGTGGCAACCCTACTGGTGACATCCAACGTCCAGGAGGGCGATTGCCAGATGAAGAGGTCCTAAACAATTGATCCTACCCCCAACCCAGATTCCTTAACCATTTACAGCCCAGAATAATTTAATACAACTTTTATATAATCATATATATCACTAAATTCATACAAAACTTTATTTATAATCATCAATATGTAGTAACACAATAAAAATACTATAAAACAGATGTATCAAAAGCAAACAACTCAATATCAATATTCAGTCCAGCCAGAACAATTGTACTTATCTGAAAAATCTATTTTGAAGGTCTTTTTGATAAAAATTGCCCCTCTACCACTCCAGGTTCACATTTTATCCCCCCAAAATCCGTCCCTATCAGACTCCTATTGTGAGACTCATCATAGTGTCTCTGGAGGGGCGCTGATCATTCCTGTGTAAAATCTTACAGAAATCTTCCCTAATCCCGACCTTTAATTATCATTTCATTCCCCCCAAATACAATGTCTGGAACCGACATTTACTGACATCAATAACTCCTCTCGTGGTACAGACCATAAATTCCCTCATTGTAATGTAGCACCTGGGTACTTTATAGTACCGGTGCTAGTTAAATTTAGAGGGAGATGTAGTTAAACTCTGATCCAAATTGTTATGTGCAAAACAGGGTCTCCGTCTCAGCTTGGCTGTGCTGTGGGCTTATTCTGTTGCGCTGTCCGTCGGTACCTGGGTGTCAAGTTGAAGGAGATCCAGGCGTAATTCATCTAAGAAGGATTGCCTCTGTAACTACAAATCAGAGAGGGCCTGTGGCAGAGACTTTTTCTCAAGTTCACCAAGGAGAGTCTGTGACAGGGACTTTATCCTACAAATGTTCGAGTGATACTCCGGCTGCCAGGTCAGTGAGAGAGGCCTGTCTGGGTACACTAAACCCACTCAGGTAGGAGTGGTGCAGAGAAGAGTTACACTTGGGAGCAGGACTGTTTTCCTATCATTACGCCTAAATCTGCAGTTCTCCTTTCTTCTTCAAATTTACTTTCCTCACCACAAGTTTTATTGTTTTTACCCGGCTGGGTAATAAAGAGCACAGCAAAGAGCACCTGTTGCGGACATTCCTTTACTTCTACGAAATGCAATACGCATCATTCACCCCTAGGAATTCGGGGGAGCCATGAGGTAAATGTGCCACCCGAAACAACCAGAAGCTCCTCCGGGGGTAGTGCTACAGTAATATACGGGGTTATTCTACATTTCCACACTATATATGTGTGTATCATCATCTGCTAGAGATAAAAGACGTCACAGTGACTATGGAGGAAGAGGACGGACATGACGGGGTTACTGGGTGTAAATAGAAAATAAGATCCTATTACCTCCTCTGCTGCCACTTCCAGTAACGTCTCCTCACTACTTCCTCCCGACTCACCTCTCACACGGAACTTCCTGTGTGTACCTGACATCACTTCCTGTCTGTCTCCCATTGGATACTTCCTGTTTGAGTAAAAGTGAGATCACCATCTTGTGGAGTTCAGAGGAGCTCCTGAGTGTGTATGAAAAGGTGGAGCTCTGAGTGTGTATGAAGAGGTGGAGCTCTGAGTGTATGAAGAGGCGGAGCTCCTGAGTGTGTATGAAGAGGTGGAGCCCTGAGTGTGTTTGAAGAGGCGGAGCTCCTGAGTGTGTATGAAGAGACGGAGCTCCTGAGTGTGTGTGAAGAGGCGGAGCTCCTGAGTGTGTATGAAAAGGTGGAGCTCTGAGTGTGTATGAAGAGGTGGAGCTCTGAGTGTATGAAGAGGCGGAGCTCCTGAGTGTGTATGAAGAGGTGGAGCTCTGAGTGTATGAAGAGGCGGAGCTCCTGAGTGTGTATGAAGAGGTGGAGCCCTGAGTGTGTTTGAAGAGGCGGAGCTCCTGAGTGTGTATGAAGAGACGGAGCTCCTGAGTGTGTGTGAAGAGGCGGAGCTCCTGAGTGTGTATGAAGAGGCGGAGCTCCTGAGTGTGTATGAAGAGGCGGAGCTCCTGAGTGTGTATGAAGAGGCGGAGCTCCTGAGTGTGTAAGAAGAGACGGAGCTCCTGAGTGTGTGCGAAGAGGCGGAACCCTGAGTGTGTACGAAGAGGCGGAGCTCCTGAGTGTGTACGAAGAGGCGGAGCTCCTGAGTATGTATGAAGAGGCGCAGCTCCTGAGTGTGTATGAAGAGGCGGAGCGCCTGAGTGTGTATGAAGAGGCGGAGCTCCTGAGTGTGTATGAAGAGGCGCAGCTCCTGAGTGTGTATGAAAAGGCGGAGCTCCTGAGTGTGTATGAAGAGGCGGAGCTCCTGAGTGTGTATGAAGAGGCGGAGCGCCTGAGTGTGTATGAAGAGGCGGAGCTCCTGAGTGTGTATGAAGAGGCGGAGCTCCTGAGTGTGTATGAAGAGGCGGAGCTCCTGAGTGTGTATGAAGAGGCGGAGCTCCTGAGTGTGTATGAAAAGGCGGAGCTCCTGAGTGTGTATGAAAAGGCGGAGCTCCTGAGTGTGTATGAAAAGGCGGAGCTCCTGAGTGTGTATGAAAAGGCGGAGCTCCTGAGTGTGTATGAAAAGGCGGAGCCCCTGAGTGTGTATGTAGCACCCCCTTACTTTCAGTACGGGCACTACGCTAAAGTTAGCGGGCGAATGGGAGAGTTATGTTGCTTCCATTCCTAATTTGTCAAATTGCAGGCTGCTGCTATTTCAGAACTGTCCTTTAGGCCAGTCTGCGACCCAGGGGTGTGATAACACCCCTGGGCGGCAGTTGGCGCTAGATGGGTTCTGACAGAGCTACTTTTCCCCAGCAGCCAATTAGAGGAGTTTTTCCCTCGCTGGGCATGCTGGGGAGGGGTATATCTGTGGCAGCTGCCGCGTGTTCTGGGTCGGTTCTTCTTCTCTGCGTGGTGTCCACGTTCCAGGTGCGGCATCCACAGACCCCGTTTGCATGGCCCACCTGGCCGGAGCTGCCTGGGGTTCTCCTCAAGCCGATCCCCCACCAAACAGCACACAGCCTGGGATCTTCTCAGTAAGGTTGGGGACCCATCCAGATGTTGATAGGGGCCCCAGATGTTGATAGGGGCCCCAACCTTACTGAGAAGATCTGAGTGTGTCTGAAGAGGCGAAGCTCCTGAGTGTGTATAAAGAGGCGAAGCTCCTGAGTGTGTATGAAGAGGCGGAGCTCCTGAGTGTGTATGAAGAGGCGGAGCCCTGAGTGTGTATAAAGAGGCGAAGCTCCTGAGTGTGTATGAAGAGGCGGAGCTCCTGAGTGTGTATGAAGAGGCGGAGCCCTGAGTGTGTATAAAGAGGCAAAGCTCCTGAGTGTGTATGAAGAGGCGGAGCTCCTGAGTGTGTATGAAGAGGCGGAGCTCCTGAGTCTGTATGAAGAGGCGGAGCTCCTGAGTGTGTATGAAGAGGCGGAGCTCCTAAGTGTGTATGAAGAGGTGGAGCTCCTAAGTGTGTATGAAGAGGCGGAGCTCCTGAGTGTGTATGAAGAGGCGGAGCCCTGAGTGTGTATGAAGAGGCGGAGCTCCTGAGTGTGTATGAAGAGACGGACCTCCTGAGTGTGTATGAAGAGGCGGAGCTCTGAGTGTGTATGAAGAGGCGGAGCTCCTGAGTGTGTATGAAGAGACGGACCTCCTGAGTGTGTATGAAGAGGCGGAGCTCTGAGTGTGTATGAAGAGGCGGAGCTCCTGAGTGTGTATGAAGAGGCGGAGCTCCTGAGTGTGTATGAAGAGGCGGAGCCCTGAGTGTGTATGAAGAGACGGACCTCCTGAGTGTGTATGAAGAGGCGGAGCTCCTGAGTGTGTATGAAGAGGCGGAGCTCCTGAGTGTGTATAAAGAGGCAGAGCTCCTGAGTGTGTATAAAGAGGCAGAGCAACTGAGTGTGTATAAAGAGGTGGAGCTCCTGAGTGTGTATGAAGAGGCAGAGCTTCTGAGTGTGTATAAAGAGGCGAAGCCCCTTGAGTGTGTATGAAGAGGCGGAGCTCCTGAGTGTGTATGAAGAGGCGGAGCTCCTGAGTGTGTATGAAGAGGCGGAGCTCCTGCTGGTCGGAGGAGGAAGCCGAGTCTAGGAGGGAGACTGACAGAAACCGCAGAAGACTTGCAGGAGTGAGCGAGGAGGATCCATCGGAGGTGAGGAGAGTGTGACGGATGTTGGTGACTCTGGTAGATGAAAAGCTGGGAGTCATATTGCTCTGGTGAGTGGGGAAGCACTACTAAGGGGGCGCCCTCACCATCACGTGTGTAAGAGGTGGAAGAAGGCCGTGGCTACACTACAGCTGGCACAGTTTGGAACACCGAGAACTTTCACACCTTATCAACTTTTCACTGATTGGTGGATATTTTTTTAGCAAAATCAGTTAATTGAAGTAGATGCAAAGTGGAAGCAGTGGACCTGCAGAGAACACTATATTGAGCACAAAATATTGTATGATTACAGGAATTTGCACAGATTTTTAGTTTATTTTATCATAGCAGCTAATATCATAAGATTAAAGAAGTAGGTGTGAAGTGAAGGCAGTGGATCTGCAGAGAACAGCATCTTGAGCACAAAGCACTTTATGTTGTATATGAATTTGCAGATGGATCATTTTACTTCATTTATTGATAAACCCCATGCGATGAATGAAGTAGGTGTAAAGTGGAAGCAGTAGATGTGCAGAGAATATGATTGGAGCCCCTAGCACTTTATATATGAATGTCTCCACATATTTTAGTGTATGTGTGATAATTGATGTGCACACACAATAGGACAGCGCTGTGACACATAATGCTCTTCTAGGTGATAAAGGGAATACTTACCTTTGTTACAGCAGCAGTCCGGTATAAGTTATTTCTGGAGGTATTTGAGTTGTTACACATAGCGCAGGTTTTTTTCTATTTATATTGGTGACATAATTGCCCAAATCTGGGGATCAGGAGCCATTTCCACCCTTTACTCTCGGCTGGGGTTCTTTGTATCCATATAACAGATGTTCTACATGACTAAATCTCACATCAATTTTACTGCAAAATCAAAGGGGCCAAAATGTCTCCCAACTTATGCTGGTAGGCAAGTGCCCGCTCACCACATGAGGCCTCGCCAGTGTCCTCAGTCCGGAACGCAGTCGGTTCTCAGTCTCTCTGTAACACGAGGTCCCTGATCCTCCACATGGCCTCTTGCTTAGGGTGACCAAACATCCCTGGTTTCGGGGGACAGTCCCCAGATTGAGGACACTGTCCCCAGATTAAGTCTGTCCCCAGTTTTGTCCTCGGATTGAGGACACTGTCCCCAGACTAATTCTGTCCCCAGTTTTGTCCCCGAAATTTATTTGAACAGGGGCTGGGACAATTTCAAAGACAGTCAGTGCAGAATTAAAAAATATAAATTCTGAATTACACCCCCACGCTCTGCCACTCCTATTAGCTTAGGGGGTTATTTTTTCCATTACCTGTGCCTCTTTCTCATAGGTGTGCGCAGCCTCTGACATTAGGTTGTGCACCCCAAAGCTCAAATACACATTACTGATCACTCGCAATGTTCATTCAGAAAGGGAAGGGGCCGGTAAATGGCATATTTACTGGCCCCTTCCCCCACTCATCTTAAGACATCCACAGCAACAACCGGTACGAGAGGAGGGAAGCCGGCAGTGCTGTGGGGGGAAGGAGGGGGAACCAGGTTATTAAGGGGAATCTGTTCTGCACAGGGTGATTAGGGTGTGCCAGGGCACACCTGGCACACCCTGTGCGCACACCTATGCTCTTTCTGATGATCATGTGCTGGTCGGAGTGGAGAAAATATTTCTTTCGTTTCGGGTGCGTGCCCATTCATCTCCGCTCAAATGTTCTTCTGTCTTGGCTCAAGTCCCGGCCTGCTGCCTGCCTGCTTATCTCCTTGCCTTCACTGGCGGAGTGATCTTCCTCCGTACCCCAACCAGTAGTAGCCGGGGCCCGGAGAATAGGACTTGACAGGCTGTGAGGCAGGCCGCTGTGGTGATGGGCAGAGAGTCACTGATTGCTGCCATTACTAGTTAAAAAAAAATATGTCCCCGGATTTCATTTTAAAAATCTGGTCACCTTACTCTTGCTGGGTACCGGTGGATAGGTGACTCCGGATGTTGTGAGGGCTGGACCTGTCCCTCTCTGGTTTGGTTGAGGAGGCTGTCCACAGGGATCCCTCTCTGGCTAGGTGATCCGCTCTCTGTAACTTTTGGCCCAGGCTTCTCCAGCCTAGGCGCACCCACAACAGGCCTCTTGCCTGTTGAAAGATGGCATCCTAAGAGTGCATGCTGAGTCTGCGCTTGTCTTAAATAAGTTCTCCCATCAGGCTATGCGTGGCGAATTGCACTTTGGTAGTACAGTGGCCTTGTGGGTAATGTATAAAATGTCGAAGTAGTGCTGCGCTGTGCATAAATAGGTGATAAAGTGCAAATGTGCTCACGTGACAGGTACACTTGAAAGGCAATAAATGAATGGTCAAAATAGCAACAATAAAATATAAATAATCAGCTGCGACAGTATAAACAATGGACTGATAAAGTGTCCAAATACTGTGAAAAGTGTACCACAAAATATATGTGATAATAAACTCATAAAAGCTTTAAAATGGCATCATCATATGGCAAGTGCAACCATAAATAAATATCTTCACACTAAAATCCCATAAAATGAAAGAAAAATGGATAGTAAAAAAAAATGAATGTCAAAAAAAAACAACGCAGTGCAGGTAATGTCCATAAGGTGCAACCTGGATGGATGGTTTGTGTGCACAGTGATCAGGGTGAAGGTGCTGGTGCTAGTAAGTCGATCTCTGGTATGGAGTGCTACTGATAGGTGGTTGCTGGTTCTCCGTGCAACTTGGGGTTTAGGTGTCCCCTTACCTTACTGCTGTAAGGTAACAGCGTATAATGCCTCGTACACACGGAAATTTATCAGGTTGTAAAAAACTAAGTTTTAAAAAAAATGTAATTTAAAACAATCGTGTGTGGGCTTCAGAGCATTTTTCGGGTTCTGAAAAACGGGCAATTTTTTTTTCGAGCATGCTCTTTTTTTCGTTCGTAATAGAGTAAGAACATTTATCACGCTGTAACAGACAGAAAATCACGAATCGTCTTTTACTAACACAAAATCCGCTAAAGCAGCCCAAAGGGTAGCGTCATCCGCATGGAACTTCCCCTTTATAGTGCCGTTGTACGTGTTGTACGTCACTGCGCTTTGCTAGAGCATTTTTTTTTCACAATCGTGTGTAGGCAAGACCGTTTTAATGATCAAGTTGAAAAAAAAAAAAAAAAAAATTTCTAGAGCCTGAAAAACGTTGTTTTTTAGAACTCGAAAAATTATCGTGTGTACACGCATTAGTGTGTCTTTCAATGTCCTGGTGGCTCCTGATGTCTCAGGCGGCGTACACACGACCGAGGTTCTCGCTGAAAACCAGCGAGAACCTCGCTGAAAACCAGCGAGAACGTCGCTGGAAGCTGCATTCCAGCGAGGACCTCAGCCGTGTGTACGCTCTCGGGGAGCATCCCGTCGGGAAGCCCGTCGAGCAGAAATGGAGAGCACGCTCTCTATTTGCTCGACGGCCCGCCTGGATGAATGGCTGGTTGCCATTCCCGACGGGCGGGTCGCCGATTTCGACGGCCGGCAGAGAACCTCGACGGGCGGAACGATGTGTTCTGCCCATCGAAGTTCTCTGCCGTGTGTACACGGCCTGACGCTCTGTTGGTATGTATCTTTACTTTGGCATCAAAGTCCATTTTAAGTGTCCCTGGTGTATCTATATCAGATAGCCTCACATTGGGGCATGGGGGGATGTAAAGAGGGATGCTCGATAGTGTAGTATCTAAAACATTTATTGGAATCAGCAGGTACTCACAATGTGAAGTATCAGACAGGCATATCAAAAGCGAGTCACAAACTCATCCAATATTACTTCCGGTGCCCTGTGTTCCCGCACGTGTTCGTTAGTCACGTAACTTCATCAGGGAATAACTGGAGGCCTTTAGGAAGTGGCTTTATATATGGTTGTGAATTAATACAGGTAATTACTATGGTGGCCATTTTCTTGTAGCTCTGGTCCCTGGAAGTAGTATGGTGGCCATTTTTGGGTGTTTTTTGTCACCAGAAGTAAGTCGGCAGCCATTTTGTTGGTTGTCCATGGTCAAAAATAACATTAAATATCTACGGCAGACATTTTCTTGTAGCTCTGGATGCCAGAAGTAGTATGGTGGCCATTTTTGGATATTTTTTGTCACCAGAAGTAGGTCGGCGGCCATTTTCATGGTTAGAAAAAAAAATGATAAAGATCATTCTTAATAACTATGTGTAAATATGGAAAAATCAATTAAAAACAAATGGCCAATGTCTATAAAAATGTAAATGGTAAGATATTAAAATATAAAAAAATCTATAAAATGTAAAAAATCTATAAAAAATATACATTAAACATATGGCTGGTGGATGGACAGGGGAAATAAATATATTCTAAAAGAAACCTAGAAGCCATAATAGCCATAAAGATTAATATAGAATGGAAACTCTATTGAGGTAGAGGGAGGGGGGTCGTAATATGCAATTGCTCCGGGAATGATATCAGCGAGCAAAATGACATAGTAATAGAGGCAATACTTGTGGAATAGTTCATAAACTAGCAAGATTAAAAATCACTGATAAAATAATTTAGATCGAATTCGATATTCAAGCCCCGAGATGCGAAAGTGTCCCACGTGAATATCCATTTTGATTCGAGTTGGCTTATTGTCCTGACTTTATGGCCCCCCGCCAGTGTCTTACATGAGGGTAATGTAGTCCCAATCCAACCCACGGCAATAGAGTCTCTGTCTCTTATACCACAAGGCCCATAATGCTTTATCCATGGCATAACTGAACCAAAACAAGCTTCAATAATATAGCACACAACGGAACCCCAGAGAGAGCCAAATTCCTATTCACCCACAAATTGCAATCTTCTGTTAAAATGCATGCAATGGTAACACCTTGCTACACACTCCCCCCCACTTGAAATCTTTGGTCCCCAAAGACAGCAGCAGTTTGTTGCCTGTTACATGCTTTGTTCAATACAGTACAAGAGGAGAGAAGTACAAGTTAGAGCACACAGGAAATCAAACAGTTTGCTCTTTTGTAAAACTCTGATAGAGGAACCTCCCACCAATGGACATGGGAAGGGGGGTTGTCCTTTCTACAGGCCACTGTAACAGGAACAGCTCAACTAGATGTGCCAGGGGGTGAGCTGGAGTTGTCATCCACTAAATGTGAAGTGGAAGGACAGACATTTCTAATGTCCTTTTTGAGGTAAACACAGCCTCTTCAGAGCTTTCATCCAATTGATCATATGTTAGTCTCTTGGGAGGGTGAATAGCTCTTCTCTCTCTCTGCTCTTTTGTCTCCGGTGTTTCAGGCATACTGGATTCATTTTCTTCTACAGTCTCTCCTTCTTCCTGTTCAGGCATACTGGATTCTGTTTCTTATACAGTCTCTCCTTCTTCCTTTATGTCAGCTTCCAAATCTCCTCCTGTAAAGGGTGAGATTTCTTCAGAATCTTCTATTGGCATGGAAACTTGATCATCCTCCAGCTCCTCAGGAAGCAGATTCTGAGGCACAAACTCAGGGGCCTTTGGTCTGAGGATCCCAGTGTCCATCACGTCGGGTGGAGACTAAGGGGAAGTCGTAGACCATGGCAATTTGGATGGCCACAGCCAGTCTAATTCTATTTCTTCATCCTCACTGTCTTCATCATCCACATCTTGGGACACTGACTGAGACCTAGTGACTGGTCGAGTCCTTTGAGAGGTTGAGGGAGTCGTCTGTGAATCTGACAGCGGTGGCAGATGAACTGCTTCTGATAGGGGCAGTAGATGATTGCGATGCCAAGTCTTTAAAGGGCCTACACTTCCTGCTGGCTGGATCTGGTACACAGGGAGCCCGGGTAGCTGCTTGCAAATGACATAAGGCTGTGACTTCCAGTGGTCAGCTAACTTGTGCTTCCCAGTTACGCCCAGATTGCTCAACCTGGTTGCAAATCCTGCACTCAGATTTTGAGATCAAACGTTTTTTTGTTTCTCAGTCCCTCTGATCTGAGGTGGCTTGGGCCTTGTCATAGGCAGTCTTCAGGCTTCTCCACAGGCAGTCTACATACCCTCTGTGGGAAGTTGCTGAGGTATGGTCCAGGGATGTGCCAAAGGCTAAATCTTTTAACCAGGCCTCTCGTCCGAACATTAGATGGTAAGGGGAGTATCCTGTGGCATCGTCTGCTGTATTGTTATAGCAATGTACAATAGCGGCTATATGTTTGCTCTAATGTTGCTTCTTTTCTGAGTTTAAAGTTCCAAGCATATCCAGAGTTTGGTTGAACCTCTCTGGCTGAGGATCCCCCTGAGGATGATACGGGGTGGTCCTGGACTTTTTAATGCCTAATAGGTCTAAGAGTCTTTTAAGGCTACTCTCGAAATCTCTCCCTTGATCTGAGTGGATCTGAGTGGATACGTTGGGGCAGGCCATATTGTACAAAGAACTTCTCCACTAAGATCTTGGCCACCGTTGATGCTTGCTGATCCTGATGGAAACGCTTGGGCATATCTATTGAAATGGTCAGTCACCACCAGAATATTTCCCTGTCCACTCAGATCAGGCTCCAAGCATAGAAAGTCAATGCACACCAGCTCCATGGGTCAATGACACTGAAGGTGGCCCATTGGGGCGGCTCGATGAGGCAAGGTCTTCCTCTGAATACATTGAATACAGGAGTGGCAGTAACCTTTGACTTCAGCCTGCATGCAAGGCTAGTAGAATCTGTCCCTTACTAAATGAAAAGTCCTCTCCAGCCCTAGATGACCATGGTTGTCATGAAGACCAGTTAGTACAGTCTCCCTGTGCTTTCTGGGCAAGAACAGTTGCTATTTCTCCTCAAGGCCATCAGAGGGGGCCCTTCGGTAGACCACTCCCGATGCAGTAGATGGGCCTCTTTTGGTGAGTTGGTGAGAAGCATGTCGGAGCCTAGGGGGTCTTCCAACTGATCCCTTCTTAGATGCTTCTTTGACAGTTTTGGCAGGCCTTCGTCCCCGACTTGGGCTGCATTGCAATAATTCTTAGAGTCACCAGCAGCGGAAACTCTGTCTTCGGCCCTGGATTCTCCCCTGGCTTGTTGTTCGGCTCTCTGATATAAGGCTCACACTCCTTCTGGTGTCAGCTGGGTCCACTCTTCGATGGGGTCACTAAAATCATGAGGCCTTATGGATAGGGCATCTGCATCCCTGTTCCCAAACCCCTGGTCAATAATTCAAGATGAACATGAACCCTGATAGGGCAGCTAACTATCTGTGTCTTGTGGCATCCAGCATTGCTGTGGTGAGGAGCTAGGTGAGGGAGTCGTTGTCGGTCCTTACCACAAATTCGGCCACATAGAGGTAGTCCCTCAATTTATCCACCACAGCCCACTTTAAAGCCAGGAACTCAAGTTTATGGGTGGAGTAGTTTCTTTCGGCTGGGGCCAAGCTCCGACCCACATAGGCAACAGGTCGTAGGTGACCGTCATGTTCTTGGTACAACACCCTGCCTAGCCCATCTCGACTGGCATTGACATATAGTTCATAGGGCTTGGTAGTGTCTGCATAGGCAAGAACTGGGGTGGTTGTTAGGCTTTATTTCAGCTGCTTAAAGGTCTCTTCACACATAGTATTCCACTGGTCCTGAATTGACTCTCTGGGTTTTCTGGGCCCTCCTGCTGGTGTCACCGGTTTAACCAAAGCTGGCACATCATCCTCTCCTTCACTTCTCAGCAGCTCATTGAGTGGGCGAGCTATCTTTGCAACCCCCAATGGTTGTCAGTTAATCTTCTGCTAGCTCTGTTGGTGCACTTATCTATTTGTATTCCAATAAACAGGGTGAAGAGAAAGAACGATCACTTGATGCATATAGTGTAGTGGTAAAACAACGCTAGTCCTCCCAAGCCATTATGTCACACATTAGGCAATGTGTCCCTACTTGCCGCGTTGCAGGCGCCAGCAAGTATCGGTGGAACTATAAACCCACACTCCTGCGACCCAGTAAACCATGCTGGTAGGCAAGTGCCCTCTCACCACATGAGACCTTGCCTCGCCAGTGTCCTTAGTCTGGAACTTCCATTTGGTTCTCAGTCTCTCTGTAACACAAGGTCCCTGACCCTCCGCATGGCCTCTCGCTGGGTACCGGTGGATAGGTGACTCCGGATGTTGTGAGATGTGGACCGGTCCCTCTCTGGTTCGGTCAACGAGGCTGTCCACAGGGATTCCTCTCTGGCTAGGGATGGCTCTCTAGCGGTCGCCAAGGCCACTCTAAGCTTACGACCCGCCCAGAACCTGTGCACCCTTCGTCCCTGCTCTGCCACTGTCTCTAGCTGTTGGCTTCAGAGTCTGTCCTCCAGAGCGCCTCCCATGTTGTCAGCGTCTAGCTTGCCTGATCAGCTTGTCTGATCGTCAACACCCAGCAGGCGCGATTCACAATACATCCCCTGGAGTTCAGCAAGCCTGAAATTAACTATCTAGTCACCAGCTGTAATACACATAGTGGTCTTTTGGTTCCAGTTCTAACCCAGTTGTTCATCTTAATTCTGGATCTGGATCAGTTATTTAACATCAAGACCCGGAGCATACTTGATGACTTTATTTATTAATTTATTTATAAAAATGCTTTTTGGGAGCGCAGTCATTACCCGAAGGCCTCGATGCGCTCATAGAACCACAGATACATGTAAAAAACACATCTCACAATACAATATAATAATCACTTAAAACCACATGATAACATCAAGAGCTAAAACTGATAAAACTGCTAATATCTAACCCTAATTAAGACCATACGCCTGAGAGAATAAAAACGTTTTTAAAAACTTCCTGAACTTTAACAAATCCTTCTCCCGTCTTAAATGTAAAGGTAGAGAGTTCCAGAATAATGATCCTCGTACATCCAGAGTCCTCCCTCCACATTTAGTTTTCCTAAATTTAGGGACCGTCAGATTAACCTGATCAGCAGATCTTAAGGATCTGCTGGGGACGTAACAGGTAAAAAAAAATTGCAAATACCCTGGGCCTATCTTATGTATAGCTTTGTGGACCATACAGCCCACTTTGAACGAGATCCATTCAGCAACCGGTAACCAGTGCAAGGCTTTCAGAGATGGTGTAATATGGGCCCGACGGCCTACCCCCGTTACTAACCTAGCTGCCGCATTTTGGATCAACTGAAGCTTATGCAGAAGGGTTTTTGAGCACCCCATATATAACGCATTACAGTAGTCCAACCGACTGCCAATGAAAGCATTAATCACGTGGACTCTGTCTACCTCATCAATGAAATCCAATGTAGAACGCAGGAGTTTCAGATGGTAATAGCACCCGCTTACAACCTGGTTTACCTGCGCCTCCAAAGACAGTTTGGAATCTAAAATAAATCTCAAATCCCGGACCTTAGTGGCCGGGATCGGGTATGGCTTAAACGAAACCGGCCAAGACGGAAAATCTGTCGAACTGGCTTTACTCTGAGTACTAATGATGATACATTCCGTTTTTGAGCCATTAATTTTTAAATAATTTGATCCCATGCAGGACTGTATTTCCTCCAGACAGGCTGAAAAAATCCACCTGAACTTCCTTATTTTTTGGCAACTTAAAATAGATCTGCGTATCGTCTGCATAGACGTGAAATCTGATGGTATGGTGCCGAATAATATAGAGCAACGGCCTTATGTAAATATTAAACAATATCGGCGATAACGCCGAACCCTGAGGAACCCCGCAAGACAAGGAACTATTAGATGAATAATACGTTCCTAGTCTTACCCTCTGGGCCCTATTCTGCAGGAATGAGGCCATCCATGTCAATGCCATGTCCTCAAGCCCGGTCACAGACACCAGCCTTTCCAGAAGTCTGGCATGATCTATAATATCGAATGCGGCCGACAGATCAAGCAGTATTAACGCTGACGCCTCATCGTTGTCCATGGCCCATAGGCAGTCGTCCTTAACCTTGATGAGAGCAGTCTCTGTGCTTCTACCAGGACGGAATCCCGACTGATATTCTTCAAAAATATTATTTAATTCCAAATGCGGCTGAAGTTGCCACACAGCAGCCCTCTCCATTATTTTAGCTAAAAAAGGCAGCGTCGAAATTGGCCGATTATTACTTAAATCTGACCGTGTCACGTTAGTCTTCTTCAATAGGGGAATCACTTGGTGCTTACAATTCTGGCGGGATCGTACACAAGTTTTGTAGCACTTGAGTATGAGTTTTCCTTTCATTTCATCAGATACATTTTACCAATTTTATTATCTCATTCTCATTGACAGTTGTGATTTTTAACTATTTCTATGTGCATCCAACAATAAATGAACTTGAACACAGCAATTGCAATAGTTCTACTTTCACTGGTCCTTTTGAGCGCTGTATTTTTTTGATTATTTATCCATGGCAAAACTGAACCAAACAAGCTTCAATAATATAGCACAAAACAGACACCAGAGGGAGCCAAATTCCTGTTCAAGCACAAATTCCAGTCTGTTAAAATGCATGCAATGGTAAAACCTTGCTACATATAACTATCCCCCTTGGTGGGAGTGGAGATGACCCATGTATAAGGATATACAGTACAGTACAGTACAGTACACACACACACACACACTTTTCTTGGGGCTGCAGTTCTTTTGAGCTCCACAAGGTGGTGATCTCATGCCTAACCAGACAGGAAGTCTATATGGAATACAGACAGGAAGTGATGTCAGGTACAGGCAGGAAGTTCTACGTAATAGGAAATACATAGGAGACATTGCTGGAAGAAGTAGCAGAGGAGGTAATAAGATCTTATTTTCTATTTACACCCAGTAACCCCGTCATGTCCGTCCTCTTCCTCCATAGTCACTGTGATGTCTTTTATCTCCAGCAGATGGTGATACACACATATATAGTGTGGAAATGTAGATTAACCCCTTCAGGGGGGATAAGTTGCTGATTAATAGATCTTTCCTCCAAAGCTGGCCATGCATGGTTAAGATTTATTGTTCAGCCAGCGGGCAGAGAGGAAAAAATGTAACTGATTCCCTCATCCACACATTGGAGGGGGATGGGGGAACCCTCCTCGCTGCACTATTGTATTCTGACAATGGGGGCGCTCCTCCGCTCTCAGAATACACAGATCAGTGATGAAGCTATTGGCTGCAGCCGCTGATCGAGTGACTTTTATCTGGCAGTGACCACACATGGAAGGAAATGTGACCGATCCCTGCTGAACCAGCTGAATTTCCATGTATTTTTGGTCACCATAAGTGACTTCCTCCCCTCCCCCTCATCTCCTTCATTATGTAAGTCATGCTGAGATAATCTCCCATTGGCTGAGCAATATTCTCCTTCTTGCTATTCCTCGTCCTGCCTGTTGTTTCCTTGGATTGATTTTCTGTGTAGTGACCCCGGCTTCATCTCTTGGATGCGCTCATCTGTTGCTTCCCCTGACCTTTACCCTGATTCCTGGATCTCCTCCGCATCTCTCCTCCATATCCTCTTACACAGATTTTCTCCACACCTGCAGTGATCCTGGGGGGTGGGGGAAACTTGGCACCAGCACTCAGCAAAATCCATCCCCACCATTAGGACAGACAGTGTGACTGGAGATAACTATTGTTCTGCTCTTTTTAGATTGTCCCTAAGGCTATTGTTGGGGGGGGGTCCTCATCTTTATTTATTTTTTCTCAAAATTATTCTTTATACAAGTGATTTGCACTCGTCTGAAGATTTCTTCTCTGTCCCTCCACAGGTATGTCCCATCTGAGTCACAAAGATGAGTTCTTGCTGGAACGAAATATTTTAAGCAACAGACAGCATGGAATCATGAAAGATAGGAGTTGTCAGACAAACCTGATTTCTTTTTCTAATGAGGTAAGTAAAACCTTGGACAGAGGGGAGGCGGTGGATGTGGTTTGATACAGTTCCGCACACACGGCTCATGTGTAATGTCCTGTACACACGATCTGTCCATCCGATGAAAACCGTCTGATAGATTTTTCCATCAGTTATCCGATGAAGCTGACCTTCATCAGTCGTGCCTACACACCATCAGTTAAAAAAACGATCGTGTCAGAACCCGGTGACATAAAACACAACGACGTGCCTGAAAAAAATGAAGTTCAATGCTTCCGAGCATGCGTCAACTTGATTCTGAGCATGCGTCGATTTTTAACCGATGGACGTGCCTACAGACGATCGTTTTTTTCTATAGGTTTTTTATCCATCAGATCATTTTAAAACAAGTTCCTAATTTTTTAACCGATGGGGCCCACACATGATCGGTTTAATCTAATAAAAAACTATCCATCAGACCTTTTTCATCAGACAAACCGATCGTGTATGCGGCATTAGGTAAAGTCTACAGGATTGGATATATCAGTTTGTAAATGGATAGAAAACTGGCTAAAAGCCAGAATTCAGAGAGTCGTGGTTAATGATTCTTATGCCACGTACACACGACCATGGAAAAAACGTCATCATTAAAAAACGACGTTGCCCACACACCATCGTTTTTCAAAAAAATTATGAGAAAAGCGTGGTGACGTACAACAACTACGACGGCACTCTAAGGCCTCGTACACACGAGGCAATCTATCTGTTCAAATCGGTCGGACCGACCGATTTGAACAGATCTGTCTGCTGGCATTTTGGTTTGCTCGCATGTATACACGAGCAAACCAAAATCCCCGCCAGCAGACAGCGCGCTGACGTGGCGGTGACGTTGACGCCGCCACGTCACCGCACCAGGAAGTAAAACACTTCCGCGCATGCGTCGCAATCATTCGGTGCGTGTGCGAGAAGACATGTCTGCTGGTTAGCGTACTAACCAGCAGACATGTCGGGCGGACGGGTTCCCAGCCGACAGATTTCAAAGCATGCTTTGAAATCTGTCGGGTGGCCAAATCCGTTGGCTCGCCCGTACACACGGTTGAATCTGTTTGCTGGGACGGTCGGGCCGACCATTTCCAGAAGACAGATTTGATCGTGTGTACGAGGCCTAAAGGGGAAGTTCCATTCACACTCCCGTCTCATAACTTGCTTCTGAGCATGCGCAGGTTTAAAACGTAATTTTTAACGTCATTTTAGCCCACACACGATCATTTTTTACAACCCGAAAAACAACATTTTTAAAAATGACGTTAAATAAATGAAGCATGAAAAACGGTGTGAAGCCCACACACGATCATTTTAAATGACGTTTTTAAAAACGTTTTTTTTTCATGCCGAAAAACGATCGTGTGTACGCAGCATAAGTCTGAATGGTCGAAGTTTATCAGTGGTGTACCCCAAGGTTCAGTGCTGGGACCCTTACTTTTTAATGTCTTTATAAATGATATTGGGTCTGAGATTTCTGTCTTTGTAGATCGGAGATGTGGTGTGTCACACTGACACGCTGCACTGCGTGCAAACCATACCCGAGCACCGGCATGTTATCCTGCTGGACATCATATGATGCCCAGTCAGGATAACAGAACCACTTCCCGCCAATCATTCTGCATACGGCAGGTGGGAAGTTAACAAAAAAACTCCCCCCACCGTTGACAGTATAACACTGGAGCACCCTTATGGGGTCAGCATGTTGCTGGGATTCTTTTTTTAGTGATTCTCTATACAAGTGATTCTCTGCACTCCAGTGATTGCACAAAGTGAACATACATAGCACACTGCATGAAAAGTACCAGACTGTAGGTGACCCGCCTCTCTATTCAGCTTTCCTTCCACTCTGTAACTCTCTACCACTTGTGTCCTCTTTCCTCCACCCCTCACCTTATATATATCACCCTCCTTTCTGTCCTCTCCCTATTACTGCACTCACCAACTCCTGATATTTCTACACCCACATGCTGATTAATCCCCCTGGGCACTGGGGCATGTTCCTTCATATAAATCACACTCCCATATCACCTTCCTCACCCTTCTGCTTCTCCTAACCCATGGTGACATATCCCCAAACTCTGGGCCTCCATCATATAACTGTGCCCAACACTCCCATCACCCGACACCCTCCGGCAGCAGCCACAATCCAAACTTAATTTCCATTCCTCTTGTGCCCAAAACCAGCCCCCTCTTCTCCTGCGCTCTCTGGAATTCCCCGCTCTGCCTGCAACAAAATCGCCTTCCTCCACAACCTCTTTATCACAAATCCACTTTACCTATTTGTCATTCCCGAAACCTGGCTTCATGAATCTGACACTGCTTCCCCCGATTCCCTCTCCCATGGTGGCCTTCTCTGGACTTACTCCTCCAGACCCAGTGTATGGAAGGGAGGCGGAGTGAGAATCCTTCTAGCCCCACACAGCACCTTTACACACCTCCTTCTCTGATATTCTCCTCTTTTGAGGCACATTGTATTTGTGTATTTTCTCCCATTTCTCTAAGAATTGCTGTAAACTACCGGCCCCCTGGACTGGTATCAACCGCCCTGGGTGACTTCTCTGCCTGGCAACCCTACTTTCTCTCTTCTGAAATCCCCACAATCATTCTCTGTAAGGCTCATCCACCTTACATACCGCTCATCGTCTGCCACCCCTTTCTGCCAATCCATCCATTGGCTGCCATTCACCCAACAAATTAAATTCAAAATACAAACAATAACTGACAAAGCCATCCACAACTCAGCCCACACCTACATCACTAACCTAGTCTCACCATACCAACAAAATCATTCTCTTCATTCCTCCCAAGTCCTCCTGCTCTTTAGCTCCCCTGTCACCTCCTCCCATGCTCACCTACAGGACTTTCCAAGCCTCTCCCATCATATGGCACTTCTTGCCCCAATCTGTATGACTATCTCCTACTCTGTTTGCTTTTTGATGATCCCTGAAAACCCTCCTTTCCAGAGAAGCCTATCCTGTCCACACCTAACATCTGTACATTTATTTTCTCCGTCAGTTCATCCCCCACAGTTATCACATTTTTTGTATTATTTCACCCTTTCTTCTAGATTATAGTCGCTAATGAGCAGGGCCCTCTGATTCATCTTGTGCTGAGCAAATTGTTGGAGCTGTATATAAATCCTGTATAACAATAATGATGTATTCCCATGGGGTAGTAGTTTTTGAATGCAGAGCAACCCCCCCCATCAGATCCTATTATTGTGTGACCAATACCATCCAAATAATTATTTCATTTACTAAAGTTTTCCGTCTACAAGGAGACCTGTATAGATCAAATGACGGCACCAATTAGGATGGACGAGGACCGGAGTCACATGACTGAGAAAATACTAAACTTCACCTTGGAGATCATCTACCTGCTGACCGGAGAGGTGAGGAGGATTCTGGGAGGTCACATGACATCACTCTTATCTCTACTAATAAAACACAGACCTGACCGGAGAGGTGAGGAGGATTCTGGGATTCTAACATGATATTCCTATTGGTTCCTGAATACAGAGATTTCCTCGTGTGAAGTCAGATCACATGACCATCACAGTGCCTCCATGTGACTCCCTAAAACCTGAGAGACACAACATGGAGAAGATTCTAGAAGTCACCAAGAAGATGATGGAGCTGCTGACAGGAGAGGTGCCGGGAATTATTTTTTGTAATTGTACTTTTATTGAATAAAAATAAATAAATAAGTTGCATCCCTTGTATGTCACAAAACAGTAGTGGAGAATAGTAAATAGTTTTAATTAAGCAACCATCACAAACAGTTTGAAGAGGGTATATAGGTATTGCAGCATGAAGAGGGTATATAGGTATTACAGTGTGAAGAAGGTATATAGGTATTGCAGCGTGAAGAGGGTATATAGGTATTACAGCGTGAGCAGGGTATATAGGTATTACAGCGTGAAGAGGGTATATAGGTATTGCAGCGTGAAGAGGGTATATAGGTATTACAGCGTGAAGAGGGTATATAGGTATTACAGCATGAAGAGGGTATATAGGTATTACAGCGTGAGGAGGGTATATAGGTATTACAGGGTAAAGAGGGTATATAGATATTACAGCGTGAAGAGGGTATATACTGTAGAAATGGATCCGTCCAGAGAGATGTCCCCGTCCTCTGTATTCCCGGGATTCCACACAGGAAGGTCACACCATCCTCCACCATCATCAGGTAGATGAGGAACAATCACTGATGGTATCATTAGGATCTGTACATTATCTGCATTGTTACCATTAATGTAATTTTTATTGTATATTCAGAGTGGAAACCTCAGGGATGATAATATTGATGTTAAAGAAGAGTATAAAGAGGAGGATGAGGAGTATGGCGTGATGGAGGAGTTTTCAGGCGGACACAAGGATATGATGGAGCCACCTAATACCAGGAACCCACCAGAGAGATGTCCCCATCCTCTGTATTCCCGGGATTCCACACAGGAAGGTCACACCATCCCCCACTGTTACAAGGTTGGTGGGACAGGCATCTAGAACATTGACTCGTAGAGATGATGTGTGGATGTTTTATGCGATTTTTACAGATGATATTCACTCTCATTCTCTTGTTTTAGGGTGAAGATCTGATGGATAAAGTTGAGGGGAAAGAAGAAGAAGAAGAGAGGTATGTGAGGGATGATCAGCAGTCTATGGAGGAGGATGGAATAACGGGGACATTTATAGAGGAGGACACTCCTACAGAGATCAGCACAGGTGGGTCATTAACACTAAATCCATTCCTACACCCATACTGCTCACTGATTGGTCCAGAGTAGGGCGGGGACTGGGTGATATCAGCCTGTAATCCCCTGGTCACTTTCCTGAGCTGTGTTCCCCGTCCTGTATTCCTGTATTTCTCTCGGATAATCTTCCTTCTCTGTGCTGCAGACACAATTTATATATCTTTACTGGATTTATGGATCTCTGACAGAACAATTCTCCTCCCAGGGTTACTTGTTCTGTTGTCTGCTGTCTGTGCCGGGTGGAGGGATATGTCTGTATAGTCTCAGACCCAAGTCACTGAGTGCAGTCTCAGGAGATGGAAGGCAGCGGTGTGGGATCTCTGCAACTTGTCTCATGTAAACATTTAACCTTCCACTGATTACTGAATACCAATATTATGAGTCCTGACCCTTACACACACGGTGACTTTTTGTGAAACAAAAAACGACGTTTTGAAAAACGACACAAAAAATTCAAGCATGTTGGAATTTTTTTTTGGTCGTTTTTTTGAAGACAGAAAACGACGTTTTGCCCACACACGATCAATTTAAATGACGTTTTAAAAAACAACGTTTTTTTTCATCGCAAAAAACGACCGTGTGCACGCGGCATTAGGGTTGCCACCTCATCCCTTTAAAACAGAACACATATGAATTACACAGGTTCTGTGGCTGATTATGGTGGTAATTAAACTCACTCGGTGCCTAATCTGCATTAGCCTGAGCCTCAGAACCTGTGTAATTCATATGTGTTCTGTTTTAAAGGGATGAGGTGGCAACCCTACTTACACTATATAATTATATTGTACATTACATGCTCCTGACCCCTGCACTATATACTCTATGTTGTACATTACATACTTTGATACTATATAGTCCTTTCTGTTGTATCTTATACAATATCTTGTGCATTACATAGTCCTGACTTCTGCTCTCTCCCCTCTACCCACTGCTATATATATTATATATTCTCTTTTGTTACACCCATTTTCTACCAGCTGGACATTTTATATCTGATTGGAGCACTGACTTTTACATGTTGATAATAATGTGATAACATCCTCAGACTTTGGAACCTTAAACAGAAAGTGATAATGAGGGAGGAGTCAATAACCCAATGATGGAGGTCTTCAGGATCAGTCCAGTGTTCATCTTGGATGTTCACCCCCATCCTCACTCTCTAACCTCTGGTGGTGCTCAGCCCCTCTGTTATTCATGACTAAATCATGGACTAAATAAGGAAATGCAGAACTTCTTGTGTTGGGAAGATGACAATGAGTGATAGAGGGGGTGGGGATACTCATCCTATAATCTCCTCATCACTGTCACTCCTATAAAAAACAGTTCTCGTTGTTTCCTCACTCTCTGACTAAGGTCCATGAATAAAGAAATTAACTGGAAGGAGATCAGAGGAGACATTTACTAGTTACCTTCAGGGGGGATTTGTAAGATCCTCAGAGACAAAGCTGCCTTATGTGGGCGGAGTCCTGGTTTAGGGGAACCAATCCGCTCATGTCTAGTAATAATCTTTTTATTTCTATTTTGGTAGATGGACCGGAGATGAGGAAAACCTCAGAGGATTGTCTCACTTTGTCTCCAGACTGTAAAGTAGAAGATGAAGACATCACGCAGTATAGTTCAGGAGAAAACCTGACTACCTCAAATGTCCATTCGGCACCACACAGTGTAGATGGACCATCGCATTCCTCTTATCCTGAGGAACCTCAGACTGTGAGGGACGGTGCCGAACCATCGTATTCCTCTTATCCTGAGGAACCTCAGACACTGAGGGACAGTGCCGTTCTTCCAACAGATAAGAGGCTTCCCGTTCTTCCAACAGATAAGAGGCTTTCCTGTACTGAGTGTGGGAGGTGTTTCCCTTCTAAATCCTTTCTTAATGTGCATATAAGATCTCACACAGGTGAGAAGCCATATTCCTGTCCTGAGTGCGGGAAATGTTTTTCACAGAAGTCTAATCTTGACACACATCAGAGATCTCACACGGGGGAGAAGCCGTTTTCCTGTCCTGAGTGTGGGAAATGTTTTTCACGAAAGTCCCATCTTTATAGACATCAGAGATCTCACACGGGGGAAAAGCCGTATTCTTGTCCTGAGTGTGGGAAATGTTTTTCACGAAATTCACATCTTTACACACATCAGAGATCTCACACAGGAGAGAAGCCGTATTTTTGTCCTGAGTGTGGGAAATGTTTTTCACAGAGGTCCCATTTTTTGACACATCAGAGATCTCACACGGGGAAGAACCTGCATTCCTGTCCTGAGTGCGGGAAATGTTTTTCAGAGAAGTTTTGTCTTGACACACATCAGAGATCTCACAAGGGGGAGAAGCCGTATTGCTGTCCTGAGTGTGGGAAATGTTTTTCACAGAAGTCCAATCTTGACACACATCTGAGATCTCACACGGGGGAGAAGCCGTTTTCCTGTCCCGAGTGTGGGAAATGTTTTTCACGAAAGTACCATCTTTACAGACATGAGAGATCTCACACGGGGGAGAAGCCACTTTCCTGTCCTGAGTGAGGGAATTGTTCCTCACTGAAGTCCTGTCTTCCCATACATCGGGGAACCCACACAACCCTTAAGGTGTATTAGTGCCTTGAGTGTGGAAAATGTCTTCTATATGAATGTTGCTGGATATCAGAGCTCTCATGTGGGGAAGAAGCACACCCTGATATACACCTCAGATATACTCCATGGCTGATCTTTATCATGTAAGAAACTGTTCCAGGAGTGTTGAAATTAAAAACAAAACTATTTTTTTTAAGGGATTAAATCGGGGTCCCTTATGACAATCTTCGTGTTCTGATAAAATAAAAAATGATTTTAACCAAGACCATATATATCTGAGGTGCTTTTAGGAATGTCGGGGCTTTTATAACTTGGGTGACTTGGGACCAGACAAATCTCGCTCCGGTGTCCACTCCATTAAAGGGAAAGATTGCCTTTTATAATAAAAAAAAGATGCATATTTTCTGCAGGTAAAGAAATGTTAATTTTCTTTTAGTATACTGGAAAGCATTGCAGCCATGATGTGTTGATGTCTGGTGCTATGCAGGACTCCTGCAGACTGTCTGTGTAATCTGTCTGCCTGTACATTATACGGGAAGGCAGTTACAGTGACAGGAAGAACCAATCATCTACCAGAGAGCTCAGCAGCGGTGTGGGAGATCATTGAAAACTACAAGCCGACATCGGCAAAGGACAGAACTCTGTGAATGAATGGCACGGTCGCGCTCTTTTCATAAAATAACAGCCGGTACATTGAACTTCTCACCACACTGCTGTCACACAGAGGATTCGGATCGCTGAGCCACTGCAGGAACATGTAACGTCTTCCCGAAGGGGAACGTTTCCTTTAACCCTTTCACTGCCAGAGCTGTATTTGCATTTTTTTGTCCACATGTTTAAAAAATGGAAAATTGTATACTCACCTTTCCTTAATTTTCCTTTCCTGACGCATCTTCATGGCAGCACACACTGGGTTGTGACTCCGCCCCACAACCTGACAGGATTGGTTAGCTATAAATCTGAGTAGGAGACACCCGGCATCATTCTCCGTACATATCATCATTGAACAACAGGGTGGGCAGTTGTGTGCTGCCATGAAGATGCGTCAGGAAAGGAAAATTACGGAAAGGTGAGTATACAATTTTCCATTTTCCTGACGCATTCATGGCAGCACACACTGGGAAATAACTCGCCAGTCGGGAGGGTTCAATGCAAAGTATTTATTTCCTAGAGAGCAGAAGAATTGGCCCTGAAGATAGATCTGCCAAATTCAGCTGTAGCCAAAAGAGCGGCGTCCACTCTGTAGTGGGAGATAAAGGTATGCCTGGAGGACCAGGTAGCTGCTCTGCAGATGGTTTCTGACGAGACCCCGCAATATGCTGCCCAGGAGGTCGCCACTGCCCTGGTTAAATGCGCTCTGATGCCTTCCGGGATCTCCCGCTGTTGAGTAGAGAATGCCTTTCCTATAGCCTTGACTAGCCAAGAGGCGATGGTCCAGGAAGTGGCTGCCTGGCTCCGTGAGGTATAATCAGGAGGGCCAACTAAAAAAACTAATATAATAACGGTGTAGTACTTAATACAGTCCAGTATATAAAAGTCCAATATAATAAGATGAAAATCTGTTCATCATAGACAACACCCAAGTGTGCTTCAGAAAAAATGTGAACCGCCACCACATGGACTAGAGCTTACCAGAAATAAGATAGTTGGGAGCCTATAATTGAATCCAATGTAGGTTATCACGGAACCAGACCACACGGCTTCTTGGGGATCCTTATATCATTTGCAGACAGCCACTCGCAGGATCCTCCTTTGCAGCCATTTCATCACTGTCTTGTGCTGGACAGTGATGAAATGGCTGCAAAGGAGGATCCTGCGAGTGGCTGTCTGCAAATGATATAAGGATCCCCAAGAAGCCGTGTGGTCTGGTTCCGTGACAACCTACATTGGATTAAATTATAGGCTCCTAACTAGCTTATTTCTGGTAAGCTCTAGTCCATGTGGTGGCGGTTCACCTTGGGTGTTGTCTATGATGAACGGATTTTCATCTTCTTTAGTATATTGGACTTTTATATACTGGACTGTATTAAGTACTACACCGTTATTATATTAGTTTTATTAGTTGGCTCAAACTTTTTCTTTTTCTATATTTACTTGTGTTAGGTCACGTGATTGCTGCCTTCTGTGATTTAATTATCACTTTATTGTTATTTGGGTTAGCGCAAAAAAAAATTCTGTTTTCTTTTTCTATAATCAGGAGGGCATCCGTTGACCAAAGGTGGATGGTAGCCGACAGGTAGCTGGAAATTGTGGACTTAATGTCCAAGGCGTGAGGTTCACCATTTTCGTTAGTAAGGCATGGCAAGATGATGTCCTGACCGTAGTGGAAGGTCGAGGTAACTTTGGGGAGGAAGCGATCAGAAGGCCTCAACACCAACCTGTCTGGTAGAAGAACTAAATATGGTTCTCTAGACATGAGAGCTTGTAACTCCGACACTCTCCTAGCTGAAGCTATAGCGATGAGGAAGGATAATTTTAGGGTTAGGTCCCATAAGGAGATTGAGCTGAGTGGGAAGAAAGGTGGATTGGATAGTGCTTCTAGAACCACCGAAAGATCCCAGGGTGGAAAGGATGGTCTTCTTGGAGGCCTGATCTTTATACAGGCCTGCATGAACTGGATAATCAAAGGATGCAGGGCCCATCTAGTGCCAGTTTTGGCAGATAGTGCGGAGATCTGTACTTTTAGGGTGCTTGAGCTTAGGCGTTTGTCAACTCCCGTCTGCAGGAACTCCAGGACCTGGTACGGATCCGGCGAGATGTGATTCCAACCTCTAAGTTGCGCCAAGTGAGTGAACCTTTCCCAAATTCTGGTGTAAACGGTGTTTGTAGAGATTTTCCTGGCTTGCATTAAGGTTGCTATAACTGCCTGGGAACACCCCTGTTCCCTTAATCTAGCCCTTTCAACCTCCAGGCTGTCAAGTGGAGCCTGTCGGGGGGCCGGATGGAGGAACTGACCTTGATGTAGGAGGTCTGGTGACACTGGTAGATGGATAGGAGGTTGGGTATTGAGTTGTAGGAGAGTTGTGAACCACGACCTCCTTGGCCAGAATGGTATTACCGCGATTACTGTGGCTGATGATTTTCGGAGTCGGCATAGGAATCTCGCTATCAGGGGAGTTGGGGGGAAAGACGTATCCCAGGTTGAAATCCCAAGGGTGGAGAAGGCAATCTGTTCCTTCCGCTGTCGGGAAGGGTACTCTGGACAGAAATCTCGAGCACTTGGTATTGGCTGGTGTTGCTGCCAGGTCAATCTCCGGATCCCCCAGGCCTCCGTTAGAATGGAGAACTCCCGGAGGTTCAAGGACCACTCGTTGTTCGACCGGAGTTCCCTGCTCAGGCAGTCGGCTAGCGTGTTCTGTGCCACTGGGACGTAGACCGCTCGCAGGTCCGATAGATGTGCTTGGGCCCATTCCATTATGGGGAGAACCTCCTTTAATAGTGTGCGACTTCGGGTACCGCCCTGCCTCTGGACGTAGGCAACCGCCACCTTGTTGTCCATCCGGATAAGGACGGATTTCCCTTGCAGTAGAGGCGCAAAAGCTAAGAGGGCCTGGAACGCAGCCCGAAGCTCCAGAATATTCTAGACCATTCCCCGGGCAGGAAAGTGCCACATCCCTGGGCTGTCTGATCCTGGTAGTGAGCCCCCCAGCCCCTCTCGCTGGCATCTGATGTCACGACCTCCGGACTCGGAGGAACTATAGGTCTGAATCCCTTGAGATTAGGAGGATGAGTCCACCAAAGGAGATCGAGTTTCACCTGGCTGGGAATATTGATGGCTTGGTGCATTGAGGTTCCGTCTCATTGATTGAGAAAGGTGTTTTGTAAGGTTCTCATTTGCCACTGTGACCACTGGATCATGGGTATAGTTGAGGGCATAGAGCCCAGCATGCTGAGGCAGGTTCTGGCTGACGTGGATTTGGAGAATAGTAGATTCTGTACCTTCCCAGCTAGAGGTTCCACCTTTTTCTGGGGGCAGCTGCACCCTGTTCTGTTTTGTATCCAACTCTGCTCTGAGGAATGTCATCACTTGTGAGGGTTGAAGGCTGCTCTTCCGCCAATTGATTAACCACCCGAAGTTCTGAAGGGTCGAGTTTAGGATTTCCCGCTGGAGGAGCAGAGTCTCCCGACTTGCTGCTAGGAGCAGTATGTCGTCCAGGTAATGATGAACCCGCAAGCCCCTTTCCCTGAGGAGTGCTATGAGCGGAAGGAGGACTTTTGTGAATGTCCTGGGTGCAGAAGAGATGCCAAAAGGTAGGCATTGGAATTGGAAGTGGTGTTGGCTGATGGAAAAGCGTATGAATTTCTGAAAACCGGGGTGAATTGGCACATGCAGGTAAGCGTCTGATAGGTTCACTGCCAGAAGGATAGACTGGAGACTCTCCATCTTGAAAGCTTCTATCTGAATTCTTTTGTTGAGGCGTTTGAGGTCCAATACGGGCCGAAGATCCCCTGACTTCTTTTGCACCAGAAATAGGGGGGAATAAAATCCCCTGCCCCTTTGGTGAGAAGGAACCTCCACAACGGCTTCTTTCTGAATCAAATCTGAGACGTATTGAACGAGAAGCTTCCTCTTGTCTAGGGAAAAAGGAATTTTGGTGGGTTGGAAAACCATGCGAGGCAATGCCCCCATAAAGTTCCACTTGTGGCCTTGTTTGATCGTGGAAAGGGTCCATGGGTCCTTTATGTGCTCTGACCAAACTTGCACGAAATTTCTGAGCCTGGCGCCCACCTGAGCTGGGTGGGCAGGCAAACTTTCAAAAGGACTTCTGTTGGTCTCCTGTGGTAATGGCCTTGGTCATCTGAGCCTTAGCAAAGGGAGGGCGAGTGGTTCTTCCATCTCTTCTGAATTCCCTGCCGGGACGATAGGTTCTGGCTTCCCTGTATCTCTCGGGCAGATTACGCCTGAAGGTAGGCCCCCTCTGGGGCTTGGGCCTCCTGTCGGAGGGGATAAGCCCTGACTTTCCTCCAGTAACTTTGGAGATTGCCGAATCTAATTTTGCCCCAAACAGGTTTACGCCATCATACGGAATTTTGCACCAGTTGGATTTAGAGGTCGAGTCGGCGACCCAGGGTTTCAGCCATAAGGCTCTGCGGGCCATCACCGAAGCTAACATGGAGCGGGCCGAGGAACGAATGACATCTACTGAGGCCCCTGCTACAAAGTCTCCTGCTAGCCTGATTTCTTGCAACGAGGATATTACCTCCTCCTGGTCAGTACCTTCTAGGAGGGCCCTCTCCGCGTTGGCTGCCCATGTGGACATGGCCCTGGCAACAGCAGCTGTGGCAATAGCTGGTCTACATGCTCCTCCTGCTGAAGAGTATGCTTTTTTCAACTCCAAGTCCATCTTGCGGTCAAGAACGTCTAGGAATGAGACCGCGTCCTCTTTTGGTAAGGTGACATGTCTGGCGAGCCGCATCAGGGATGAATCAACGACGGGAGCGTTAATGAGGGAAGAAACCTTAGACTCCATTAGAGGGTATAGGTTAGCGAGTTTGTTAGAGAGACCAGGCCGTCTATCCGGTTTTTCCCACTCATCTTTAATGAGATCCTCCAGTTCCTCTATGAAGGGGAATAGTTCGGGATCCTTCCTTAATTCGGGGAAATACTTCCCAACCTTCAGTGGTTCTGCTACGGGTTCCTCCCAGCCTATAGCCTCTTTAACAGAACGAGTAAAGGGTTCAACTAGGCTAAAGTCAAATCCCGACCCTTATCTCATGCTCTTCATGGTCGGACAGGGTCCCCGCTAGCTGGGCGTAAGAGCCGAAAGCCGATGAGGTGCATGGGGTGGGATCCTCATATGCCAGAGGGGCCATAGTCCAGCTTGATTCCCGTACTGGCTCTCTAGCAAGATCTGTAGCTGTCCTGGCGTCCACCTCTCTTTCTCTGACTGCTTCATTAAAGCAGGTGCGACAGGCTAATTTTCCTGGCAATGCAATGGCACCGCACACCCAGCAGGCATTAGCCGCAGGACGGGTATGGTGACATTCGCGGTGCGATGAGGGAGACCGTCTCCGATGAGACCTGCTGTGGCGAGATCGGCTGCGGTGTGATCGGCTACGCCTAGACCGATGGTAGCAGGAGGAGGCTCTTGACCGACTTCTGCGGGATCCCCTTGATGTATGCCTAGATCTCTCCCTGCGCCGTGGGCTTGCGTCTTTGGGCCTGGAGGGACTGCAAGAAAAAATGCAGTGTTTTAGAGGCCGGCTCTCTTTTGTCACTCCACTACTTACCCAAAAAAATGACGGCCTCCATACCTTGTTTGCTGGCAGTGGTCTGCTAGGGCAGTGGGCTCCATGAAGTGCACAGAGACAGCAGCAGAAGCGGCAGCAGCTGGAAGAAGGCAAAAGGTGGATCAAAAAACGGTAATGCAAGATGCAAGAGGATATACCAAGAAGGGGGGGGGGAACCGGGTACCTGGGGCATAAATTCCAGTGGAATTGGGGCAGAGCAGCAGCCTTGAGGAAGAAAAGGAAAACTTTGCTATTTAAATCTGGCGCCGCCGTCGCGGCGCTGATGACGCGTTCGCGCATGCGCAGTAGCGCCGCGCGCGGCCCGACGCCATCTTGGATGAGGGCAAAAGGAAACCAGTGATGTCATTGCTCCGCTGCGCGCATGCGCAGAATGGCCAGGGGGACGTGGAACAACATAGCCCAGCAAGTCCAGCGGTTACAGGTACCCAAACAGTATAAAGGCATGGAAGGGGGAGATAGCAGACCCGATAGTAACCAGTAGAGAGATGTTAAAAGGAAGGGGAGCCACTGCCAAGTATAAGCTCATTTAGAGCTTGTAGGATGCCAGGTATTTTGCCGGGATTTTAACCCCCAAGACCACCAGAGCGGGGTTCCCCCCATAGAGCTCTATTAGAGACTGTACAGGGGGGACTTCCAAACAGGAGAGGCTGAACCTGCTGGGGTGATAGCGGTAGGAGGCAAGCTTGTACGCGCGTCCTGTCAGGTGAGGATAAAAAAAAAGAGAATGATGCCGGGTGTCTCCTACTCAGATTCATAGCTAACCAATCCTGTCAGGTTGTGGGGGCGGAGTCACAACCCAGTGTGTGCTGCCATGAATGCGTCAGGAAAATTATTTTAGGCCTAAAGATTATATAAAACCCCCAAACATTATATATTTTCTGAAAGCAAACACCCTAGAGAATACAATTGTGGACAATATATGACACACAATATTACTGCAACAGTCTAGTAAATGCAAAATAGGTGAATATTTGAACAGCCTGAATCTTCCCAGGTTGACAAAAGTTCACAAGGAGTTGATGGAGGCACCCATTTCAGCTAAGGAAGTTATGTCAGTGATCAAAAACTTAAAATTAAACACAGCTCCTGGCCCTGATGGATTCTCAGGGTCTTACTACAAAACATTTCCTATCATTCTATCACCCTACCTAGCACGATTTTACAATCATTTGACTGAGGGCTCCCCTATAGATAAACAACTTAATTTGGCCTATATTTCGTTGATACCGAAACCCGATAAAGATCATAGCCTAGTAGAGAACTATAGACCGATATCCCTCATTAATAACGACCTAAAAATACTTACTAAAATAATAGCTAATAGGATGTCTGCCTTCTTAGGTCAATACATATCCAAAGATCAAGTAGGTTTTATCACAGGGAGACAAGGCCCGGACCAGATCAGGAGAGCTATTGATCTTATCTCTTTAATGTACTCGGGGTGGTCTGGAAGCACTAGGTATGCTTCTCTCACTTGATCTCCAGAAAGCCTTTGATTCAGTATCTTGGCCATTTTTGTTTTCTGTTTTGAATCGTTGGGGGTTTGGTTCTAAATTTTTAGGAATCATCTCCGCTCTCTATTCCTCCCCTGAAGCTAAAATCCGGTTACAAGGCATATTCTCGGAATCTATAAATATCCAAAGAGGCACAAGACAGGGCTGCCCTCTATCTCCTCTGATTTTCGCTATTGTTATTGAATCTCTGGCCATAGCCATCCGAGATAACGCGAATATCAGGGGAGTTCATTGTAATAAAAAAGAACACAAATGCGCATTATTCGCAGATGATTTGCTACTCTTCGTGACCTCTCCCATCTCCGCCCTTCCGGAAATTTTCTCCCTGCTAGACGAGTTCTCTAAAGTCTCGGGTCTCACGGTAAACATGCCTAAATCTAGGGCCCTTAATATTTCTCTTTCAGAACCCACAGTGTCCCTCTTGAGAAACAAATATATTTTCAAATGGGACTCTACGTCTACTAACTATTTAGGTATCAACCTGACCCCAAATTTCCAGAATTTATACTTAGCCAATTACCCTCCTATGTATAGGAAACTCGAGAAGGACCTTACCGAATGGGGAGCGCAGAAAATAGGCTGGATCGGCAGAATTAATTCTACCAAGATGACTCTCCTCCCGAAACTTCTATATCTTTTTCGATCCCTTCCGATCCCGATAATAAAAAGCCATCTGAAATCCTTTCAAGGTAAAATCACCAAGTTTATCTGGAACAAAAAGGGACCCCGTCTTCCCTCTCGTAGTCTGTTTAACTTACCTGAACAGGGAGGTCTAGGAGTGCCAAACTTGTTATGGTATTATCAATCCGCGAGGTTAGCGCAATTATCGGAGGTTTACCTTGGAAATGATCGCCCAGATTGGATAGAAATAGAAGAACAGGCTTCCCCATTATCCACAATCGAAGAACTCATGTGGCGCGTTCTTAAAAGTAGACCCCCTATACTATCCCCCACCCTATCACAAGCATTGGTATTATGGGATTCACTTAAAAGCAATCCACTCTTAATTTCTAGAGGCAAACCTTTGTCAAGTATCTTTCTCGATCCATCTTTCTGCCCCAAAACGGAAGTGGACTCCTTCAAATGGTGGCTTGATAGGGGGGTGTACCGCATTGGTCGTTTCTTTCAACACACAGGTCCGCTTCCTGAGCAATTCCTTATAGACAACCTTTGCCCCCCCCCCCCCCTCTGAAAGATCCAGATTACACCAAATACATACCTTTGCTCAGAAACTTTGGAACGATAAAACAATTTCTGTCCTTTTGACCCCATATGAACACAAATGCGAACAAGCTCAGAATAGGAAAGGTAATATCTCTATCATCTACAAATCTCTTGCATCAAATAACATAAAATTACCTCATATGCTAGCTTGGGAAAGAGAGCTTCAAGAGGACTGGGACTTGGTGGACTGGCAAAAAAACTACTCTAGATCTCTTAAGGGTTTTAAGAGTCCATCCCTCATTGAAGCTAATATAAAAAATTTCACTAGATGGTACTTGGTCCCATTCAAATTGGCCACCATGTATCCGTCATCCTCACCACTATGCTTTAGAGGTTGTCAAGGAATAGGCACCATGATCCATACTTGGTGGGAGTGCCCTAGGATACGGGGATTCTGGAACAGGGTATTCCAGATTATCAGGAGAGTTACCGGTTGTAACCTCCATCAATCTCCTGCAATAGCCTTATTGAATGGTCTAATACCACAGAGTTCCAAGGCCATTAGACAGCTGATTCTATTTATACTGACTGGCGCCAGAATCACTTTAGCGGCTGCATGGAAGAAACCGTCTGTTTCCATTTTACACATGAAGAGAAAGGTTACATGGATTATGGAACAGGAAAAAAGAATTAACTCTATGTTAGATACCTCTACCCAGTTCACTGAAATTTGGGAACCTTGGTTGATTTACGTGGGAATCTCCCACAACATGTAAGTTTAGTTTTGGCTCTGGACTCAGACTGATGTAATCCTATGGCAGGTAGGCCCACCCTCCCTTTCCCTTTCCTCTCCTTCCTCTTTCCTCCTTCTCCCCCTCTCTTTTCTTTATTCTTATTTTTTCTCTTGAACAGGAGATATTCATTACATATCATATTCTCCACTGGTCTCAGGTAGTGCTGATTTAGTTTAACTGGATGTATGTATTAAATTCCTTGTCTCCTTTTAGGTTTATAAGTTAAGAGTTGATTGAGAGATGTTTCTCTGGACAACATTTGGATCCAATTTTTTTGTCATCAAGGGGGGGCTGGGTGGGGGGGGGCTGCCCCCCCTCCTCGACACAGATTGCTCCCGGTGGGGGTGTCGGGGGGAGGGGATGTCCCCCGAAACCTATCCTCTCCACGGTTCGGTATGATTTATTCCTTACATATATTTTAGTTTTATGATCTCAGCTTATAATAAAAGTTTTATAGATTGCTTAGTAAACAGGGAATTTTAGCCCTAAAATGTTGTCGCTACCTCTACTGATTCCCATCCCTCCTGATTATACACGTTTACACTCCCATGTTAAACTTACCAGGTATATAGTTGGGACATTGGGGGGGGGGGGAGGAGAGGGGGAAATCTAGTTAAGAAATGTAATCTATTGTTTACTACTATAATTGTCCAACACAATGTTTCCTGATGCATTTATTGTATTACGTTTATTACTCTGTATGCTCTTTATTTTATTATAATAAACTTAAATTTAAATGAAAAAAAAAGAAAATGCCATTTCCTGTCTCTCCTCTTCTTGCTTTTCACCAGCATCTGAGCCGTTTTGCATGGTGGAAAGCAGAATGTGCTCACCCTCCTCCTTATGACTATAGCCCTGCGTGAAGATGCTCTCTTATCCCTCACAGGCATGGAGGCTAAGCCTAATGGCAACTATAGCTCCCATTAGGCCGTGATGTAGCAAGAATGAATGTGCACCGCAAACCAGGAAGTCGGTGAGAATAACGATTCAGGAGTGACATAGGTGAATAAAACAGCTCAATTTCAACAGGTATTAAACTAGTTATAATGCAAAACATTACTTTTTACTTTATCAGCTACTGTCAGACTTTAATTTAAGAGGAAAATATTTTTGTCTTTACAACCCCTTTAAAATATATATTTGTTTTACTTCACTTTTTTTCATGCACATGTCTATTATCCCGCTTATCTTTATAACTCATGACCAGCTGACTTTGCAAGCTACTTTGACCCTGCCATTTATCACCGTCTCCTTGCTATGTCCCCCAAGTGTTGTGCAAAGTGGCACAGATGATAATTTACAATGTTATAAAATTATGAGATTTCTCTGTATTTATATTCTGTATGTTTTTTAGTTAGGCTGATTTTCTTTGCTGCCAAGGCATAAAAGGTCCTGAAGAAGCTTATTGATGTGAAACATGTGGACCTCTTTGACAATTCACCAAAGCTAAATGAGTAATGAATATTTATGGCCTAATGTTTGATGGTTTTGTTCCCATGTGATTTTAACACATCATTTTAATATTTGTAATAAAGATTTATATGTAATGTAATTTTTATGTTTGGCCTTTTTTGTACCAATAAAGTCTGACATACAAGGTTCTTTCTGAAATTGTATATATATTGGGTGTGATACATTTTATAGTAGTCAAATATTCCTCTTTTAAATATATAAAAAAATGTTAAATGTTGTTGCCCAGCTGTGATGAATATTGAATTTTTTTTCATACACTGATTACCTTGGCTCCACCTACTGGTCATAATGCAGTATTGCACTATTTTTACTAATGGAGGTATGTACGGAAAAATACCCCTTTATGGTCACTAGATGGAGCTGATCATCATAGGAAATCGCTTTGCTACATTATGGCCAGAATTTGTAACGGCTGGATGAGTGTTTGTCACATTTTTCCCATGAATTTTCTATAAGTAGACCCCTTCATCAGACATGTCTTCATACAGATAACTGAGGTCATCCTCATACACTGGTGAGTACAGAACACACTGAAGGATACAAGATAATCAAAGCAACAATATTAAACCAACCATTGATTTAAACCTGAAAATGTTGCGCCAAGTATCATAGAAGTTATCACCATCTAATGAACAAATGTAACATTGTTTGTTAATTTTCATTCGATGGAAAACATTTATTCAGCTCAGCAGATCGCTTCATTCCTTCAATCTCCCCATTCACACAAAAGGAATGTACATGCATTGTCGCCGCAAAGATTGTTATGTAAATTATTTATGAATAGACCCCTAAATGTCAGGCGACGTTTATATAAATATGGTAATTATGTAGCAGATAAATGAATAGACCTCCTAGCAATGTTATTACCAGGCTGCAGCTAGGGGGAGCTGTAATGTTTAGAGTGTGATCACAGCAGAGTGAAACTGATACCTGCCCAGGTCAGAGGCCCCTCCCCTCTCCTCTGTATACATTCAGTACTACAAGCCCTAGGGAGATCATGCTGCCCACACAGGCACCATAGAGCTGCCGAACGCCGCCATCCACCTCCTACCACATCTCCCCACTGCACTCTAAATTGCCAGCCAGAGGTGCAGGGGGAGATGCCGGGTCTTGGGGGGGGGGGGGGGTTGCTGCTGTGCCGTGCCGATCCTGCATGCACTGCCTTGTCAGCACCCAATCGCCACGGCGGAACGGCTCCTCACGCTGGCGGGCGGTGGGCGGGCCCCTCACACAGGCGACGGGCAGGCCCCCCAAACTTGACAGAACTACAGGGCCCAGTCTCAACGTCGACTGTTACGACCCTGAAACTTCCACCACTGACATGGATCAGTTTACTAAATGTATTGATAAACACCATAAGATCAATGAACTAGGAAGGTGTGGCTTGGCGCACGATGAGGACGACAGCACACTGAGGGAGCTCTGCTGACACACACAGCCGTACACAGCTTTCCACTAGGGCACTCAGATGCCCGGAAAGAAGCTTTACCCCTTGCTCTTGCACACGCCGCGGATCGACTCCACACGCGGCAGGGAACATCTCTGAACTTTTTAAAAGCAAATCTGTGACCCAGAACAGCAGCCTAAAATCCAAGATGGCACCGCCGCACCATGAGGAGGAGTACATTGAGGACTCCGAGTCTGCACCGGAGGACACAGGAAGAGGTAAGAAGAGATCTGATCTCCCCTGACTTATGCTGACATGTCAGTGATCGTTGTGGACATCAAGTCTACCGTCTTACCAGCAATCACTGACTTGTAAAGGAAGAAAATGTTTTGCCTAAAATGAATGTCTGCAGGTAGACAGACATAATAGTGTAATGATTCTGTTAAAAAAACGAGTAAATACCTATTAAATTCCTTCATCTATATCACCTCCGGCGTTCGAGTTTCTGTTCTGTCATTCACTTCCTGGTTTGCGGCGCTCGTTCATGTAAGAATTATATTTCCCAGTATGTATTGCGGCACCCCTAGTAATTCACACCTCTTTGACGTCTCTAACATGTAGAGAGCGTCCTGCCGCACAGATGTAGTTCCCAGGAGGGGGCGAGCACGTCACTGATCACTGGAGAGAAGCTCATTCACGCAAGCTCAACACTACATAGATATAAACAGGCACATAGAGGATTTAGACAACAGGGGGAGAAGGTGCAATATCCGAGTAAGAGGGATCTTAGAATCAGTGGGCCACGAACAGATTATACCAGCCCGGACATCACACCGCCCAGAGACATAATTTGCTGCCTCCAAAGCTTTGCTCCTAAAGAGAAAATTATGTGTAAAGCAAGGGGAAATGACCACATTGTGTTCAACGGAGAAAACATAATGCTGTTCCAGGATCTCTCCCAAATTACTCTTAAACAATAGACGTGCCCTACGCCCTCTGCTGGAGAAGTTAAGGGATAGAGACTTGAGATATTCATGGCGCTTCCCATTTGCGTTGACAGTGTCCTATAATTGACAACAACATGTCCTTCGCACCCCTGCTGATCTACCAGAATTCTGCTCAGCACTGAAACTGGGTCAGACGGATCTACCAGACTGGTACGCAGAATTCCTCCAACCCCCTTTGTAAAAAAAAAACAAAAAAACTCAGGTCCCCTTTCTCCACGCTGTAGAAGTGGCAGGCAAAGAAACAAAAACAGAGTCGCAGGGGAGGATCCAAAATGGGAACTCTGAAGCCCCAAGTTACACCTGACGAGGACCAAGATGAGGACTAGTTCTCCCATGACCTCCTTTTTTTTTCTTTTGCCCTTCACATGTTGAAATGAAACAGTAGTCACCTGCGGACCACTCATGGCCCCTTCTGAGGGAATACACACCATATTTTCATCTTCCGCCCCCCCATGGCGAAGTGACAAACTTACCTTCAATCGTTTTCCAATTCTTGTTGGATGACTGCAACTTCAGATCTTCCTGGAGGGACTCTATTGAAATACCATTTAAATTAAGCTGCCACCTGTTTCTGGCCTGGTTTGTTGGGAAACTTTACAGTGGCCTCCCCCAGTTGAAGAAGTTTGAAACCTGAGCGAACACTCAGTTTGCTCACTAATCAGTTCTGGAGGTAGCTACAGACTTACCCTGATGCTCATGATATCTGCTTTGAGCACTTTTCCTACATATCATTTCATCTTTGTATTTTTTTTATTTTTATAAAAAAAAATCATCACCCAGGTTGGTTTCACAGAATTACCAGTCTGAGAGTCTATATGGTTAAAGGTTGTTTACACTTGTGTTGTTTAAGTGGGTCTATATATAGATTTCAGACTCACAACTTAATGCTCTTACTTATAGGTACGGCTGTGTGTACAACAGCCATTTATTTCCCAGGCTTTCTTAGTTTCAATCCATATTTGGATTGCGACACAAGTGGGCTGCGGCCACGTAGTTGGTGCCTCACTACAACCCCACAGAGTGACCCAGTGCTTCTGATTTAGGACACTACTTCCAAAAGAGGTGCTCACTCCTGAGTGGGCCGGCCCCGCTCGGGGGTTGTACCTCTACCATACATTTACTTCCCCTGTATTTATATAGACTCTTCTTCTACTCATCTCTCACTCTCTATCCCCTCTACTTATTTCTATACCCCCCTTCTCTTTTTTCCCCTAATACCTAGTTTATGTGGTGGGGATTGATGAAAAACGTTTGCTTAACATTGTTTATTGCATTTGTACTAATACACATCTATTAGATTTGATTACTGCGGTCGGACCTGTGGGACGTCTCCTCCTGTACTGCACCAATGGCTTACTCCTTACTGCGACACGCACGGTCAGTGATATTGCATAACATCAGAGGTCTGAACATTCCGGAACGTCGCTCCACCTTACTACGTGAGCTTAAAAAAGGTAGGAACTATTTGGTGTTCCTCCAGGAGACACCATTTAAAACTCAGCATGCACCTAAACTTACTAGTACATATTTCATGAGGGCCTTCCATGCCAACAACAACTCCAAGTCTAAAGGGGTCTCAATTTTAGTGAGTAAAGACACCCCTTTTCAGCTCCTAGAACTAAAGAGTGACCCGGGAAGAAGATTCATCTTTCTAAAGGGGATGTATGGGACCACCCCACTGACCCTAGCAAACGTATATTTTCCTAACAGGGCACATGCTACGTTCTGCCGACGACTTACTGCAGAACTCCAGGGGTTTTCCTCAGGATGCCTCATACTAAAGGATATTTTAACCTTCCACTCAACCCCTTGATGGACACCTCCAATGGTAGATCATGCATTACCTATAGAATACTTAAAAAAATAAAATCCTCAATACAAACTTTGCACCTGATTGACACTTGGCACTTCCTCAATCCAGAGGGACTTGACTTCACACACTATTTGGTCCCACACGCCAGATACACAAGACTGGACTACCTCTTTATTTCCCAGAGGAATCCATCCTCAGTCGAGGTGGCTCACATCAGTATCCAGTCGATCTCGGACCACTCGCCTATCTTGATGGGTTTGAACCTACTGACCACACCAACCAGACAACCAACATGGAGACTTAACGCATCTCTCCTGACTGACCCAAACCTTTTACCCTCTATCACCACCACACTGCAGGATTTTTTTAGGCATAACTCAACACCTGATGCAGACCTCCCTATGGTTTGGGAGGCCCATAAATGTACCAAAAGGGAAGAACGCAAAAGAGAATGGGAGAAAGAAATCTGTAAACTAACGACACAAATTGACACCTTGGAGTCTCTGCATAAACACTCACTCTCAGTACAATCAGCTGAAAAATTACTTGAAGCCAGGAAAGAATTACAACACATACTTGACTCTAAATCTAAATGCATGCTGTTCTTCAGAAAGAAATTGTATTATAAAATTGGGCAAATTCTTAGTCAGAGCTTTAAATAAATACACATGTGCCAATGACATTGCAGGAATCAAAAAGGGGAACGGTAAAGTAGAGGTGACCACAGAAGTGATAGCTGCACATTTCCATGAGTACTACACTAAGCTTTATGACCTACCATGCCAACACCGGACTGGGCCGGGAGGCAAATCTGTCTAGTGTCCCCATAAAGCGACCACACTACTGTCGGTATAATAATACTGGCAGGGCCACCTTCGGGGGGGGTCATCCCATATACAGGAAGGAGGCTAGGGAGGCAGACCCCAACCAATGAGTTGTTGTGAGGACGAGTGGCGTTCGGCAACTGGGGGGAGGGGTGTGCGGCTTTTTGCGTTGCTTCTAGTTTTGACTATCCCATCATAACAGTAGACCTCCCACCTGAGTTCTCAGCTAGAGAGAGTCAGATGCCATGTCGGGAGGCTAAAAACTGTCAAACAGTCAGCTGACGAGCTCCATAGCAAGACAGGAAGTCAGAGTAAATTCCTGCAAATTAGGGGACTCTACTGCCTCTGAAGGCCCTCAGAACTAGTGTCCCCACTGGAAAATGTCAGGGCAGGTATTAAATGGGGGTGTGGCCTTGAAAGGAAAGGGTGGGAAGCTGTGGGCCATATTTAAATTAGGGTGGTGCACAAGTTTTGTCAGGCCTAGGGCAGCACAAAACCTAAATATACCACTGGGCTGGTGGGCTACTTCTCTTGGTTTCGAATAGCGGCCATAGTTAAAATGGTTATCTTACCCAAGCTTTTTTATCTACTGAGGACCATGCCCATAAAAATACCACCACACTTCTTTAAACGCTCAAATCTATTATTCTGAAATTCCTATGGAATCAACGTAAACCTAAAATAAAATTACTATGGTTGACTAGACCTAAAGAGGCAGATGGGATTGGGCTACTAAAATGCAAGCACTACTGCTATGCATCGCATTTAGCTAGGGTGATTGACTGGCAATGTCACAGACAATCCAAAGACTGGGCGACATTGGAGGAATGCCTCTGCACAAAACCGCTGAGATTTTTCCCATGGAACCCAAGGACTGACAACTCACTCAACCCAGGTACTCACCCCATCACGGGTAACACTTTAGAAATAGTAAGTTACATCGCCAAACAAAGAATTGTCACTTTCACCTCTCAGCCCACTGACCCCTTTAAAGGACAATACACCTTTACACCTGGCGTTAATAATGTCATGTTGCATCCTGCACAAGGTGATAACCCTCTGTTTGCGGGGGACTGCTACACGGAAGGAAAATGTAAGGATTTTTCAGCATTGAAATTAGGCAACGATCTTCTGCAACTAAGATGGTGGTCATACTTTCAACTACACAGTTATTTAAAGCGGAGGTTCACCCTAAATATAATCTTTCCCATGTGATCCAGCATACTGGCGTCAGTGCCAGTATGCTGGTTTTTTTTGTCCCACTTACTGTGTAATCTTTAATTTGGTTTTATTTCCCCCACTGTGGATGGCGCCGCTATAGCCCGTCACGGCTTGTGAAAATACCCGATTTAGGACTTGGGTATTTCCGGCGCTATGCGGCGCCTGCGCACAGACCTAGGAGCTGACTGCGCAGGTGCCGTATTTCTCCGAGTCCTTTGGCTATGGCGCGTCACGCCCGCCGAAATAGGACTCGGAGAAATACGGCGCCTGCGCAGTCAGCTCCTAGGTCTGTGCGCAGGCGCCGCATAGCGCCGGAAATACCCGAGTCCTAAATTGGATATTTTCGGAAGCCGTGACGGGCTATAGCGGTGCCATCCACCGCGGGGGAAATAAAACCAAATTAAAGGTTACACAGTAAGTGGGGCAAAAAAAAAACAGCATACTGGCGCTGACGCCAGTATGCTGGATCACATGGGAAAGATTATATTTAGGGTAAGGTGACCAGATTTTTAAAATGAAATCCGGGGACATATCTTTTATTTACTAGTAATGGCAACAATCAGCGACTCTCTGCCCGTCGCCGCCCACCTCACAGCCTCTCAAGTCTAAGACTGGCCATACACCTATAGATTATTTGCAGATTTTCTATGGTCAGATGGAAAAAGTGTAAAAGATTCCTCCTTCTACGCTGAACTATGTGGATAGAAGAATCTCCCACGTTTCCCATCTAACCATAGAAAATCGTCAGATAATCTATAGGTGTATGGCCAGCATTACTCTTCAGTCCCCGGCTACTACTGGATGGGGAGCTGAGGAAGATCACTCCACCAGGGAAGGCAAGAAGATAGGCAGGTGACTGGCCAGGATTTGAGCCAAAGCAGAAGGACATGCGAGCGAAGCTGAATGGGAATGCGCCGAAACTGAAGAAATATTCCCTCTGCTCCGACCAGCACATGATCATCAGAAAGGGGCACAGATAATGGGAAAAATACAACCCCCTATCCTAGTAGGCACGGTGGAGTGGAGGTGTGTAATTCAATTTTTTTTATTTTAATTCTGCACTGACTTTCTTTGAAATTGCCCCTGTCCCCTATTAAATCCAATCTGGGGACAAAACCAGGGACAGACTTTGTCCAGGGACAGTGTCCTCAATCAGGGGACTGTCCCCTGAAACTGGGGATGTCTGGTCACCCTAATTTAGGGTGAACTCCCGCTTTAACTAAGCAAGAACACACAGCATATTTCTACAGACCCCTGACTGACTTGGAGTCGACTTGTCTCGATGAGACACCCCTAGCCAAAGCCACATCAGTCTCATATAAATGGTTACAACTTGTTGGAGGTGGAGGAGCGGATGGGTACAGGAGAAGATGGTCGGAGGAGCTGCAGGAGGAAATAACAAACAATAGAGGTATGTATGCCTGCATTTAAGCACATAAGGGTTCCATAAGTGCAATGATCCAAGAAACGGGCTACAAGCTGCTAACACACTGGTATAACACAAACTCCATAAATGGGATACTCAAAAAACCCAGACATGCTGGAGATGCCAATTGGAAAATAGGCACACTGCTCCACATTTGGTGGCAGTGCTCATTGATCACTAGTGTTGAGCGGAATACGCCATATTCGATTTCGCGATATTGCGCGAATATATATAAGAATATTCACGAATATTCGCTAATATCGAATATTCGTGATATTTTATCCAAAAAAAAATTTGCGAAATTTCGCTAATGCGAAAATGATTGCGAAATTCTCATAAACGGAGATCATTTCCTGTGTTACTAAACTAATATGCACTAAACACTAACTCTACACTAACTCTACTTAAAAGAAAGGAGAATAAGGGGGCAAAAGAAGGGCGGAGAAGATAATCGCGCAATATTCCGTTTGCCGAATATTCGAGTTATTCTGATTGGCTCTGATGCAAAAGAAGGGCGCATCAGAGCCAATCAGAATAACTCGAATATTCGGCAAAAGGAATATTGCACGATTATCTTCTCCGCCCTTCTTTTGCATCAGAGCCAATCAGAATAACTCAAATATTCGGCAAAAGGAATATCGCGCAATATTCCTTTTGCCGAATATTCGAGTTATTCTGATTGGCTCTGATGCAAAAGAAGGGCCGAGTAGCTGATGCGATTCTTTTATGTTGCCGAAAATTCGCAATGCGAATTTCTGGCAACATAAAAGAATCGCATCAGCTACTCGGCCCAGGGTCTCTCTCTAATCATACCAGCAATGCTTTTAGACGTCGATGGAGATCACTAGGATGTGATCTGTTTTAAAAATAAATTTGAAAAAATACGAATATTCGCCATAGCGAATATTCGCCGCAATATTGTAGTTATTCGCGAATACTTGAATATGCAATATTCGTAGCGAATATTCGCAATGCGAATATTCGTGAGCAACACTATTGATCACCCCTTTTGGGATAACATAAAAAAAAAACGGAGACCAAGTTATCATTGAGTGCAGATTGTTGCACATAAATCATTTCACTCTCACAAAATATAAGAAATCATTATCCAAGCACCTAATTAATGCGGCCAGGTCACTGAAACCTATATATTGGTAGATTGGCTAAAGAAAGTTAGAGACGTGTGTGAGATGGAGGACACCTTGGCACAAGAAAATGGCAGAGTCAAGGGCTTCCAAAATACTTGGCAGCCTTGGTTCGTCTTTCGTTACTCTCAGGAATATGAAGGTACAATGCGGAAAGTGACAATTACTATCAGATCCTCAGGCAAAAAAGTTAATGGTGAAACTACAGTTTGAATGATTGTTCCCCAATAGGCTCAGTTCTTAAGGTTTAGGTTCTGCCTATCAGATACTTACTTTGTATAAGCAATTTACTATAATCCTCACATTATAAGTTCATCGCTATTTTGCATTGCTTATTTGTTGCAATTGTACTTGCATATGGCGTGTTGTGCATGCTATCGCCTCTCAGGGATCAGGAAGGAATTTTTTTCCTATCTTGTGATTCTTTTTTTTTTATAAAACTGAGATGTTTAAAAAAAAAAAAAAAAGAAGATGAATGAAGTAGGTGTAAAGTGGAAGCAGTAGATGTGCAGAGAATATGATTGGAGCCCCTAGCACTTTATATATGAATGTCTCCACATATTTTAGTGTATGTGTGATAATTGATGTGCACACACAATAGGACAGCGCTGTGACACATAATGCTCTTCTAGGTGATAAAGGGAATACTTACCTTTGTTACAGCAGCAGTCCGGTATAAGTTATTTCTGGAGGTATTTGAGTTGTTACACATAGCGCAGGTTTTTTTCTATTTATATTGGTGACATAATTGCCCAAATCTGGGGATCAGGAGCCATTTCCACCCTTTACTCTCGGCTGGGGTTCTTTGTATCCATATAACAGATGTTCTACATGACTAAATCTCACATCAATTTTACTGCAAAATCAAAGGGGCCAAAATGTCTCCCCCTCCCCTCCCCCGAGCAGTAATATATTTCTATCCCCCTTGGTGGGAGTGGAGATGACCCATCTATAAGGATATACAGTACATACACACACAGCACAAGGCCGTGTTCACACTACAAGATGTTTCTGCAGTTCCTCTGAGCTCCACAAGGTGGTGCTCTCACCTCTACCCAGACAGGAAGTCTCTATGGAAGACAGGAAGTGATGTCAGGTACAGACAGGAAGTTCCGGGTGAGAGGTGTGTCGGGAGGAAGTAGAGAGAAGAAGTCGCTGGAAGAGGCGGCAGAGGAGGTAATAAGATCTTATTTTCTATTTACACCCAGTAACCCCGTCATGTCCGTCCTCTTCCTCCATAGTCACTGTGACGTCTTTTATCTCCAGCAGGTGATGATACACACATATATAGTGTGGAAATGTAGAATATCCCGTATATTACAATGAGGGAATTTATGGTCTGTACCACGAGGGGAGTTATTGATGTCAGTAAATGCAGATTCCAGACTTTGTATGTGGGGGGAATGAAATGATAATTAAAGTGGTTGTAAACCCCCTGGGACAAGTTACACCTGCAAGTAAGCCTAGATTAAAGCGGAGGTTCACCCTCAAACTGAACTTTCTAGCTATCCTATCTGCAGCCTTAATAAATCCTTGTAGCGTTGTCATTTTTTAAATCTGTACCCTTACCTGTCTTCAGCCTCATTTCCGGGTCTTCTTCCCTGCGGGAGTGGGTGTGTCGCTCCTTTTCCCCAACAGGGAGCTCTGCACAATGTCTCCTGGGAGTGAGTGATGAGAATCCCAGGAGACACGATGTGCTGTAATCTCGCGGTTCACGTGACTCGGCAAGCGGGTCATGTGATGTGGGCGGCTACGAATTCTCCATTTTAGGTATGGAGTATCCTGCTGGGCTTCACAGTGCCCACAAACAAGATGGAAACGTCCATCTATGGATTTTTATAAAATATAGTTTGCAGGAGAAAACAATTCCTGGCGGCTAGAAGATTGGGACACACGACTTCCTTATTTATCCCGGGTCAGTCTTGAGTCAGTCAGTGGTGGAGTAGGGTGCTCCGGACCTTCCACTCGAGTCTGCTCTCACCCAGGGACCAGACAGACTAGGCAGCTAGGCAGGCAGGCTCCTGCAAACCCCTTGCTGCATGAGACAATCTGCAGCCCCTAGGACCAGCTCCTTCCTCCCCTTAAACCCCCTCTTCTTGCAGGCAAACATCTCCAGTTAGGACCCTGTCTTTTTAGGGTATTCTACCTCCACTGCAACCGTCCTATGGCTCTCCCCCTCTCCTCTACCCCTCATCGCCACCCACACCGTCACCCACAATCAAGGCATCCCCCTTCGCCGCCTCCCTGGCTCAGTTCTGCGGCTTCTCTGCGATCCCTCCGGCATCTGCGCCAGCCTGGTCACATTCGCGGCCGCCGCGTCTTAGGAAAGACCGCAGCTTCAGCCGCGGCGCCGCTCCTACGCCCAGGAAATAACCTATAAACTGCCCAGAATACCACCCCTACCCCTGGAGGATCCCATCCACCCCCAGTCAACCATCCAGTTCACTACAGCCAGCCATCCACCCAGCTGACAGCCCCCCAGCCTATGCCCTGTGGCTCGGTCGGTGGCCATCTTGGTACACCCCAGAAACAGAGACACCTCTCACCCCCCCCCCTTCTTCCTTCACAACCAATACTGCTTGATCCGGGGTTCTTGTCAGATCGCCTCTCGGGGATCAGGAAGTAATTTTTTTCCCTAGCTTCAGCACATTGGCTCAGCACGACCAGGTTTTTTTTGCCTTCCTCTGGACCAAGCCGGGATAGAGGATTCAATGAATCTCCCCTCCATCGCCATTTAAATACCATAGCCCCCCCCGCCCCGATGACTGCGACTATGGCTCATCTGCAATATTCTGCAGAAACCATTTGGGGTCTGAGGCGATTCGCCATAGTATTACCAGCCATCACCAAAAAGGCCTTAAAATTAGAGCAACTATTGAGAACCGATCGACGATCGACAATCAAAAGTTTCAGCCATTTACCCCAGCTTAAGCACATATCATGTGCTCTGATCAATGCAAGATTGGCAGTAAAACACCGATCAGAAATCCATGATTTCATTCTACAATACGATTTAGACTGCCTTTTTATTACAGAAAGCTGGCTTACAGCCGACTGTAACAGCATTCTAGGAGAACTGGTGCCAGAAAACTACCGTATTATAATGGAAAACAAATAGGGCAAAGAAGTGGAGGCCTGGCGGTGATCCACAGGATTTATCTTGCGATCACCAAACCAGTCCTTCAAAATCCTCTTCCATTCATGGAAACCCTTACTCTACAACTGCAAACAAATCCCCAGGAGACCGTCCGCATTCTTCTCTGCTATAGGTCACCCGGGCCAAAATCGCAGCTTCTCACATCATTGACGGAGTTTATCTCCACTTATACCCTTAACAGCAAACACCTTTTGCTGCTCGGGGACTTTAATCTCTGGGCAAACTCCTCACAGGATCTTGTTGCCGACGCCTGTATTGACCACCTGGAAGGATTAGGGCTTCAGCAACTAGTATGTGGGCCCACACATGTTTCAGGTCACACGCTTGACTTAATTTTCAGACAAAATCTGAAAATAAGCATTCTGGAAAATGAACCATTGCCATGGACTGATCACCATGCAATTAAATTCATAATTTCCAAAATTCCCCCATTGATAAAAACACCCAAGCCGGTGACAATACACTGGACTAGATCTCAGAAGAAGCTCCATTCGGAACTCTTCAAATCCACCTTTGGGAAATAAAATAAAAATAATCCAACCACTTCGAACAGCCTCAGAAACACTGGATGCCATAAATGCAGCCCTACTACAGTCAGCCGACTTAGTAGCACCGAAACGCAAAACCCGCATCCAGAAAAACAAGTCCGGCTGGTTCAACAACCAGCTGTCACTACTGAAGCAAGAGCGCAGAATGGCGGAAGCCGCTTGGAAAAGAAGCGCTTCAGAGGAGAACCTCATCACCTACAAGGAAATAACAAGAAAATATCATAAAGAAATCTTCAAAGCCAAGAAACATAATTTTTCTGTGGCTATCAACAGCGCTTTATATCGCCCCCGTGAACTCTTCAAGCTGGTCACTCAGACCATGAATCCAGGTTGCCTGGAAGCCCCCAATTCAGATACCCAAGAATTTTGCGAGGAACTATCGGATTTCTTCATTAATAAAATTGAGGGAATCCGGGAAAGCATTCGGCAAAACAATACCCCCCTCAACCCCCCCCCCCCCCCCCAATCAACCACATAACACCCACAGAAACCATCGACAATCAACAATGTTCACTCTGGAACCCATCTCCATCGATGCCACTAAAAATATCATCGGTACTTTGCGAAACAGCACAGCGCCTAATGATATTATCCCCACTAAACTGCTGAAGGAATGTGCCGACATCTTGGCACCGCCTATCACGCAGCTTATAAATCAGTCATTTAAGGAAGGCATAGTGCCCTCCCTGCTGAAAGAGGGCACAATCAAGCCCATTTTGAAAAAGCCTACCCTGGATCCCAAGGACACAACTCACCGCCGTCCCATAACAGGCCTTAACGTTCTCTCCAAGGTAATGGAAAAAGTAGTGGTACAACAGCTGCAACACCATCTAGATACCCATAATCTACTTGATCCATTTCAATCAGGCTTCCGTCCCGGACACGGAACGGAAACAGCATTACTCAAAATATGGGATGACGCTCTCGAGGCTGCAGACGAAGGAGAATCCTCTCTCCTGGTTCTGCTGGACCTAACCGCAGCCTTTGACACTGTAGACCACAAACTTTTATTGACTCGGCTGGCTGAGGTAGCCAGAGTCGCAGGAGGTGATCTACCATGGTTTTCCTCCTTTTTGGAAAACTGATCACAAACGGTGAAATTGGGACCTTTCACTTCTGAAAAACGCACAGTGTCATGTGGAGTCCCTCAAGGATCCCCTTTTGTCACCGGTGCTCTTCAACATCTATCTTCGCCCTCTCTTCGAAATTATCAGTAGCCAAGATCTACTTTATCACTCATATGCAGACGACACGCAACTGTATTTTCGCATTTGCAACTCTGTCTATGGGAAGGCCCTGCAATATCTATGCGAAAAGATAGAAGCCCACAATTCCAATCGCGTTCTGCGATCCACCGACCAAATACTGATCAAGGTATCCAACGCCAGATATAAGTCCAAAGGAGAAAGAAGGTTTGCTGTCCAAGGTCCCAGACTATGGAACGCTTTACCAACCAGCATTCGGTTGGAGGAAAACCACCTGACCTTCAGAAGACAGATTAAAACTCTGCTCTTTTGATGTCAAGAGAGACAAACAACAAGCGCCCAGAGGCGATTTGGTTCACATGTGCCGCGCTATATAAGTTTTTCATTCATTTACCAAGGTAAGAGCGGCAGAATGATTTAAAAAAAAAACAGCGTAACCCCTACTTTAAGGCTTACCTGTAGGTGCTTGCAATATCTCTGAGACCTACACGGTCTCTGAGCGACGACTGAAAGGACACCCTGTGCTGTTTCAAGCCGGGGTTATGCAGTGAAACGGGTCTCCTGCTCATGCCACGTCACGCGACGCGACTGGCCAGTCAGAGAGCCAGAGTTTGTGGCCCCCAGAAGAAGAGGGGTGAAGATGTATGTTTGCTGCCAGCGTGGAAGGTGGCTACATCGCTGCTTCTACTCCAGGTAAGTGTCACATAATGGGCTACTATGCAATGCATAGTAGCCCATTATGCTTTACCACTGCAGGGAAAGATAGAGGAAGTAACACCCATCAGGGTTTACTTTCTCTTTAAAGATTGGGATTAGGGAAGATTTCTGTAAGGCCTCGTACACACGATCGGACATATCCGATGAAAACGGTCCGCGGACCATTTCCATCGGATATGTCCGATCGGGAGTTTGATCCGATGGCGTGTACACACCATCGGATCAAATTCCCCGCCGCCGGACGGCGCGGTGACGCGGCGGTGACGTTGACGCCGCTACGTCACCGCACCAGGAAGTAAAACACTTCCGCGCATGTGCCGAATCCATTCGGCGGCGGCGGTGGGGGACGACATGTCTGCTGGTAAGTGTACTAACCAGCAGACATGTCGGGCGGACAGATTCCCACCGGATAGATTTCAAAGCATGCTTTGAAATCTGTCGGGTGGACAAATCTGTCCGCTAGCCCATACACACGAGCGGAGATGTCTGCTGAAACGAGGCCTAAGATTTTACACAGGAATGATCAGCGCCCCTCCAGAGACACTATGATGAGTCTCACAATAGGGGTCTGAAAGGTACGGGATTTAGGGGGGACGAGATGGTGAACACGGAGTGGGGGGGGCAATTTTATCAAAAAGACGTCCAGATAGGAATCAAAAATAATTTTACAGCTGAATACAATTGCTCCAGCATCTGTTTTATGCATCTTAGTATGTTTATATAGGTTTAGCAGTTATTGATGATTATAAATAAAGTTTGGTATGAATTTAGTGATATATAATGATATAGAAGATATTTAATTTATTCTGGACTATAAATGGTTACGGAATCTGGGAGGGGGTGAGTGAGTGAATAACTTGTATAGCGCTACACATGCAAACTGAATCGCCTCAAGGCGCTTTTTTCCATCCGACGTCCTCCTAATCCTTCAGAAGAGGTGGGTCTTGAGTTTTCCCCTGAAGGCCCGATGGTTTTCTTCCATGCGGATGTCCGTTGGTAGAGCGTTCCATAGCCATGGTCCTTGGACTGCAAATCTTCGTTCTCCCTTTGATTTGTAGTTGTATTTGGGAATGTGGAGGAGGTATTGGTTAGATGATCGGAGAGAGCGATGGGTGGTTTAGTGTTTTATTTTCTCACATAAGTATCGAGGAGCCTTTCAGAGGGTCTTGAATGTGATCCGATCCTTTACTGTTAGCCAATGAAGGGACCTCAGGGATGTGGTGATGGATTCCCAGGGTTTCTTTCCTGTTACCAACCTGGCTGCTGTGTTCTGAACGACTTGTAGGTGTGAGATCTGGTATTTTGGTAGTCCTAAGTAGAGGGAGTTTGCGTAGTCGAGTCGAGAATTGATGATTTTTCCGACTACTTCAGCTGTGTCCTCTTCTGAGATGAAGGGGATGAGTCTGCGCAGTAGGCGGAGAAGTTAGTGGGATCGGCTGACTACTGATCCTATTTGCGCATCCATCGACATCTGAGTCAAAGGTTACTCCCAGTTGTTGTGTCCCTGATCACCGCCACACCAGTTGTTGTGTCCCTGATCACCGCCACACCAGTTGTTGTGTCCCTGATCACCGCCACACCAGTTGTTGTGTCCCTGATCACCGCCACACCAGTTGTTGTGTCCCTGACCACCGCCACACCAGTTGTTGTGTCCCTGATCACCGCCACACCAGTTGTTGTGTCCCTGATCACCGCCACACCAGTTGTTGTGTCCCTGACCACCGCCACACCAGTTACAGTGTCCCTGATCACTACCACACCAGTGCACTGTTGCCCCACCTGCCTCCTAGCCTGTTTATTGACCATGTGTCTGCCTGCTGCCTGAACCAATCCTTTGCCTGTTTGATGACTGTGTCTCTGCTTGTGCCTGAACTGACCCATCTGCACATCCCACGACTATGGGCCAGATTCAGGTAGATGGGAGCATCTTTAGTCTGGAGTAACGTTTCTCATTTACGTTACTCTGCCGAAATTTTAGGAGCAAGTGCTGTTATTCGTGAAGCACTTGCTCCTAAAGTTTTGGCAGCGTATCGTAAATGAGCCGGCGGAATTCAAATTGGGCGGGTACGAGGCGTGTATTATTTAAACTAGGCGCGATCCCGCGGCGAACGTACTGCGCATGCGTCGACTGTTAATGCATCCCAGTGCGCATGCTCCAAATTCTGTCAGTGAATGTCAATGACGTCAAATCCCCATTCAGGGACGTTTTACGCAAATGACGCAAATTGTTTTTTTTTCGACGCGATGACGACGGCTATACTTAACATAGGATACTCCACTAGGGGGCTGCTTTATCTTTACGCCGCGTATCGCTTACGGAAACGTCGGCAAGTCACTGCGTCGCGCCCGAATACGATTGTGAATTGCCGATTCCCGCTGATTAACATATTTTCGGCGTTAATCAGCGGGAACGCCTCCAGCGCCATTTTTAAAATTGCAGTTGCGATGCGATGGCGAAATTCAATTACGCCGCTCGCATCGGAACTCCAACCCGGCGTTTCTTGTTTTCTGGTTACAGAAAACAAAAACGCCGGCTTAAAGTGACAGGCTGGAGTATCACTGATTCTGGCCCTATATATCTGCAAGACACCACACCAGTGAACATGGCATTCCTGTAAACAGTGAACAGGTATTTGCACCCACTTCCGGGAATGATTACCACGGGAGTCACTCCACTTCCCACCCCCTCGCTGCCTTCTGGGAAACACACTGATCCCAGGAGACAGTGGGGACCACTGGGAAGATCTTAGACTCAACACTTAGCCATAGTTGTTCCATCTAAACTTTCTTCCATAGGAGGCAAACAACTTCAGAGTAGGGGTGCTATGCTGTGGAATGCCCTTTCCATGGAACTTAAGATGACACCAAACCTGCACCTCTTCAGTTTTTTTCAGTTTTTGTCCAGGCTTACGGATAGATTGGGTTTTATTTTTCATACACTCTGCCCCTTCATTAAAGCAGTCAGTCTTGCAATTTTAGTGATTATGCCCCTGGAACGGCCCTGACTACTCAGACACCAATGATGTCATGTACTCTTTCTATAGATTTCCTTGTTTCTTTTTCTTTTATCATATTTTCTGAAGCTCCATGGCCTTTTTCTTTTGTTCACCTAAGGACCGGATACTCTTTTTGTCTCTGTCATCTTTTCTTTTCTTTTTCCTTTATTACTGTGGATTGATTCAAGGTAACATCTAACCAGCGGCGCTTAGACGCTCACCCCCCCAGTGGGTATTTGGCGCCTAACCAAGCTCAAAAATCAATCAATCAATCAACGCTCTGTGCTATTAACGCATGTGCAGTAGGGAACTGGGCAGTAAAGCTACAAGGCTTCACTTCCTGATTCCCTCACGGAGGATGGTGGCAGGGGTAGTAGAGAGATGAGCGTTTGCTCGTCTTCTGCTGCTGACATTGTGGGTACGCTGGACAGTTAAGTGTCCATTTATTAAAAGTCAGCAGCTGCAGTATTTGTAGCTGCTGGCTTTTAATAAAATAAAAATTGCGCGACCTCCGCTTTAAGGAGCAGATGTCTGTCACACCCTTAACAACTTGTAACTGCCATAGCTGTTAAAGTGGAGGTTCACCCTAAAAAAAAATTGTAACAAAACGTTGAGAAGATTCATTACACTGCGGGTATGCTGGGGGTTTATCTACCTTTTTCCGTACATCCCTCGGCTTCTGGGTACGATTCTTGCTGGACTGGGCATTCCTAGTTGATTGACGTTCCTCCAACCGGCGCATACTGCGCGTCGCGACTTTTCGACAGAAGCCAAACATCATTGCGCAGGCGCCGTATAGAGTCGGCTCTATACGGCGCCTGCGCAGCGACGTTCGGCTTCTTTCGGTAAGTCGTGATGCGCAGTATGCGCCGGTCGGAGGAACGTCAATCAACTTGGAACGCCCAGCCCTGCAAGAATCATACCCGGAAGCCGAGGGATGAAATGGCGATAATGAGGTATGTACGCAAAAAAAAAAACAGCATACCCGCAGTATAATGAGTCTTCTCAATGTATTGTTAGAATTTTTTTTAGGGTGAATCTCCACTTTATGAGTGGGCAGCTGGCGTGTCCTTAACATCCATGAATCATCTGCAGAATTAAAAAATTAAGAAAAATAACAGCGTGTTTTTTTAAAGTGGTGTGGGGGTCCTACCAAAATCCATACCAGACCCTTATTTGAGCATGTAGCCCAGCAGGCCAGGAAAGGGGGGAGGTGAGTGAGTGTCCGTCCCCCCCCTACTGAACGATATCATGCCACATGCCCTAAACATGCAGGAGTGCTTTGGAGCAAGGGGGCTCCCCCCTTGGCACCTTGTCTCCATGTTGATGAGAACAAGGGCCTCTTCCCCACAACCCTGGCCAGGTGGTTGTGGGGATATGCATGTGAGGGGCTTATCAGAATCTGGAAGCCTCCTTTAACAAGGGGGGCCTCCGATCCCACCCTCCCCCATGTGAATGAATATAGGATACATAGCACTCTTATTCACCAAAAAAGTGGTAAAAGTCAGTAAAAACACACAGCCAGTTTTTGACAAGTCCTTTAATCTGCCCCCTAAAAAATAAATATCCCCAGAAGTAGATCCAACATCAATCATGATGAACACCACGCTGAATGAAAAAATAACCTGACCCACACTGACGCTTGGCTCCCACCAATTGACAACTCTGCAGCCTCCCACCACAAAATAAAGTAAGGGGCGGGGCATTAAATTACATCACTGAGCGACTCCGCCTCTTATGACATCATCCACCCAGCACACCATGGTTATTGGGGGCCTAGTATGGATTTGGGATCCAATGCTGTTTTTCTTTTCTTAATTTTAAATGTTTGCAATTCTCTAGTTTACATTCTACTGTCATCGGCGAATCCCGCTGGCAGCAGATGACTTATGCTTGATAAGAACATGGCAGCGGCCCAATCCTTCACAAGGATAACAGTTACTGCTTGTTAAGGACCCTGGCTATAACCAGCATAAAATTACCACAAGCTTTAACTACTAAAGTACTGCACAACTTAATAAAATAGCTTGTGCGGTATTTTAGTAGAATGTTTTTGCGCATTTCAAAAGAAATTCTAAACGCTAAGCAGTATTTTACATTTTCAAAAATCTCCCTTTTAGAAAATATCTGGGAGTGTTTACTTTCCAAAATAAGGTCATTTTGTTAGTGTTTCCACTGTCCTGGTGCTCCAGGGCCTCTAAAAATGTGATAGGTAGTCAGGAAATTAGATGTGTAATTTATGATCCTTGAGGGCCAAAAGGTGCTCCTTGGATATTGGGTCCCTCTATGCATCTAGGATGTAAAAAAAAGTGTCATGCCATGTACACACAAACGTTTTTAATGTCCTGGAAAAAACAACGTTTTTCTCGATGTGATTCTTGTCAAGCTTGCCTTGCATACGCACGATCGAGCAAAAAAAATGCTCGAGCAAAGCGCGGTGACGTACAACACATACGACAGCACTCTAAAGGGGAAGTTCCATTTGGATGGTGCCAACCTTTGGGCCACTTTTGCTAATTTAATGTTAGTAAAGACGATTCACGCTTTTCAGTCTTCGTGCTTTTCAGTCTGTTAAAGCGTGACGAATGTGCTATCTCCATTACAAGCACTAGTTTTACCGGAACAAGTTCTCCCTTCTTATAACTTGCTTATGAGCATGCATGTTTTTTTCCCGTCGTTAAAGCCTACACACGACCATTATCATGACATGAAAAACTACAAGAAAGATTAGTGTTGTACATTTTTAATGGTGTTTTTCACGTTGAGAAAAATGCTCTGGAGCCTACACACAATCATTTTTAATGACCAATTTAAAAAATAGCATTTTTCTCGTCATGAAAAACGGTCGAGTGTACGCGGCATTACATATGCGGTACCCTCATATTTGGGAGGAATAGCAGTATGTGTTTTGGGGTGTATTTCTTAGTATGCCTATGCTGTGTGTGAGAAATAACCTGCTCCCCCTAATTAAAAAAAAAAAAAATTACAGCTTCAAAAAACTCACCATACCTCTTATTAAACACCTTGGATTGTCTACTTATAAAAAGGGGATCATTTTGAGGGATATTTATACTGTTTTGGCCTTTTAGGACCTCAATATATATATATACCAGTATATCCCATAGTTTGTAGTCTATAAGTTTCCTACAGACTAAAAAATAAACACTGATTTGGGTTATTTTTACCAAAGAAATGTATCAGAATACAGTTTGGCTTAAATTCATAAAGAGAATTTTTATTTGCAAAATGTTATCACAGAAACATTGTTTTTTCAAAATGTATATATATTTTTTATATATATATATATATCAGAAAACGAAAAACCTAGCAGGGATTAAATACCACCAAAAGAAAGCTCTATCTGTCTGAAAAAAAAAATACATTTAATTACAGTGTTATATAACTGAGTAATTCTCATTCAAGGTATGAATGTGCTGAAGGGCAGGAAGGGGGTAAAAGTGTCTGATACTGAGGTGGTTAAATGTACAGCGACCCTCCTATTACCCCCTCGCATCCACATCCTATTATTGTGGAACCAATACCATCCAAATTATTCTTACTTTCATTTCCCAAAGTTATCCGTCTACAAGGAGACCTGTATAGATCAAATGACGGCACCAATGAGGATGGAGGAGGACCAGAGTCACATGACTGAGAAGATACTAAACTTCACCCTGGAGATCATCTACCTGCTGACCGGAGAGGTGAGGAGGATTCTGGGAGGTCACATGACATAGCTATTATTTCCATTAATAAAACACAGACCCGACCGGACAGATGAGGAGGATTCTGGGAGGTCACATGACATCATCTTATTTCTAATAATTAAACACAGACCTGACCGGAGAGGTGAGGAGGATTTGGGGATTCTAACATGATATTCTATTGGTTCCTCAATACAGAGATTTCCTCTTGTTAAGTCAGGTGATCATATGACCATCATGTTGCCCCCATTTGACTCCCTAAAACCTGAGAGACACAACATGGAGAAGATTCTAGAAGTCACCAAGAAGATGATGGAGCTGATGACAGGAGAGGTGAGCGGTGCCAGGAATTCTGGGACATTATCCAGTAACAGACAAGGGATGTGTCTGGATGGTGACTGTATCATTGTGTGTGTCAGGTTCCTATAAGGTGCCAGGATGTCACTGTCTATTTCTCCATGGAGGAGTGGGAGTATATAGAAGGACACAAGGATCTCTACAAGGACGTCATGATGGACAATCAGCCGCCCCTCACATCACCGGGTAAGAGGAGACTTTATTGTAAAGGAGAGAGCAGTACGGAGGCTCCACCTCGATCCCCCATCATCTGATGAACACATAGAAACAAAGTATTCAATCAGTGTGTGTGTTTCCTACAGATGGATCCAGTAATGGGAACCCACCAGAGAGATGTCCCCGTCCTCTGTATTCCCGGGATTCCACACAGGAAGGTCACACCATCCCCCATCATCATCAGGTAGATGAGGAACAATCACTGATAGTATCATTAGGATCTGTACATTATCTGCATTGTTACCATTGATGTGATTTGTATTCTATATTCAGAGTGGAAATCTGAGAGATTCTAAAGTTGAAGTCAAAGAAGAGATAAAAGAGGAGGATGGGGTGATGGAGGAGTCAGAGTCTCTAAAAAAACAAAAAGATCTGTACCAGGAAACCATGGTGGAGTCATCCAGATACAGAAACCCCCCAGAGAGATGTCCCCGTCCTCTGTATTCCCGGGATTCCACACAGGAAGGTCACACCACCCCTCACTATTATAAGGTTGGTGGAATGGAGCATCTAGTTTGGAGAGCCCTGATCTAGAACATGACTAGACTTGTAGAGATGATGTATGGATTTTTTTACGTATGCTTATAGTTTACAGATGATATTTTCTTTATCGTACACCACGGGACACAGAGCCTCTATTCATTACATAGTGGGTTGTATGGTCACCAGAGGTGATTGGACACTGGCACAACCAATGAAGACAAGTTCCCCTTCATATAACCCCTCCCCTAAGGGAAGTTCCTCAGTTTTTTCGCCAATGTCTAAGGTGTTGGACGTGAGGAGGATGTGCTGAAGGAAGCTTTGCCAAAGAAACCCTTGGGGGGTAAAAAAAGCTACACTTTTGGGTCCATCCAAGACGCCTAAAACTTTATGGCAAAATTGGATGGTATCCGGGGCTTATGGATGAGGTGTTGCCTGTAATGTTTCTCTTCAGAGGACTGGGCTCTGGGGTCCAGCACTTTCACTATTATGAGTGAGTGAGTGAGTGAGTGAGAAACTTATATAGCGCAGCACATGCAAACTAAATCACCTCTGGGCACTCGTTGTCTATTATACGCTAAAAGTCCTGGCAGAGTCTTTTACAAGGCCCAGGGAAGAGGTCTCCATGAAGTAGGAACCCATATCCCTGAAGGTTGGCACACATACCCCACCATGATGGGGGAAGATTGGTTCTGCTTGGCAGAAAACCTGCGGCGGGACAAGCTCAGCCAGGAAAGAGTCCTAAGTTTTAAACTTAAGGACCTTTCCAATTTAGAGTAGGTGTATTTTTTCTGGCCACCACTGGGGAGAGTAAAGAGCTGAGTTCCACTCACCATGCTCCAGAGCAGTGGCAGTTCCTTCAGACAGCACACTTCTTCTGCTGCATAAGCTCTGCCTTAGACGGCTGCCTTCCTCCTCCTCTCAGGCAGGTATCAGGGGTATCTCCCTCACATTTGATCACATTGCCATTAACCTCTAGGACGCGTGCACCGGGGGGGCATGCTTTATACTGTTTGCAATGGGAGGGGGCAGGCCTGTGTGCAGGCATGCTATACAGACGGCATTCACAGGCAGGAAGTAATAAGAGAATATCACAAGCCTGCAGATTTCCTTCAAGGGACACAGCAGAGTAAAGGGCACATAAGATCTCCATGTAGTTGGCTGAGCACTCCCAAAGGTAAGACACCTACTCTAGCATGAAACTGTGTTATTAGTTGCATACTTATAAGTAGTTTGCTAAACTAGCACAGTAGTATATGCATTTGTTGTTACCTTGGCTTTGCTCGGTAATATTTCTTCCCAAAGAAGAAGCTCTGGGACTAAAAACAAAAAAGCATCGCAGCCTAAGACATGGTGATCAAGCCGTGCCCCTGCTCTGTACCTTCTTCTCCTGTGATATCTGACACACTTATACAGGATGAGCCATTACCTCTATCAGGCGTATCAGCCTTTCCTGTGGTGCCTGTGCATGCACATATCACTGAAGACTCAACAGCACTGGACAACTTAGAATGGAGATTTGCTGCATTAATCATTTTAACGGAATGGCCCGTGGGATCCAGAGGCTCTCAAAGGGTGTGGGGTACTCCTGTTTCAGCTTCACTGATGACTCTTGTGCCTAAAGTCATCCTATGTCCACTAGGGGCATAGGATGACTAAGAAATGATATCTTGGATTACATGAGATGGGACAGTAATGATAATTCACAATGTATTCCAGGATATCTTGAAATATTACAGGTTGTTGATTCTAAACCCAACAGGTCAATAGAAAGAGTGATTCATTCAATGTGGGAACACAGACTGTTAAGGTGTTTAGTGTCATCTGCTACTGTCATGTAAATGAACCTTAGCCTGGCTCTCAAGAACCTTTCATTGTGTGATGCTAATTGACACTGTATTGTGTGAATTTCTATTGATGATAAATGTGTATTGTATAGCAGGTGAGAAGAGCTTATCTCTGAGTGACCTTGTCTGGGTAAATGATTAGTAATTAGCTCATGTAGATTATCTCAGAGTCAGAATGTCTGTCTCCTAAAAAGATGTGTATTGAGTTCCTTGTGTCATGTTGTGGGTGGAGTTAAGCTATTGTTCCTTGGGGTTTCTAACTGTATAAGAGCCTGAGTTTACCATTAAAATGTCTATCCGTTTGGAACCAGAGAACAGAGCTGTGTGTCTTGTTTTTGAGGAATCCTATGGGTCGTGTTCGTCTGCTGGATTATGGAGTGCCGATAAGCTGTCGTGGGTTGGCGAAATGGAATATCGTAAACGGCGTTAACCCCTGACCGTTACAATCGCAAAGTCCTCATAAAAGGACAAAAAGCGAAGCATATCTCCTTCTGTTGTTTTAGATCTCCTTGCAGAAAGATCTGAGGAGGAGGAGGCTCCATCAGGGGATGAGGAGGAGGAGGGGTCAATGATATCAGAAGAATCTTTTTCTGCTTTCCAGGTTCTAAAGTTACAGGTGCAGTGTTATGCTGAAGCAGTACGCTCTACATTCAGATTACCCTCTTCTGAATTAACTGAATCACCTGTCTCCTCTCTGGGTTAATTTAAATCCCTGCAGGCTGTCTGTGCCTTTCCGAATCATTTTTTATTGGAGAATCTGATTTACGCAGACTGGAAAAACCCAAATAAGCGTTTTTCTCCCCCTAGGAAGTTTGAAGATCTTTATCCTACGAAGTTTACCTAACTTGTCCGGTGGACAGTGCTCAGGTATTTAAAGATCCTTCTGAGAAGTAGTTGGAATCTTTACTTAAATCTCCCTTTCTCCTGGCAGGCGCAGTAACCCAACCTGCTGTGACGGTGGTATGTATAAGTGAGTGAGTGAAAAACTTATATAGCGCTGCACATGCAAACTGAATCGTCTCTGGGCGCTCGCTTGTCCCATTTTTTCCTTTGAACTCAAAAGTGATGGGTTTTGATCTTTCTCCTGAAGGTCAAGTGATTCTCCTCCAACCGAATGCTGGTTGGTAGAGCGTTCCATAGTCTGGGGCCTTGGACCGCAAATCTTCGCTCTCCTTTGGACTTGTATCTGGCTTTGGGAATTTGGAGTAGATGTTGATTGGTGGATTGCAGAACGCGATTGGGGTTTTTGAGGGGTATTTCCCAGAATACACTTATGCGTCAGACAGAGTGCTTTGAAACGAATTCTGTCTTTTATTGGCAACCAATGAAGGGCTCTCGGTGAAGGTGAGATTGATTCCCATGTTTTTTTCCCAGTCACAAGTCTAGCAGCCGTGTTTTGAACCACTTGCAGACGGGTGATTTGGTACTTTGGGAGTCTGAGGTAGAGGGCATTTGCATAGTCCAGTCTAGAGTTAACAATTGTTCCTACCACGACTACTATGTCTTCTTTGGGAATAAATGGAATAAGTCTGCGTAGTAGGCACAGCAGATGGTGAGATCCGCTCACTACTGACCCCATTTGTGAATCCATTGTCATGTAGGTGTTGAAGATGACTCCTGGACTTTTGACTTTTGTGCTAGGGGCAATGATTTTGCCCAGAATGGGCGGAGGTGTCCAAGTTGTTGCAAGTTGGTCCTTTCGATTGGAGTGAAACAGGAGAAGTTCGTTTTTTGAACCGTTGAGTTTAAGATAACTCTTTGTCATCCAGTTTTCTATCAAAGAGAGGCATTTCTCTAGACCGAGATGATGATCCTTTTTGTTGCAGATGCTAAAATACAATTGTGTGTCATCCGCATAAGAGTAGTAAAGTAACTTTTGGCTGCTGATGATTTCAAAGATAGGGCGGAGATAGATATTGAACAGCACCGGCGACTAGGGGGATCCTTGAGGGACGCCGCATGACACTGCGCGTTTTTCAGAAGTGAAAGGTTCCAATTTCACTATTTGTGATCGGTTTTCCAAAAAGGAGGAGAACCAGGATAGATTACATTCTGGCTACTTCAGCTAGCCGAGTCAGTAATAGTTTGTGATCTACCGTGTCAAAAGCTGCACTTGGGTCCAACAGTACTAGAAGACAAGATTCTCCTTCGTCTGCGGCCTTAAGAGCGTCATTCCATATTTTGAGCAGTGCTGTCTCTGTCCCGTGCCCAGGACGAAAACCCAATTGCAATGGATCAAGCAAATTATGGGTATCTAGATGCTGTTGCAGCTCTTGTACCACTACTTTCTCCATTATCTTGGAGAAGACGTTTAGGCCTGTTATGGGACGACAGTGTTTTGGGTCTTTGGGGTCGAGGGTGGGTTTCTTTAAAATGGGTTTGATTATGCCTTCCTTGAAAGACTGGTTTATAAGCTGCGTGATAGATGGTGCCATGATATCGGCACATTCCCTTAGCAGTTTGGTGGGGATGTCATTGGGTGCTGTGCTATTTCGCAGGGCACCGATGATATTTTTAGTGGCCTCGATGGGGATGGGTTTGAGAGTGAACTTCGTTGATTGCGGTGAGTTTATGTGGGTATTGGGTGAATGATTGGGGGGGGGGGGGTTGAAGGGTGTCACAGTTGGGGGCTTCAAGACAGAATGGATTCATGGTCTGGGTGACTAGCTTGAAGAGTTCACGGGGGTGGTTTGTGTCAGGTCTTAAAGGACCAGGTGAAACAGGGGGTTAAAGATCTGACTTCGGAGCAGATCATATTTTGGGAGAATATGCCTAGGGCCTTATGTTTTACAGTGGATGCCATTAGAGATTCTATCCAACAGGCATCTCGCCTCATGCTCCAGCTAGTACATATGCACAGAATTCTTTGGCTAATGCCACGTACACACAACCGTTTTTCTTGTCATGGAAATAAACAACATTTTTCTTGACGTGATTCCTCTCAGGCCTGCCTTGCATACACACAGTCGTGATAAAAAATGCTTGAGCAAAGCGCGGTGACGTACAACCCGTACGACGGCACTATAAGGGGAAGTTCTATTCGAATGGCGCCACCCTTTGGGCTGATTATGCTAATTTTCGATCTCATAACTTGCTTCTGAGAATGCGTGTTTCTTCCCCCCCCTCCCTGTCCCGCGTCGTTAAAGCATACACAGGACCATTTTTTACCATGAGAAAAACGACGAGAAAAAATTAAAGCAGGTTCTTAATTTTTAATGCTGCTCTGGAGCCTACACACGACCATTTTTTAACAACTAATTAAAAAAATTGCATTTTCTTGTCATGAAAAACGATCATGTGTATGTGGCATCAGTCATTGGTCAGCAGAAGCCCCATGCAAAAAGCTTTTGGCTAGTTTCCCCTTCCATGGCAAATGCCTCTTTGGGGACGATTTGGAAAAGTATATCCAAAAATATTTTGCCAGAGAAGAATAAACACAAGCGTCCTTGTTTTAAGCGTTCTCTCTCCACAGCTCCTAATAGATCTACCTCCAGCCAGTGGCGATTGCATTTTCAGCCAACCACAAAGGCTAAAGACCAGGCCCAAAAGAACAAGAAGCCGTGGGGTTCAAAATCTAACAAGCAAAACCTCAAAGCCTCTTTATGAAGAGGCACCCCTGCTCGGCTGAGTGGGGGAATGGCTCCGTCAATTTTCAGTGCCAGTGGGTAGTATCCACAGTATCCCTAGGATACAAATTGGAATTTAGAGAGATCCCATCTTCTCAGTTCCGAGGTTCAAGGCTCTCCAAAGTCCACTGAAAAGAGGATCCCTCTTCAAGGGTTTGGATCACTTGCTGTCTCAGGAGGTGATCACAGAGGTACCCCTAAACGAGCAAGGTTCAGGTTTTTATTTAAACCTCTTTGTGATTGCAAAACCAAATGGAGACATCAGACCCATTCTGGATTTAAGATCTCTAAATCAGTTTCTGAACATTTGCAATTTCCGAATGGAAACCATTCGCTCAGTGGTCGCCACCCTACAAGGCAGAGAATTTATGGCATAAATATGGTATGCTGCGCTGCGTGAATTAATACATAAATAACGAATATAAATGATGGAAATAAATATACATTAAATGCAAAAAATTTATACTTCATATAAAAAAGTATAAACAAGGACCAACACCAAGTGCTCAAATAAGTGACGATTAGCATCAAAGGAAGTAAAACTAAAATAAATATATTGAAAAATTTCATAGGTGTTAATATTCAACTATTTTATGCTTCTTTTAACCACTTGACTACTGGGCACTTAAACCCACTTAATAACCAGACCAATTTTCAGCTTTCAGTGCTCTCACATTTTGAATGACAATAACTCAGTCATACAACACTGTAACCAAATGAAATTTTTGTCCTTTTTTTCACACAAATAGAGCTTTCTTTTGGTGGTATTTTATCACCTCTGCGATTTAATTTTTTTTCACTATAAATGAAAAAAGAACGAAAATTTTGTAAAAAAATGAATTTTTCTTCATTTCTATTATAACATTTTGCAAAAAAGTAATTTTTCTTCATAAACTTGGCCTAAAATGTATACTGCTACATATCTTTGGTAACAAAACAATTTTTTTTTAGATATTATTTAGTCTGGGTGAAAGTTATAGGGTCTAAAAGCTATGGTACCAATTACTGAAAATTGATCAATTTGATCACACCTGAAGTACTGACAGCCTCTCTCATTTCTTGAGACCCTAACATGCCAGAAAAGTACAAATACCCCCCAAATGACCCCTTTTTGGAAAGAAGACATTCCAAGGTATTTAGAAAGAGGCATTGTGAGTTTTTTGAAGTTGTAATTTTTTTCCCACAATTCTTTGCAAAATCAAGATTTTTTTCATTTTTATTTTCTTTCCACAAAATTTTCATATTAGCGGGTTATTTCTCACACACAGGATATGCATACCACAAATTACACCCCAAAACACATTCTGCTATTCCTCCCGAGTATGGCGATACCACATGTGTGAGACTTTTACACAGCGTTGCCACATACAGAGGCCCAACATGCAGGGAGCACCATCAGGCGTTCTGGAACACCCAGACCAATTCTGACATTTCTCTCCTACATGTAAAAATCAACACTTATTTGCTAGAAAATTACATAGAACCCCAAAACATTATATATGCTTTTTTAGCAAAGACCCTAGAGAATACAATGGCGGTTGTTGCAACTTTTTATCGCGCATGGTATTTGCACAGCAATTTTTCGAACAATTTTTTTTGGAAATAAAACAGTTTTGTGCTTTTAAAAAAAAAAAAAACATTAAATTTAGCCCAATGTTTTTGCATAATATGAAAGATGAAGTTACGCCGAGTAAATAGATACCCAACATGTCACCCTTCAATATTGCACACGCTCGTGGAATGGCGCCAAACTTTGCGACTTAAAAATCCCCATAGGTGACGCTTTAAATATTTTTACTTGTAACATCATTTTAGTTGGAGAAGAGGTCTAGGGCCAAAATTATTGCTCTCGCTCTCGCTCTAACGTTCGCAGCGATACCTCACATGTGTGGTTTGAACACCGTTTTCATATGTGGGCGGGACTTGCGTATGAGTTCGCTTCTGTATACGAGCTCACGGTGACAGGGGCGCTGTATGCCCAGAGTATTGCGGAGTATGCCCAGAGTATTGCGGAGTATGCCCAGAGTATTGCGGAGTATGCCCAGAGTATTGCGGAGTATGCCCAGAGTATTGCGGAGTATGCCCAGAGTATTGCGGAGTATGCCCAGAGTATTGCGGAGTATGCCCAGAGTATTGCAGAGTATGCCCAGAGTATTGCAGAGTATGCCCAGAGTATTGCCCCCCCCCAGAGTATTGCCCCCCCCAGAGTATTGCCCCCCCCAGAGTATTGCCCAGCATTGCAGCAGGGATGGCTGAGGAGGGAGGGAGGGAGGGATGGATGGATGGATCTGTGACTGCATTTGTCACAGATCCAGCCCGCAGCACTGGCGCTGCCATCCGCTCCCTCCCCTCTCCTCTCACACTGTACCGATCGTTACAGAGAGAGGAGGGAGGAACCGGCGTCATCAAATGACGCCGGTCTTTTTACATCTGATCGCGCCGTCATTTACCGTGATCCGTGTGCGTGCCCCGTGTGCGCCCGGGAGCGCGACTCTGGAATCACGTTATATAACGTGATCCCAGAATTAAGCAACCACCTTGCCGCCGTTATTTTTCGGCAGGTGGTTGCTAAGTGGTTAAAGATTCGACATTTGTAAGTGCAATGAATTTTTTTTTTTATTAAATATAATTCAAACGTTACTACTCTGTCGGCATCCCTTTTCTTTTCTCCTTGGGCTATTTATTGGGAGTGATTGTTACAGGAACCCACTTGGATATTTGCTAAAGCAACCCAGCCAGACGTGTTGTTGATGCTCATAGATTTTATCTATCTGGTAAGCAGATTCTTATTAAGAGGTGGAGGTGGAGGCTCTCTTCTGTCCTGTAGAATCACAACTTTTCTGGGACATCTCTCTTAACTCACTGAAGTTGGGACTTACCCTAGAGTTGAATATTAACGCCTATGAATTTTTTCAATATATTTATTTTAGTTTTACTTCCTTTGATGCTAATCGTCACTTATTGGAGCACTTGGTGTTGGTCCTTGTTTATACTTTTTTATACTAAGTATTAATTTTTTGCATTTAATGTATATTTATTTCCATCATTTATATTCATTATTGATGTATTAATTCACGCAGCGCAGCATACCATATTTATTCCTTTGCATTTGTTTATCTGACATCTTTGCTGCAGCAGCACCCACTTTCTTTATCGTACATCACGGGACACAGAGCGCATAGCCATTACACTTGGGTTATATGGGTACCTTCAGGTGTGGACACTGGTGTAATCAATTTCACAGGAAGTTTCCTCCCTATATAACCCCCTCCCACTGGGAGTGCTTCAGTTTTTTCGCCAGTGTCTTAGGTGTTGGTCACGTCTAGCTGTCCCTCGGAGGTCTCGGGACCCAGGATAGCTAGCCGGATCCGTCCGAAGTGCTTCAAAGCCAAGGTGTACGGTACCCGGGCCCTGCTGGAGTGGGGTTTTGCCTATAATGCCTCTCCTTGGAGGGCTGGATTCTGGGCTCCAGTGCCTTAGTCTCTTCCAAGAACTAAACGCTACTGATGCCAGGATGCTATATAGGTCCAGGTGTGTGGGTTCCTTAACACAGGACCCCGGTCCCTGAAGGTCCAAGACAATACCCACGGAGATGGGGGAAGGTTGGGCCTCTTGCATTTTGCAATACCCTGCGGCGTGGAGCAGGTAAGAGGGAACCAGCGGGACTTGGTTCGACAGTAGGTATCCCCCTGGGGGTTCTGGGTCGGCTAATGGTATGCTTGTGCATCAGCCACTATCTCCACTATGTCTTTTGAGGCAGGATGGGATGTACTAATGTTTACCCAGATAACATGTAGGTATATGTATGCTTTTAAAGATATGTATTTTGCTACTCCCCCCAGATTTGCCTGTTAGCATGATACTGCAGCCCCATGTGCTATAGGGAGGAAATGCTGACAAAACTCCTGTTTCTTAGGAAGCCTATGGGGACAGCTTCCTCTATGTGTGCACTACAATAAAGATTAGTGTCTTGCCTGGTGTCTGTTGGGTTGCTAGCGCTGGTCCAGGCTTCTCCTCTGCTTTCTGCTTCCTCCATGTTGGTTTCAGCGTCAGCGTGCGTGGGGGGGGCGGGCCAGCAGCGTCAGGTCTCAAGCAAAGCATTTCCTGGCTGGTCATTCCCTCCTGAAAGCAGAGGAGGCTGAGGACACAGAGCGCGCAGCTGAGCTATTTCTGGCTAACAGTGACACCCAGTGGTGGTTTGTGGATCTTCAGGTCTGGACTTAGTCCATACTGACCAGAAAAAATAAATTAAAAAAAAGGGTTTTTTTCTTAAAGGGACTCAGCCTTAGATCTGGCAGTATCTGAGTCGGTGCAACCTTGGGCTCCAGCTAACGGGCATTGGTGTGGCAATACTCACAGGACCTTCCTCGGTATTGCCGCCTTCTCAGGCGTATGAAAATTTGGAATTTTTTTACCATAGCCTGTTCTTATTAATGGTTCACTTCTAGCTACAACAGTTGGGTGTTGGCTTTAGGGGTGTCTCAAGGTTGTGCAATGGCTCCCAAGGGATCAGGACCAGCTAAGGCTGCAAAAGGTACCAAAAAACTAAAGGGGTCTCCATCGGGGTCAGAGGATTTGGGCCAGGTTCTAGCGGTCCCACCCTCACCAGATAGACCACCGAACAGCATGTTGCAGGAGCCATTGAGGGTGCTAGGGGCAGAGGCGACCCCCAATCAACCCATTCCCGTTTATGTTACGGAAGAAATGCTAGCGACCACCCTGGGTGGGCTAGAGAAAAGGTTAACTGCTTTAATTGCCCGCTCTTTGCCAGGTGGCAAACGGGCTAGATCCCCATCACCTAGATCGGTGTTTTCAGATGCAGAGGTCCTCTCTTCGGAGGAATTGGACCCACAGGGGGATCAAGCGGACCCGAGTCCCGACGGTTCAGACATTGAAGGTTCCACTATAGATGAAATTTTTTCGGCTTCTCAAGCAGAGTGTCTGTGGATCCAGTCTCTGACGGATATGGTTCGCACTGCTTTTAAACTTCCAGTGTCATAACAATTAGCCCCCGCGGTATCCTCTTTAGGTTCCTTGAAGGCACCGTTGAGTGGTGCGTCTTTCCCGGTTCACCCCCTTCTGGAGAGCGTGATTTTTCAGGATTGGGCTCGACCTGATAGGATTTTTATCCCTCCTAAAAGGTTCACTATTCTCTATCCTATGGAAGAGGAATTTGCAAAGAAATGGGCACTCCCTACCGTGGACGCAGCCATTTCCTGCGTAAATAAATCCCTGACCTGTCCGGTTGAAAATGTCCAGATGTTTAAAGATCCAGTCGACAAAAAATTGGAGACCCTACTGAAGGCTTCTTTTACCACAGTAGGTGCCGTGGTTCAGCCAGCGGTGGCAGCCATTGGCGTTTGTCAGGCTTTAAAGGATCAGACAAAACAGATATTAAGGGACATACCGGCTCAGCAAGCTCGTGAATTGGCTGACCTCCCAAGGGCTCTCTGCTTTGCAGTAGATGCTATTAAGGACTCCCTTCAACAGGCGTCCCGCTTATCTCTGCTGTTGGTTCATATGCGTTGCCTTTTGTGGCTGAAAAACTGGTCAGCAGAGGCACCCTGCAAAAGGCTTTTAGCAGGATTTCCCTTTCATGGTGGGAGACTATTCGGTGAAGACCTAGATAAATATATCCAGACCATATCAAGTGGTAAAAGTTCTTTCTTGCCTGTCAAGAAAAGATCGCGTGGGCCCGTGTTTAAGCGACAGGCCTTCGCAGGCTCGGCCCCTTCAACTTCCCGTCAGTATCGACGGCCTCCCGGGCGTTCAGCATTTAATAGCCGCCCACAAGGACAAGCCACGGCAGGCAAGAGACCATGGTCTCGCAAGCCGGTTAAACCAGTCATCAAGTCAGATTCATGAAGGGGCGCCCCCACTCTTGGGTGGGGGGAAGGCTTCGGTTTTTCTCCGAAGTGTGGAAGGCCAGAATTCCCGACTCTTGGGTACTGTCCGTGGTAGCCACGGGCTACAAGCTGGAGTTTCGGGAAGTCCCCCCTCCTCATTTTCAGGGGTCAAGTCTTCCAAGCGACCCATTAAAGAGGGCCTCTCTTGTAAAAGCATTGGATCGTCTCTTGCTCCAAGGAGTAATTGTAGAAGTACCAACCCAGGAATGGGGTCTGGGATTCTACTCCAACCTTTTCATAATACCAAAGCCCAATGGCGACGTCAGGCCTATCTTAGACCTCAAACGCCTAAATCGCTTTCTAAAGATTCAGACCTTTCGTATGGAGTCCATACGTTCGGTGGCAGCCAGCCTACATCAAGACGACTTTCTAGCATCTATAGACATAAAGGATGCGTATCTGCACATGCCGATCTACCGGCACATCACAAGTTTCTTCGTTTTTTGGTAGATCACCGCCATTACCAGTTCGTAGCCCTCCCTTTCGGGTTGGCAACAGCTCCGCGGGTATTCACAAAGGTGTTAGCCCCGGTGCTAGCCGTCCTAAGGACAGAAGGCATTTTGGTCCTGGCATACCTGGACGATCTTCTGGTTATCGACAGCTCAGCTTCCAGCCTCAATCAGGCAGTAGTTCGCACAGTTCAGCATCTAGAGGAATTCGGGTGGATTGTGAACCAAGAAAAATCGATATTGAAACCCACAAAGCAGTTGGAATATCTAGGCCTTCGGCTAGATACAGACTGCCAGAGGATAATTTTACCTCAAGCAAAGGTCAGATCAATAACTCAAGCAGTTCAAGTGATCTTAGGCAAGAAGAGGCCGACTATTCGCCTATGTATGCGACTGCTGGGAAAGATGGTGGCCGCCTTCGAGGCAGTACCCTACGCCCAGATCCATACCAGATATCTTCAGGCAGCCATTCTCTCTGCTTGGAACAAGTCCATTCAGGCGTTAGATCGTCCGTTAGTGCTCTCCCCAGGAGTCCGGCGCAGCCTGTTTTGGTGGCTGGTCCCTCAAAATTTGTCAAAGGGGAAATCCTTTTGCCCCATCACGTGGAAGATAGTAACCACGGATGCCAGCCTGTCAGGTTGGGGGGCAGTTCTAGAAGGACAGACCCATCAAGGGCAGTGGTCGGAGGCAGAAAAACTGTTTCCCATCAATATCCTGGAGATCAGGGCTGCTCGGCTGGCCCTGATCGCCTGGACTCTCCCCCTTCAGGGTCTGCCAGTAAGGATACAGTCCGACAATGCCACTGCGGTGGCATACATAAACCACCAGGGGGGCACAAGGAGCCTAGCAGCCCAAAGGGAAGTAAACCTGATTTTCTCATGGGCCGAAGCCCATGTACCCTGCATCTCGGCGGTGTTCATCCCAGGGATAGACAATTCTCAAGCAGATTTTTTGAGTCGTCAACAGTTGCTCCCGGGGGAGTGGTCTCTTCACCCCCAGGTATTCCAAGAGATTTGCCAAAGATTCGGAGTCCCAGATGTGGACATTATGGCAACGAGATCCAACTAAAAATTGGACAAATTCATATCCCGAGCCAGGGATCCCTCGGCCTACGGGACCGATGCGTTGGTTTGCCCTTGGCACCAGTTTTCTCTCCTGTATGCGTTCCCTCCACTGCAGATGATTCCCCGCCTTCTACGGAGGATCAGGGTGGAGCGCAGGCCTGTGATCCTGGTGGCCCCAGCCTGGCCCAGGAGGGCTTGGTACGCACTCATCGTGAAGATGTCAGTCGGGGCGCCGTGGCCGCTCCCCCTGCGCCCAGATCTGCTGTCTCAGGGCCCAATCTGCCACCCTGCTTCACAGCAGCTAAATTTGACGGCTTGGCGGCTGAATCCCTAATTCTTAAGGGCAGAGGCCTCTCAGCTCAGGTCATATCTACGTTGATTCAGGCTAGGAAACCGGTCTCCAGAAATATTTATTACAGAGTCTGGAGAACCTATGTGGAGTGGTGCGAGTCTCAAAAATGGCATCTTCGAAAGTTTTTTATTGACAGGATCTTGCGATTCCTCCAGGTTGGCGTTGACAAAGGGTTGGCTCTTAGTACTCTAAAGGGGCAGGTGTCGGCTTTATCGATATGGTTTCAAAGACCCTTGGCCACCCATTCGCTTATGAAAACCTTCTTGCAAGGGGGTCTTGCATGTGAATCCCCCTATTAGAGCTCCCCTCTGCCCCTGGAATTTAAATCTGGTCTTGTCAGCTTTACAAAGGCAGCCGTTTGAACCTCTGACAGAAATCCCTCTTGTGCTACTAACCCGAAAGTTGGTTTTCTTGGTGGCTATGGCTTCGGCCAGAAGGGTTTCCGAGCTGGCAGCCTTGTCATGCAGGGAGCCATACCTTATTCTGCATAAGGACAGAGTGGTTCTGCGGCCTCAACCTTCTTTCCTTCCTAAGGTCATATCCAGTTTTCACTTGAATCAGGACCTAGTCCTACCATCCTTCTTTCCTACTCCCCAGTCCAGAGAGGAAAGACTGCTTCATACTTTGGACGTGGTTCGAGCCATGAGGGTCTATCTCAAGGCTACAGAGAAGATTCGGAAAACAGATGTGCTTTTTGTTCTTCCGGATGGCCCCAAGAAGGGTCAGCCGGCTGCCAAGTCTTCCTTGGCTAGGTGGATTAAGCAGCTGATTTTTCAGGCCTATGGTCTGAAGCGCGTGCCACCTCCCTTATCAGTTAAAGCCCATTCTACGAGGGCCATGAGTGCCTCCTGGGCGGCACACCATCAGATCTCTATGGCACAGGTTTGCAAGGCGGCAACCTGGTCTTCCGTACATACGTTTACTAAATTTTATAAGTTGGACGTTGCAAGGGGTACGGACGCAGCATTTGGGCAGGCGGGCCTACGGGCAGCAGTATAGAATCCTCTGGTCCGGGTCACGCCCCCTTTTTTCTGTTGGTGGAGTTACTTTACTTCCTGATAATTTTTTGTTTGGCTATTCTTGGCCTTACGGTCTCCCTCCCTTCATAGAGCATTGCTTTAGGACATCCCAAGTGTAATGGCTATGCGCTCTGTGTCCCGTGATGTACGATAAAGAAAAAAGGATTTTTAATAAACAGCTTACCTGTAAAATCCTTTTCTTGAAGTACATCACGGGACACAGAGCTCCCACCCCTCTTTTGGGGAACATTGTGTAACCTCGGAGGAATTGCTTGCTACAAAACTGAAGCACTCCCAGTGGGAGGGGGTTATATAGGGAGGAAACTTCCTGTGAAATTGATTACACCAGTGTCCACACCTGAAGGTACCCATATAACCCAAGTGTAATGGCTATGAGCTCTGTGTCCCGTGATGTACTTCAAGAAAAGGATTTTACAGGTAAGCTGTTTATTAAAAATCCTTTTTTTCCATCACATAAGATTATTTGGTTTCGTTAGTAATTAATCTTTGGTTCACATTAGACCTGCGCAGTATTTTTCACTGTTTCCACTTGCTTTTAGAGAATTTATGGCGTCTATAGACATCAAGGACGCATATTTACATGTGCATATCCATCCTGTGCACCAAAGATTTTTAAGATTCGCAGTAGAAGATCACTACTTCCAGTTTGTGGCTCTGCCCTTTGGTGTGGCTACCGTGCCCCAGGTATTTACTAAGGTGCTAGCCCCTCTGTTGGAAAATCTGAGAGCACAGGGCATAGCGGTAACAGCCTATCTAGACGATCTACTGGTGATAGATCAGTCATTGGCAGGATTAGATCACACTGTGCTCACCACAGTAAAATACCTGGAGCATTTAGGATGGATTGTAAACCTACAATTATCCTCTCTACAAGCCAAAGAAGGGTAGAGTATTTGGGAATGATCATAGATACAGCCCAAAGTAGGGTATTCCTGCTAGAGCCAAATAATAAGTCTCTAAAGGACCTGATCAACAAAGTCAAGGCAAAAAAGAGGCCGTCTATTTGCATGAGGCTATTAGGGAAGATAGTGGCCTCCTTCGAGGCTGTCCCTTATGCCCAATTTCATTCAAGACTACTGCAAGGCAGTATTTTAGCCGCCTGGAACAGGAAGATTGAAGCTCTGGATTTACCTATGCGCCAGACTCCACAAGTGCGCCAAAGCTTCAAGAACTTGCGGAAAGGAAGATCCTTTCTACCGGTCACCTGGAAGGTGGTATCTACGGATGCCAGCCTAATGGGCTGGGGAGCAGTGTTAGAAGAAGCTTCAGCCCAGGGAACTTGGGCCAAGACCAAAGAGAACCTGCCAATCAAAACATACTGGCGATTCAGGCAGTATATCTAGCTCTCAGAACCTGGACACACAGGTTACAGGGCCACCCTGTTTGGATTCAATCCGACAATGCTACTGCAGTAGCTTACATCAATCACCAAGTCAGGGTGCTTAAAAAGAGGTGAATCTGATTTTGGCACGGGCAGAAGATCATGTTCCTTGTCTCTCTGCAATCTTTATTCCAGGGGTAGAAAACTGGCAAGCGGATTATCTGAGTTGCCAGAAACAATTACCAGGAGAGTGGTCTCTCCACCCCGATGTCTTTCAGGCCATATGTCAGAAATGGGGGACCCCGGATGTAGACCTGCTAGCTTCCAGGTTCAACAGAAAGTTGGACAACTTTGTATCCAGGACGAGAGATCCTCTGGCCTATGGATCGGATGCGCTAATAATTCTCTGGAATCAGTTCTCACTGATCTATGCATTTCCTCCAATTGTTCTCTCACATAGGCTACTTTGCAGGATTAAGAAGGAGGGAATTGCAGTATTCCTAGTGGACCCAAATTGGCCCAGAAAGCCCTGGTACGCGGAAATCATAAAGATGGTGGTAGGTAAACCTTTGAAGCTTCTGCTTCGTCACAACCTGCTCTCGCAGGGTCCAGTGTTCCATTCTACCTTACAGAAGCTAAATTTGATGGTCTGGCTACTGAGACCCACATTTTGAAGAAACGAGGGATCTCGGGTCCAGTGCTTTCTACACTCATTAATGCTAGAAAGCCGGCCTCCAGACTTATCTACTATAGAGTCTGGAAGGCATATGTTTCCTGGCGTGAAACCAAGAAATGGAGTCCTCAGAAGTATGACATAAGTAGGATTCTCGCTTTTTGCCAGTTAGGAGTGGATATTGGCCCTTAGAGCCAATATTTGACCCTTAATGGTACTATCAGTCTTTTTTCAAAGACCGCTGGCATCTCATTCCCTAGTTTGAGCTTTCATTCAGGGGGAACTGCGGACCAATCCGGCAGTCAGGTTTCCCATGTGCCCCTGGGATTTGAATTTGGTATTAACAGTGTTGCAAAGGCAACCTTTTGAACCAATTCATCATATTCCTTTGATCCTTTTGAGCAGGAAATTAGCTTTTTTGATTGCTATCTCTTCTGCTAGAAGAGTATCAGAATTAGCAGCTCTTTTTTTAATAAAGCTCCTTATTTAATTTGTCACAAGGTCAAGATTGTTCTACGACTCCATCCTACCTTTTTACCAAAGGTGGTGACGGAATTTCATTTGAATAAAGTTATTGTTCTGCCTTACTTTTTTCCTGATACGCGGACAGCGGAGGAAATGTCATTGCACTCTCTAGATGTAGTGAGAGAAATAAAAGCCTATCTGCAGGCAACCGATCAGATAATACGTAAAACAGACGTTTTGTTTATTTTGCCTGATTGTCCCAAGAAGGGACAAGCAACATCAAGATCCACCATGTCTTGGTGTATTCGACAAGTAATTATTCAAGCTTATGGTTTAAGGAATAAAATTCCTCCTTTTTCTGTTAAAACCAGAGCTATGAGCGCTTCATAGGCAGTGCATCACTAGGCTTCGATGGCTCAGATCTGTAAAGCTACAACTTTGTCTTCAGTCCATACATTTCCCAAATTCTATCAAATAGATGTAAGCGGACATGAGGATTCTGCCTTTGGGCGTAATGTGCTGCAGGCAGCGGTCTAGGGCTTCTTGTCCATTAGCGACCTGCTTGGATCTGTGTCTCCCACCCTTCTTTGAGAATTGTTCTGTGACGTCTCACTATGTAATGAATAGAGGCTCTGTGTCCCGTGGTGTACGATAAAGAAAATAGGATTTTGAATAGTGGCTTACCGGTAAAATCCTTTTCTTGGAGTACACCATAGGACACAGAGGCCCCCCCTTATGGGAACCTTACTGCTTTGCTACAAAACTGAGGTACTTCTCCTAGGGGAGGGGTTATATGGAGGGGAACTTGTCTTCATTGGTTGTGCCAGTGTCCAATCACCTCTGGTGACCATACAACCCACTATGTAATGAAAATAGGCTCCGTGTCCCGTGATGTACTCAAAGAATAGGATTTTACAGGCAAGCTGTTGTTAAAAATCCTATTTTCTCTCATTTTCTTGAATTAGAGTGGAGATCCAATCGATATAGAATTTAAGGTTAAATCGGAAGAAGAAGAGAGGAATGTGAGGGATGATTAGCAGTCTATGAAGGAGGATGGAATAACGGCGACATTTATAGAGGAGGACACTACAGAGATCGGTACAGGTGGGTCATTAACACTAAATACATTCCTTCACCCATACTGCTCACTGATTGGTCCAGAGTAGGGCAAGGACTGGGTGATTTCAGCCTGAGCTGTGTTCCCCATGTATTCCTGTATTTCACATCGTTCTTCTCTGTGCGGCAGACACAATTTATGTATCTAGACTGGATTTATGGAGATTCTGGGGTTCAGTTGGCAGCAAAATGTTGACTTTTGCAATAGACGTTAATTGACCTAGGCACCTGGGGTATGTGCTTTGGGTCTCCTTAACCAGGCCGAGTTTAGCAAGATCTCTAACAGAACAATTCTCCTAGGATTACTTATTCTGTTGTTTGGTGTCTGTGCCGGGTGGAGGGATGGAAAAACGGGGACATTTATAGAGGAGGACACTCCTACAGAGATCAGCACAGGTGGGTCGTTAACACTAAATCCATTCCTCCACCCATACTGCTCACTGATTCGTCCAGAGTAGGACGGGGACTGAGTGATATCAGCCTGTTATACCCTTGTCACACAATTTATATTTCTAGACTGGATTTATGGATCTCTGACAGAACAATTCTCCTCCCAGGGTTACTTGCTCTGTTGTCTGTTGTCTGCTGTCTGTGTCGGGTGGAGGGATATGTCTGTATAGTCTCAGACCCAAGTCACTGAGTGCAGTCTCAGGAGATGGGAGGCAGCGGTGTGGGATCTTTGCAACTTGTCTCATGTAAACATTTAATCTTCCACTGATTACTGAACACCAATATTATGAGTCCTGACCCTTTACTCTGTATAATTTATATTGTACATTACATACTCCTGACCCCTGCACTATATACTCTGTTGTACATTACATAATTCTGATACTATACAGTCCTATCTGTTGTATCTTATACAATATGTTGTACATTACATAGTCATGTTGATAATAATGTGATAACATCCTCAGACTTTGGAACCTTAAACAGAAAGTGATAATGAGGGGAGGAGTCAATAACCCAATGATGGTGGTCTTCAGAATCAGTCCAGTCTTCATCTTGGTTGCCCCCCCCCCCCAACCTCACTCTCTGACCTCTGGTGGGGCTCAGCCCCTCTGTTATTCACGACTAAATCATGGACTAAGGAAGTGCAGGACTTCTTGTGTTGGGAAGATGGCAATGAGTGATATAGGGGGTGGGGACACTCGTCCTTTAATCCCCTCATCCCTGTCACTCCTATAAAAGACAGTTCTTGTTGTTTTCTCACTCTGACTAAGGTCCATGAATAAAGAAATGAACTGGTAGGAGAGCTGAGAACCCATTTACTAGTTACCTTGAGGAAGGAATTGTAAGATCCTCAGAGACAAAGCTGCCTGATGTGGGCGAAGTCCTGGTTTAGGGGAATCAATCTGCACATGTCTAGTAATAATCTTTTTATCTCTATTTTAGTAGATGGACGAGAGATGAGGAAAACCTCAGAGGATTGTCTCACTTTGTCTCCAGACTGTAAATTAGAAGATGAGGACATCACACAGTATAGTCCAGGAGAAAACCCGACTACCTCAAATGTTCATCCGGCACCACACAGTGTAGATGGACCATCATATTCCTCTTATTCTGAGGAACCTCAGACTGTGAGGGACGGTGCCGGACTATCGTATTCCTCTTATCCTGAGGAATCTCAGACTGTGAGGGACGGCGCCATCCTTCCAACAGAGAAGAGGTTTTTCTGTACCGAGTGCGGGAAGTGTTTCCCTTTTCAATCCAAACTTAATGTGCATAAAAGATCTCACACAGGAGATAAGCCTTATTCCTGTCCTGAGTGCTGGAAATGTTTCATACACAAATCAGACCTTGTCAAACATCAGAGATCTCACACGGGGGAAAAGCCATATTCCTGTTCTGAGTGTGAGAAATGTTTTTCAAATAAGTCCAATCTTTACACACATCAGAGATCTCACACGGGGGAGAAGCCGTATTCCTGTCTTGAGTGCGGGAAATCTTTTTCAGAGAAGTCCCATCTTTACATACATCAGAGATCTCACACGGGGGAAAAGCCATATTCCTGTTCTGAGTGTGGGAAATCTTTTTCACAGACGTCCAGTCTGTACACACATCAGAGATCTCACACGGGGGAGAAGCCGTATTCCTGTCCTGAGTGTGGGAAATCTTTTTCAGAGAAGTCCCATCTTTCCACACATCAGAGATGTCACACAGGGGAGAAGCCATATTCCTGTCCTGAGTGTGGGAAATCTTTTTCACAGAGGTCCAGTCTTTACACACATCAGAGATCTCACACGGGGGAGAAGCCGTATTCCTGTCCTGAGTGTGGGAAATCTTTTTCAGAGAAGTCCCATCTTTCCAAACATCAGAGATCTCACACGGGGGAGAAGCCATATTCCTGTCCTGAGTGTGGGAAATCTTTTTCACAGACGTCCAGTCTTTACACACATCAGAGATCTCACACAGGGGAGAAGCCGTATTCCTGTCCTGAGTGTGGGAAATCTTTTTCAGAGAAGTCCCATCTTTCCAAACATCAGAGATCTCACACGGGGGAGAAGCCGTATTCCTGTCCTGAGTGTGAAAAATGTTTTTCAAGGAAGTCTTTACTTTACAGACATCAGAGATCTCACACAAGGAAGAAGCCACTTTCCTGTCCTGAGTGAGGGAATTGTTCCTCACTGAAGTCCTGTCTTCCTGTACATCAGGGATCCCACACAACCCTCGAGGTGTATTAGTGCCTTGAGTGTGGGAAATGTCTTGTATGTAAATGTTGCTGGACATCACAGCTCCCATGTGGGGAAGAAGCACACCCTGATATACATCTCAGATATACGCCATGGCTGATCTTCATCATGTAAGAAACAGTTCATAAGGAGATCAGAGATCACCAAAGACATGGATGAAGTGTTGTACCGTCTTGGCCATTGATAGCAGTATAAAAATAAAAATGGAGTCATTATTACCTCCTATTGGCTGAGTACATTTTGTGGTGTAAGATTTCACAAAGAGGTCTAATTAAAAAATAAAAATAGTTAAATGAATGTGAGTGGCATTCACACAGCTGTGATGAATATCGGATATAATTTATTTTATACACTGATTTCCTTGGCTCCATCTAGCGGCCATAATGCGGTATTGTCATATGATATCACAGAATCATTATCTAATTATGGCCACTAGATGGAGCTGATGATGATAGGAAATCACTGTGTTGCATTATGGCCAGAATGTGCAATGGTTGGATGAATGATTGTCATATTTAGACCATTGAATTGTCTAGTAGACCCCTTAGTTTCCTCTGTCAGACATAATTTCATACTCATACAGTGGTGAGTACAGTACACACTTCAATACTAGGGGTGCTGAATTTAATCGATGCATCGCGATTCGGGGGCACCCGATGCAGCATTGATGTATGTCACCCCAAAAATCGATGATTGTGATGCCATCCGACATGCCCTGCCCCTCCCGGGAGATCGTCCAGAGAGTTCCTTTAAAATAGCCGTTTTGTAATAAATGCGCGTTAGTATTCATGAAGTGACCGCCACTGTATGTGCTTTTTAAAATATATGTAGTATCATACCTTATATCTCCGTGTTGTGTATAACTGTACATGCGATCATGTGACCTGCTTGCCTCCTCTCTCCTCTCACATCCCTCATCTCAAAGTCTCTCCTGACGTCAGCCCCGCCCGCCTCTCTTGTGATCTGATACATTAGCTACAGACGGTGGGCGGGGCTGAGAACGCACAGGAGAGATGAGAGGAGAGAGGCAGACCATGGAGTCACATGATCGCATATACAGTTATACACACGGAATTATGAGGTATGAATTGAATCTGCATATGTTTTAACCACTTCCCAACGGCCGTACCACTTTGTACGGCCGAAGGGACGTCCTAAATCTCTGAGTGGCCGTGTTTTTACGGCCTGTTCTTAGCCAGGCCACTGGGGGCGCGCGCGTGCCCAACACATCGCTGACATGCCGATGCGTGTGCCTGGCGGCGGTGATGTCCGCCAGGCACTCGGGATCGGCGGCTGCAGGGACAAGACGTGGATCTCTGTGTAAACACAGAGATCCATGTCATGTCAGGGGAGAGAGGAGACCGATCTGTGTCCCTTGTACATAGGGACACAGAATCAGTCACCCCCCCTCCCCCTACAGTTAGAACACAATTTAGGGTACACATTAACCCCTTCCTCACCCCCTAGTGTTAACCCCTTCAATGTCAGTCACATTTATACAGTAATTAGTGCATGTTTATAGCACTGATCGCTGTATAAATGTGAATGGCGCCAAAAGTGTCCGATGTCTTCGCCATAATGTCGCAGTCACGAAACAAATGCTGATCGTCGCCATTAGTAGTAAAAAAATAATAATAATTCTGTCCCCTATTTTGTAAGCGTAATAACTTTTGCGCAAACTAGACGCTTATTGCGATTTTTTTTTTTTTTTTACCAAAAATATGGAGAAGAATACGTATCGCCTAGACTGAGAAAAAAATGTTTTTTTAAAAAAAATTGGGCTATTACAGCAACAAGTAAAAAATATAGTTTTTTTTTCAAAATTGTCGCTCTATCTTTGTTTATAGCGCAATAAAAAAAAAAAAAACGCAGAGGCGATCAAATACCACTAAAAGAAAGCTCTATTTGTGGGGAAAAAAGGACGCCAATTTTTTTTGGGAGCCATGTCGCACGACCGCGCAATTGTCAGTTAAAGTGATGCAGTGCCACAAGCTGAAATTTCACCTGGTCAGGAAGGGGTATATGTGCCCAGTAAGGAAGTGGTTAAAAAGCACATTACAGCAGTGGCCAATTAATGTATTATAACAGCATTTCTTATCACAGAGGTATTTTTATCAGCAGTCTGTGTACTCCTACATGTGCTCTGTCTGTGCCGGCATTTCTCTGTCTCTGCACAGTCCACGGTGATAACTCCTAGTGTGCTGGAATGTGCAAAGCCCAGAGAAATGTCAGCACACAGACAGTGCAGTGAAACTCACAGGGCTGTCAGTTGTGGATTCTAATCCCTCCTGACCTCCCAGCAGCCGTGTGTGTGTGTGTGAATTCCTGTACCCTGTAGTGCACCGGATTAGTGCACTTTTTAATGGGGGAGTTACACCCTATTTGTAGTTTATTAAAAATCAGCCGCTACAAAAAGTGTAGCTGCTGACTTTCATTAAACCGAAACTCACCTCCATCGATGTGGCCGCCTGGAGCTCCACTCCTCTCCCCCTCCTCTCCGCCATTAAATCTACTGTGGGCACCCGGCAATGACAGCATACGGCTTCATGGCCGAGTGTGCACTGCGTTCTACCATTGGCCAGCCAATCTTCTGGGACCTGAGTTGTGTCCCAGAAGATCGCTGGCACGGAGGGGCCGCCTAGGACAAGAGGAGTCACCTCCTAGGTGGCCGGGACAGGAAGGAAAAAGTAAGACAGGAAATCTGACTAAAAAGAGGTTACACACCCCACCCTTGTGGCATGTCGGAGTGCAAGGATTGCTTAAAGCGGAGGTTCCACTGGGTGAAAATCCACTTTAAGGAAGTGAGGTTATTTTTAATTCAAAGCAGTTCCAGTAAATGTTTTGTTTCTTAAAAGTCAGCAGCTACAAAAAAAGTGTATCTTCTGACTTTTAATAAAAAGACACTCACCTGTCCCACAATACAGCGACGTGGCCACCCGTACACTCCATGCTCTCCCCTGCCTGTCCACGGCGCTGGCAATACCACTGTGGGCATCCGGCTGTGACAGCTTGCAGCTTCACTGAACTGTCCTGCATAGCCTGTCAATCTTCTGGGACCTGTGATGTGTCCCAGAAGATTACTTGGAGGAAGGGCCGCCTAGGTGGCCCAAGCGGAAGTGGAAGCGCGTCGGCAATCGTGATGCATCGCGGAATCGAATCGTTGACCATATAAACGTAATCGAATCGTGAGCCCAGTGAAGATGCACAGCCCTATTCAATACCGGCCACTTTCCCCCCTTCCTGCCCAGGCCAATTTTCAGCTTTCAGCGCTGTCAGCATCTTTGAATGACATTTGAGCGGTCATTTCTTTTGGGGGTATTTGATCATTACTGGGGGGTTTACTTTTTCTAAACAAACTAAAAAAGTTTTCTTTGTTTCTATTATAAAATTTAGTTTTCTCTTTCACTGATGGCACTAATGAGGCGGTCCTGATGAGTTGGCACTGATATGTAGAATCAGGCAGCACTGATGGGCACCTGACAGACGACACTGATGAGCACCTGACAGACGACACTGATGAGCACCTGACAGGCGGCACTGATGGGCACTGACAGGCGGAACTGATGGACACTGACAGGTGACACTGATGGACACTTATAGATGGTACTGATGGGCAGTACTGATGATGAGGTACTGACAGGTTTTATTGATGGGCAATGATTGGCACTTTGGGTACTGACAGGCGTTTCTGAACGGCATTGACTGACAGCTGATTGGCATGTTTTTTGGCAAATCTGATGGGGCTGTGCTGATATTCCATGTGCTAATTATCAGCGCAGACCCCCCCCCCCCCCCCCGTGACAGGAAGAGCCCCCCAATCGGCACGAACCAAGGAAAGACATTTACCACCACTTCCTGGTTTACGCTATGATTGGTCACAGTTGATCAACTCCCTCAGAGGCTACTTACCACGATCAGAGATGCGGTGTATCGGAGTGAAACACAGCACCACGCCGGCATATTATCTGCTGGACATCGTATGACATCCAGTCAGGATAACTGAACCACTGGCCGACTGTCATTCTGCTATAGGCCGGGCGAGAATTGGTCAATCAAAACAACAATATTAACCAGTTGCTGACCTGCATTACTATATTGTGTGGATGGGCGGCTCATACGGGTATGGTCTAAATCAGAGGTCTCCAAACTGAGGTCCGAGGGCCAGATGTGGCCCTTTGCTAGCCTTAATCCGGCCCTTGGGGCACAATTACTCCCACTGACATGAGGCACTATTCCTCCCATTGACACCAACAATGGGGCACTATATTATCCACTGATATCAATGATTGGATACTACTCCTCCTACTAATAGGGGGAATACTCCTCTTCCTATTGACCACCAACCCTGAGGCCATATATGTTCTCACTGATGCCGGGCCCATGACTTTTTCTTCTCTTGCTGGCCCCAATCCGGCCCTCCTAAAGTCTGAAGGGCAATAAAGTGGCCCTTTGTTTGTAAAGTTTGGATACCACTGGTCTAAATGATTCACCAATGATCATTTAGAACATTATATGAGCCTATTACATCATCTTTAAGCAATATATGTTCATTTCACATCATTTTATATCGCAGTACACAAATATTGTGTGTGAATTTTGTGACATCTTATATGTCCGTGTGTGTTTATACACATACCGATACACAATTTTTTTCCTTTCTTCACATTCGCATTCAATCATGTATTTATTATTGTTGTATTGTCAAATACTTTATTAATTTATGATATACACGCATCACTTTTTTCACCGTGTTGGTTATTAGGGATGAGCCGAACATACCCATGTTCAGTTCGCACCAGAACCGTCGAACAGACCGACCGTTCGCACGAACATTTAGAACCCCATTGAAGTCTATGGGACTCGAACGTTCGAATTCAAAAGTGCTCATTTTAAAGCCCAATATTCAAGTTATTGTTGGAAAACGTCTTTGAGAACCCGGGTCTTGCCCCAGGGAACATGTATCAATGGAAAATAAGTTTTAAAAACTGTAGTTTTTTCTGGAGCAGCGATTTTAATGATGTTTAGAGGGAAAAAAATAAAAATCCCTTTAAATATCGTACCTGCTGGGTGTCTATAGTAGTGGCACGTGTTTAGAAATGTCCCTGCACAACATGAGTTTACTTTTAGAAAAAAGTAATTTAATACTGCTTGCGGCTTCAATGTAATGTTTGGTCCCTGCAATATGGTTAAAAATCATGGAAAGAAATAGCATGAGTTTCCTCCGCCACCACTCCCCCCAGGTCAAGACCCAGTGCCGATTCCGACCTCCCTGGGGCCCTAAGCAAAATCTGACGACAGTGACATGTCGCATTAAAGAAAGTTGAGAAGCGGGGGAGGGGGTGTTCTGCTGTCGGAAATTACTCAGCCAGCGAGTTTAGAAGTGGGGTGAGGGTGCGAAAATGACTTCTCACCAGGCGGGGCCTCTACTAATTTCGGGGGCCCTTTGCAGCTTTGCGTGGCCCTAAGCGGCTTGCATAGTGCGCCTATAGGGAGGATCGGCCCTGACAAGACCCTATGGCCCTATATACTTTAAACAGCAGTATACAGGCGGTGCAAACAAGACAAGGACTGTAGGTTTGTTACGTAGAATCTGAACCATGTCATACTTTGCTGCTGCATATTGCCCAATTTCCTAAAGAGACCCTCAACAAACTACATGACACTTGTGCCTGGTGATGAGGCCATTGATGTTCCAGTGGTGGCCCGTGAGCCTGTGGCCATACAGGCTTGGCCCTCCAAAGCGCACATGCTGTGTGGCAACAATATGTCGATTATTTTAGGGGTGGTGGGGGGCCATTACAATGACAGATCTTGGCTCAATCAATTATTTCTTTGTGAAAAAAGGGGGGTTGCCACCCGGGCCCCCTTTGAACAAATTATGTGAAGAACTCCTGTTCTCTGAAAGCCTCCATTATTTCTGCAAGTCAAAATTTAGCAAAAAAATAATAATGTCAGTCAAGCCTTAGCTTTCTTCCCATATCTAACCCACAAACTCATCCACTGATCATAAAGTCTAAAAAAAAAGTTTCGTATCGTCGTATTGCACGATCGTTTTTCCTCTATCCCTTTATACACTGCGCATGTGAGAAGCTCCGCACGTTTCCACGCCCATGACATTCGTCCTAGTGATTGCCACGCCCCTTTTTAGTCGGTCAATGTGGAGACTAGAGGAGTCTAAAGACATGATGGAGGAGAGACAGCAAGCTGCAACCAGGCAGGAGACAGGCCAGGCACACACCAGGAGGAGCAGGAGGTACAAAGCCACCAACATGAGCTTTGAAGAGATGGTTGAGATGGTGGCTATTTTAAAAAAGGAGGACTACGACGGCATAAAAGGGCCTTACAAAAACTCCAATAAACTCAAGGCCCAGATCATGGATAAGGTACGGAGGGCTATCCATGCAAAATTCGATGTGCAGAGGTCCACGGAGCAGTTGCGCAAGAGATGGAGTGATTTGAAAATCCGAGAGCCAGAGCAGATGGAGAGAATTCAAAGAGTCCTCAGAAGACGTAAGTCATTTTCATGTCTGCTCTGAATTATTATTTTTTATTTTATTTTGTGGCATGTGCTTTTTATCGCAGGTTTTGTATATATACAGTTCAAGAACAGATGTTTGAAGGTTCATGTTTGTGTGGGCATAATAATTGGTTGGTCATTCTATTTAAGACCTTTTTATGTGAGACCAATTTTTTTAAGTTGATTTAAATAATCCAACTTAAGTCAATATACATTAAAAGTAGAGTATGCTCAGCAAAGCAGTTGATTACACATATGCACTCAGTAGCACAATGGTTGGCATGGCCGATCCGCCTTATAGGCTCACTATGCAAGCCGCTTAGGGCTCCGCAAAGCTGCGAAGGGCCCCCCAAATAACTAGAGGCCCCGCCTGGTAAGAAGTGATTTTCGCCCCCTAACCCCCGCTTCTCAACTCGCTGGCTGCATGGGAGAAGAGGCAAGAAGTCAGCACCCCTTGCTTCTCAATTTAATGTAAGATGTCATTTCAGACAGCAGAACACCCCCTCCACCCACTTCTTAACTTTCTTTAATGTGACATGTCACTGTCGTTAGCGCCCCCCGCTTCTCATTTTTAATGTGCCATGACATTTTGCTTCGGGCCCCAGGGAGGTCAGAATCGGCACTGAGTGTTGGTCACAAGAACAACCTAGTTAATTAGCGTTTCACACAGAGGTGATCCAGTGTCAACTTGTTGTTTTGCCATGTAGGAAACTTGGCCAAAGATAGAGAAATGCAGCAGCTTTGGTAATGGATACAATCCTGTGTTAAGCTTAGGATTGTAAAAACACACAATTGTACAACACTTTTTAAAAAGAATGATTGATAATCCTCTTTCAGGCCTCTAATCTTTTTGATACATCTATATACAATATCATAGGCCGCAATCAAGCTGCAGCAGTGGAGCCGACCAACCCCACACAATGCCAAGCCCCACCCTCGCCGGATGTGCAGGAAGTGCAAAATGCCACCACATCAGGTCAGTGTCATACAGCACAGCTTCAGGTAATACATGTAGGCCTGCAAAATTTTAATTACATGTTTATTTTCCAAATTTCAGGTGTACGAGCTGTTGGGGGCGGCTTAGACACCGACAGTGCCCAGGTGCTAATTGGGGGGATAATTTGCTGCATGGATTAAATAAAGGACACAAACCTCGCCCTCTTGAAGACCATAAAGAACAACAAGAAGGTGTTCCAAAACCTGAAAAATCTTGTTGACATTCTGGGGAGGGTTTAAAAAAAATAATAAAAAAAACATAAAATAAAATAAAAACCAGTAGATGTAGACCAGGGGTCTCCAAACTTTCTAAACAAAGGGCCGGATTACTGTCCTCCAGACTTTAAGGGGGCCGGACTGTGGCCATCAGGAGTACAAAATCCCCCATTATTGGTGTCATTGGACCCCATCATTGGTGTCATTGGACCCCATCATTGGTGTCATTGGACCCCATCATTGGTGTCATTGGGAGATATTTTGCCCCATTACTGGGAGGAATTCTGCCTTATCATTGGGATGAATTCTGCCCCATCATTGGTGTCATTGGAAGGAATTCTGCCCCATCATTGGGAGGAATTCTGCCCCATCATTGGTGCCAATAAATAAAAAAGCACCCCAAGGGCCGCATAAAATCAAGCAAAGGGCCACATCTGGCCCCCGGGCCGCAGTTTGGAGACCACTGATGTAGACAATTGTTTAAATGCAAAAATATAGGTCTTAAAAATAAAAAATTTCTAGTTTGATATTTAAAAAAATAAATAAAAAATCACACATTTTCAGTGTGATACAATAAATATTTTTGGATACTCAACAATGTCTGGCTTTTTATTATATCAATGCTGCCTAAAACACTGCAACCCCTCACAGATACTGTAATTGGAGCGCAATGAAGAGGCACGTGCCAAAGTATTGCATCAAAAATTGTTATTAGACGCCCCTGTTAAACAGGGGCACAAAAATTGGCACAACACTGCAACCCCTCACAATAACTCTAATTGGAGGACAACAAAGAGCTACGTGCAAAGTATTGCATCAAAAATTGTTATTAGACGCCCCTGTTAAACAGGGGCACACAAATTGGGTCTTAGGCACAACACAACACTGCAACCCCTCACAATACCTCCAATTGGAGGACAACAAACAGCCACGTGCAAAGTATTGCATCAAAAATTGTTATTAGGCGCCCCTGTTAAACAGCGGCAGAAAAATTGGGCCTTGGGCACAACACAAAACTGCAACCCCTCACAATAACTCCAATTGGAAAGCAACAAGGAGCCACGTGCAAAGTATTGCATCAAAAATTGTTATTAGGCGCCCCTGACAGGGGCTGAAAAATTGTGCCTTAGGCACTGGTGGCGGAGCCCAGAAATGCAACATTTCTTACTAGCTATCAGCAAGAAAAGTGAGGAGGAGAAGGATATTCCATCAGCAGCATAAGAGGACAGTCACTCAGCATACGCAATCTAAAAGGGATCCGACATTTCAAAAAAAAAAAAAAAATTATTCTGTAACATCAGCATCAGGTGCTTGGTAGCTGGTGTTGATCCAAGCCTGATTCATTTTGATGAAGGTCAGTCGATCAACAGAGTCGGTGGAGAGGCGCACCCTGTGATCGGTCACAAAGCCTCCAGCAGCACTGAATGTGCGTTCTGAAAGAACACTGGATGCAGGGCAAGCCAGTAGCTCAATTGCGTACTGTGCAAGCTCTGGCCAGTGATCCATCCTCAAGACCCAGTAAGCCAGAGGATTTTCGATGGGGAAGGTGTCCAAGTCGGATCTTGCCCCTAGGTATTCCCGGACCATGTAAACCAGACGCTGGCGATGGTTGCTGGAACCGGTCAGACCTTAGGGCTGCGGACTAAAAAACTGCCTCAACGCATCGGTCAGACGGCCACCTTCTCCACCGCCCCTTCTGTGACTTACCGAAGCCTCAGCAAGACATTACCCAGAGCCAGGTTTTGGTAATCCCCCCGGTTCTGGGAAGGCATTGCACAGACCCTTCTGCAAGGCCTCCCGCAGAAGTTTCATCTTCTGCTCCCTCTGCGATGGCAACATAAGGTCCGCAACCTTACTCTTGTAACGTGGATCAAGGAGAGTCGCCAGCCAGTAATGATCCCTCTCCTTGATAGCACGTACACAAGGATCCTTACGCAGGCTTTGCAGGATCAGGGAGGCCATGCAGCGTAGGTTTGCAGAGGCATTCGGGGCACAGTCCTCTGGGTCACTGAGTACAACAGGATCCACAGGCACCTCATCCCAGCCACGTAAAATCCACGTGCTCCTTGGGACTGTAAATGATCCCTTGAAGACTGCTGCTGCTGAGTGCTAGGCTCCACCTCCATGCTGCTGATACAATCATCATCAGCTAAGCTAGCATTCAACTGCTGGGCATGTGGATGGCTGGGATTGTACTTCTTTCGGCACTGCAGCAGCTGGGGCAGTGAAATTTGCCTGGTACTATCAGTAGATTGACCGCTACTACTAGCTTGTGACACACCTATTTCTACACCTTCACTGCAGGCTTCAGAGAGGACTGGGGGTCTAGTGGGGTTGGAGGTCCCAAAAGGGCAAGGGGGGGTACGCTTTTGTCTTTGGTGTGGGTCTTTCTGGTGTGCTTGCCAACGAGCTGCATGGCAGGTCGACATATGTCTGGACAAGCATGTGGTACCCAGGCGGTTGATGTTTTGGCCACGCGAGATACGCTTGCGACATAAGTTGCAAATAGCAAAGGTACGATCTTGTGGACATGTTTCAAAAAAGGCCCACACCAAAGAACTTTTGCTGTACCGGTCAGACACAGCAGCGCCATGCACAAGCGCCATAGATGTGCGCTGTAATGCAGTGGGTGTGAGCTTAAGCTGACCCCTGGAGGGCATCCTGCCTCTTTGGAGATGTGCCTGTGCCTCGTCGTCCTCCTCCACCTCCTCTCTCCTATCAGGCACCCAGGTAGAGTCAGTGACCTCATCATCCCCTCCCTCCTCATCACTGTCAAAAAACCTGGCAGTATGCTCCAGCTGGGGGAACATCATCACTGCCAGATTGTTGTCCCTCTCGGCCACCCCCTCTCCCTGGGCTCACATCAATGCCTTCCTCTATCTGTGTTCCGTCATCGGAGTCTTCAAAACGCTGCGCATCTTCCTGCAGCATGTACCCAACACTGTTTTGAAACAGTTCGGGGGACTCCTCAGGAGGACATGGTGGTACTAGGGAAGTATTGTGTGAAGCCATTGTGCAGAGGGAAGAGGACACCTTGGCAGCTGCTTTGCCAGATAAACTTTGATCAGTCTGTGTGAAAGAGGATGAGGACGGCTTGGTCATCCACTCTACTAATTTCTCTGCATGTTAAGGCTCAACATGGCCAGCTCCCGAAAAGAAGGACGAGCGGCCATGTGCTAAAGAGGATGCACCACATCCACCACCAGCGTTACCTCTAGATGTAGAGCCTGCTTGCCCTCGTGACTCTCTGCCTCTCTTTGTTGTCCTTCCAGATATATTTATGCGTTCAGGTGGTATTTAACAGCACAAGCGCAGTGACACCAACTGCGTTCAGGTGGTATGTAACAGCACAAGCGGAGTCACACCAACTGCGTTCAGGTGGTATGTAACAGCACACGTGCGGTGACACCAAATGCGCTCAGGTGGTATGTAACAGCACACGTGCTGTGACACCAAATGCGCTTAGGTGGTATGTAACAGCACACGTGCGGTGACACTAACTGCGCTCAGGTGGTATGTAACAGCACACGTGCGGTGACACCAAATGCGCTCAGGTGGTATGTAACAGCACACGTGCTGTGACACCAAATGCGCTTAGGTGGTATGTAACAGCACATGTGCGGTGACAGCAAATGCGCTCAGGTGGTATGTAACAGCACACGTGCGGTGACACCAACTGCGCTCAGGTGGTATGTAACAGCACACGTGCGGTGACACCAACTGCGCTCAGGTGGTATGTAACAGCACACGTACGGTGACACCAAATGCGCTCAGGTGGTATGTAACAGCACACGTGCAGTGACACCAAATGCGCTCAGGTGGTATGTAACAGCACACGTGCGGTGACACCAAATGCGCTAATGTGGTATTAAACAGCACACGTACAGTCAGAGCGACTGTGTTTCTGTGCAATTCAATAGCACACTTGCAGTAACAGGTTTTGTGCAATTAACTAGCACTGCATCAAGCACAATCTCCTGCCTGACAGATACTAATAGCAGATCTAGCTAAGCTATACAGTTTATAAATATATTGACAACTCCTAGGGATGTCAATATATTCTCTACAAACTGTAAATTTAACTATACTGACTACTAGCCTTCATGATCTATCTATCTATCTGAAAAGACACTGTGGGCCAGATTCTCAGAGGCGCTACGACGGGGTATCTCAGATACCCCGTCGTATAGCCGTTTTTGCCCCGTCGTCGCTTATGGATGCCGGATGCTGTCCGGTGCCGTCGGATGCCATGTTAAGTATGGCGTCGGGTCAGCGTCGGCTTTTTCCGTCGTTTTACTAAGTCGTTCGCGAATAGGGCATTGCGTAAGTGACAATCACGTCGTTTTGACGTCGGTTTCACCGACGCTTTCCGACGTGAGCTGGAGCATGCGCACTGGGCTTTTTGCCCGGCCGGCGCATGCGCAGTTCGATCGATGCGGGGGGCGCTTAATTTAAATACAAGTCACCCCCTTTGAATTACGCGGCCTTACGCTGGGCCATTTACTCTACGCATCGCACCTCCAGCCCCCCTCAGGTCCTCCTCCAGACCCTGTACTTTCTGCTTTCAAGCCATGCATTCAGCTTCTTCCCAGAAAAAGCTTAAGGAAGTGGGGGGAGCACTGTGATGTAAGGGAAAGTGGGGGGCTCAACTTATGATGGGGGGGCTGGCTCTTGACATCTAATATATGGGGAGGGGATGTGCTGGACATCTAATCTTCCCGAAGTGATTGGCCCTTCTGAGGACAATCATAATGCTGAGGTGGCCCCACGATGAAATGGAGTTTGACACCCCTGATCTAGGACATATTGTGGTACCTGACCCTTACATGCATAAGAAAATAATCGTTGAGCAGGAAGAAGTGTCTGCTCAGACTCCCATCCAGCAAAGTGTTGTAGTTGTAGTAGCAAAAAAGTATAACCTAGGATTAGGAACTGCCAGACTGCCCGCATTTTTGAGGTGTTGTAGAATCTCCAATTTAATACGAGGAGTTTTGTTCCACCAAAATATGGTATTAATCTTAATAAAGATATGTATGGCTATCCAGATCGAGGCATTGTGTAAAAAAATAAAGACGCTGAGGCATCCATATCATCTTAATTTGATTATTAAGGCCTATAAACCATAAGGGATGCTTATTCCAGGTTTTACTTTGATTTTGGAATCTAGAAAGTGATAGAAGTATATTATCCACAATATATGACTGTGGGAAGTCAGACATAGTTATACCCAAATATTTTATAGAATAAACAACCTTAAGATGAGAAATTATAGATGGCAATAAATTTGGAAGGGGGTCCAGAGGCATTAGCATGGATTTCTCCAAAGATTATGCCTAAGACCGAAAACATACCAAACTCCTTAATATATTTCATTACCGCCAGCAGGGATGAGCAGGTATTGGTCAAGAAAAGAAGATCATCTGCATATAAAGATATATTTTCCTCCATATCCATAAGACGTGCGGCTTTTGTACGTGCCTGCCCACAGATCAATGGCTTTAAATATAGTGACCTGCATATTAAGATTACCGTATTTTTTTTGCACCATAAGACGCACTCCCCCCCCAAAAAATGGGGGAAAATGCATGTGCGTCTTATGGAGCGAATATAGCCCCCCCCCGCTGCTGCCGAATACCGAGCCAGTCACTCAGCTGTGTTTTGCCTGCTTCTCCCTGTCAGGACGGGACCGTGTTCTCCCTCCTTCTCCAGGCAGAGCGGGCTTTGTGTGTTTTTCTCTTCCTTTCTCCTGGCAGTGTGGGCTCTGTCTCTTCTCCCCCCTTCTCCTGGCAGTAAGGCTCTGTAACTTCTCCCCCCTTCTCCTGGCAGTACAGGCTCTGTAACTTCTCCCCCTTCTCCTGGCAGTACGGGTTCTGTAACTTCTCTCCCCTTCTCCTGGCAGTACGGCTCTGTAACTTCTCTCCTCTTCTCCTGGCAGTACAGGCTCTGTAACTTCTCTCCCCTTCTCCTGGCAGTACAGGCTCTGTAACTTCTCTCCCCTTCTCCTGGCAGTGCGGCTCTGTAACTTCTCTCCCCTTCTCCTGGAAGTATGGCTCTGTAACTTCTCTCCCCTTCTCCTGGCAGTACAGGCTCTGTAACTTCTCTCCCCTTCTCCTGGCAGTACGGCTCTGTAACTTCTCCCCCCTTCTCCTGGCAGTACGAGCTCTGTAACTTCTCCTGGCAGTACGGCTCTGTAACTTCTCTCCCCTTCTCCTGGCAGTACAGGCTCTGTAACTTCTCTCCCCTTCTCGTGGCAGTACGAGCTCTGTAACTTCTCCTGGCAGTACGGGCTCTGTAACTTCTCTCCCCTTCTCCTGGCAGTACGGGCTCTGTAACTTCTCCCCCCTTCTCCTGGCAGTACGGCTCTGTAACTTCTCCCCCCTTCTCCTGGCAGTACGAGCTCTGTAACTTCTCCTGGCAGTACGGCTCTGTAACTTCTCTCCCCTTCTCGTGGCAGTACGAGCTCTGTAACTTCTCCTGGCAGTACGGGCTCTGTAACTTCTCCCCCCTTCTCCTGGCAGTACGGGCTCTGTAACTTCTCTCCCCTTCTCCTGGCAGTACGGGCTCTGTAACTTCTCTCCCCTTCTCCTGGCAGTACGGGCTCTGTAACTTCTCTCCCCTTCTCCTGGCAGTACGGGCTCTGTAACTTCTCTCCCCTTCTCCTGGCAGTACGGGCTCTGTAACTTCTCTCCCCTTCTCCTGGCAGTACAGGCTCTGTAACTTCTCTCCCCTTCTCCTGGCAGTACGGGCTCTGTAACTTCTCCCCCCTTCTCCTGGCAGTACGGCTCTGTAACTTCTCCCCCCTTCTCCTGGCAGTACGGGCTCTGTAACTTCTCTCCCCTTCTCCTGGCAGTACGGGCTCTGTAACTTCTCTCCCCTTCTCCTGGCAGTACGGGCTCTGTAACTTCTCTCCCCTTCTCCTGGCAGTACGGGCTCTGTAACTTCTCCCCCCTTCTCCTGGCAGTACGGGCTCTGTAACTTCTCTCCCCTTCTCCTGGCAGTACGGGCTCTGTAACTTCTCCCCCCTTCTCCTGGCAGTACGGGCTCTGTAACTTCTCCTGGCAGTACGGCTCTGTAACTTCTCCCCCCTTCTCCTGGCAGTGCAGGCTCTGTTTGTTCTCCCCCCCCCCCTTCTCAGAGCAGCAGCACAAATCTAGTAGCAGATCAAAGACACAGAGCGGCTCTGTGTGCATTCCTTTTCCTTTCCTCCCCCTTCTTCTGTCAGAAGTCAGGGTGGGGATTTTTAAAGCAGCAGCAGGACTGAGCAGCTTGCAGAGGGGGACACTGAATTGCAGGCAATTAGTGTGCAGTAACCACTAACAACTGAATGGTGAGTGGCAATCTGTAGTAACCTCTAGAAACCAATCAGCGAGCAGTAATGTGTAGTCACCTCTAGCAACTGAATAGTGAATGGTAATGTGTAGTCTCCTCAGAAGATATTTTTTTCCTGTTTTCCTCCTCTAAAACCTAGGTGCGTCATATGGTGCGAAAAATACGGTATGTTTTACCCTGATAAAATGATACTTTTCCTGGGGGGACACCTGTGCCTCTTTGACTAGAGTCATGTCCATAATTTCAGACTTTGGGCACTTCTCTGGCCTTACTATAAACTGAGATAAAGGGGTGGGTTTCCACGCCAGATAAGGGAGGGGGTTAATAAATTAATAATAACAATTAATAATCAGTGTTAAGCTGCTCCTCAAACCAGTGATGAACTGTGGTAGTGTTACAAAAGAAAAAATAGAGGGTGCTGGTGGTCCCTAGTTGGACCAATAGGTGATTATAGTTAATATAATATTGTGTATAGGTGGGTCACCTACGAAAGTGACCACAAATAAAGAAAATTGAACATATAAGCATAAAGGTACTGTGAAGAATATCAAAAATATATATGTGAATGTCCCAATAGCGAAAATAGGGTTAAATCTAACAGCACAAGCAGTGCTCAGTACAGACACCCCAGTAGTACTGCCCCTCAGTGCACCCCCAGTAGTACTGCCCCTCAGTGCACCCCCCAGTAGTACAGGCAAACAGTGACCCCCCCGTAGTAAAGGCAGACAGTGACCCCCCCCCCCCCCCGTAGTACAGACAGACAGTGACCTCCTCTCCCCCCGTAGTACAGGGAGACAGTGACCCCCCCTGCAGACCTCAGATAGCGGCATGTGTCCCTGGATCGCGGGCTCCTCCTCCTCTATGGGTGTAAACAGAGAGGAGGGGCCGCCGCCGGGTGTACCAAGATGGGCGCGGCTCCGGAGCTAGGCCGAAGCCGCGGCATTTCCTAATGCTATGGCCGTGGTGGCAGTCTGCGGATCGCATAGCGTGCCGATCCAAAGGTGGTGACCCGTTCAGATCACGGATCAACAGTGATCCGTTGCACCCCTAATAAAAAACAGCTTCACTCAAAGTGCTCAGTAATTATAATGCGCTTACCACACCATATAGACTACTTTAATAAAAAAGATAGTCATAAACTGCTGAGCAGGTTAAGGGCCTGCCCACTGCTTGACGTGGACTGGATCTGGAGCTTCACCCTCATAAACGAAGTATGGTCAACCCAAGAAAACAAAGGGGATCTCATAGCATAATTCCATTTATTAAAAACATAAAAATCAATAATGCCGATTGGCCTCTTACTTGGAAGGTGCCTGCTCGGCACTGGAGCTGTAAGCTTGACAAGTTCCTATGCGGCAGCCTCGCTCGTATGGTGTTCAGCTGGCAGCGTGATGTCTTCTGGCTTAGCTAGCTTGTCGGGTGCCGGGATCAGCTGGGGCATGGATGTGACCAGATAGCTGCCGACGTACGTTTTGTGTCTAGCCCCCTGAAACTGGTCAGCATTGATGGTGAGCAAGGGGTGACAACAGGCCTCTATGTTGTGTCATTCCAGTGGTCTCCTCCCTTCAATACTTAGGTGTCCAGATATCTCCCAGGATTTTCGATTACTGCCAACTCAATGTTTATCCTTTATTGTCCCGATTTAAAGATTAAATCAATATTTGGAATAAGCAATGTAACTGGCATGGAAAACCAATCTAATTAAATGATTCTGATGCCACAGCCATTATACTTCCTTCCTAACTCACCTGTAGTGATTCCTCAGAAAATATTTAGAGTGGTTAATACTCTTCTCAGGCTTTTGCTATGGAATACTGACCCCCCCCCCCCCCCCCAGGATTAAGTTTGAACAACTGCAATGTCCTAAAGATGGCAGAAGGATTGATTGTACCCAATCCCTGGCTGTACTATCTTGTGGCCCAAATGCAGCACCTGGTTGGCTCTATTTCCCATAATCCGGCAGGCTCGTTGGCATGCCTAATGCTTATTGGCACAGAAGCAGAAACTGTTCCGATGGGACTGGAGGCACAGATGTTTCAGAAATCGAACAAACACCCTTAGGCATTGTACACACGATCAAATGTGTCTGTTCAAATCGGTCGGACCGACCGATTTGAACAGATCTGTCTGCTGGCATTTTGGTTTGCTCGCGTGTACACACGAGCAAACCAAAATCCCCGCCAGCAGACATTGCGCTGACGTTGACGCCGCCACGTCACCGCACCAGGAAGTAAAACACTTCCGCGCATGCGTCTAAACCATTCGGCGCGTGTGCGAGAAGACATGTCTGCTGGTTAGCGTACTAACCAGCAGACATGTCGGGCGGACGGGTTCCCAGCCGACAGATTTCAAAGCATGCTTTGAAATCTGTCGGGTGGCCAAATCAGTCTGTTTGCCCGTACACACGATCGAAACTGTCTGCTGAAACGGTCTAGCAGACCGTTTCCAGCAGACAGATTTGATCGTGTGTACGAGGCCTTACACTTATTCCAAAAATATTGAACAAGGGCAAACAGTTGCAGGGAGTGATGGGACATAGGTTGACAAGGAAGATTCAGCACCGACATATTTGTGTTTGGACTTTCTATGAACTATAAACATTTACAGACATCTTTTCACAGCACAGCATACTACTTTTTATTGGACTTTACTTTCACGGTATTGGATGGATACACACATATATATATATATATATATATATATACACACACACACACACAGGTATATACACATATACACACACATTATCTGACAAAAGTAAGCACACCCCTCACTCCCATGTGTGTAAATATTTTCATGTGACAACACTGAAGAAATGACAATTTGCTACAATGTAAAGTATGAGTGTACAGCTTGTATAACAGTGTAAACTTGCTGTCCCCTCAAAATAACTCCACACACAGCCATTAATGTCTAAACCGGTGGCAACAAAAGTAAGTAAACCCCCTAAGTGAAAATGTCCAAATTGGGGCCAATTAGCCATTTTCCCTCCTCCGATGTCATGTAACTTGTTAGTGTTACAAGGTCTCAAGTGTGAATGGGGAGCAGGTGTGTTAAATTTGGTGTAATCGCTCTCACTCTGTCATACTGGTCACTGGAAGTTCAACATGGCAAGGAACTCTCTGAGGATCTGAAAAAATAGGATTTTTAATAACAGCTTACCTGTAAAATCCTTTTCTTGGAGTACATCACGTGACACAGAGCCTCTATTCATTACATAGTGGGTTGTATGGTCACCAGAGGTGCTTGGACACTGGCACAACCAATGAAGACAAGTTTTTTCGCCAGTGTCTAAGGTGTTTTGTAGCAAAGCAGTAAGGTTCCCATAAGAAGGGGGGACATCTGTGTCTCGTGAATTTTACAGGTAAGCTGTTATTAAAAATACTATTTTCTTTTTTTTTTATTCTATATTTTATTGTTTTTTAATCCATTTTATACAAACATACTGCAATTGCATACGTATCACATATATAACATATCAGAAATCGATTCTGCTATAAAAGGAATTTACAGAGCATTTCAGTTCCAAAAAATGTTTTCCTTTTCTAGATATACTGACGGTATAGATAACCTTCATCGTCCTTCCTATTTATCAAGCCGGCCCAATAAAAAACAAAAACAGAACAAAAACAAACAAACCAAAAACAAATCAAATCAAAACACAACCAAAAAAATTATTATCGGTGTAACGGTCACCACCGCTTACGACCTTCAATCCAACCACGACAAGCTTATACGACACTCCACAATCCTGCATACATGATCCATATAATTTCCCATAATCAAGACGAGACTCAGCTCTGCACTTGTTTCCAAGGATATGAACACTTTAATGGTTTCTTTGAAGCTTTTTATACAGTACAAGATGTTACAGCCAATCACAGGACAATGCCATCTCCACCCCCCTATTCACACTGGGGCTAATTATCTAGCAGACATTTCGGCACCGATACTGACAGATCTGTCACATTCCAAACTACAATTACACAATGCCTTGACCTCAATCCACATTATCTAGACAGACGTGTACTGTCTCTGACACCTGGGCATCAATACATTCCTAAACATAACTGACATGCTAATTCAGTACATCTGAATAGAGACTTTAACACATTGTTTTAAACACAATGAATCACACAATCAAAAGGTCTTTCAGGCCCCGATGCAATTAACACCTTTCCACAGAATGTGTCCACACATTGAAGAGCCAACCTCACTTAACATTTCAAAAGCCTATTATACAGAGGGATGTGTCACTGTCTTGTTAACCTGGTCTCAAGTCCACATGAACCACTTTTGTAATATTCCAGTCCTGCAATATGAATTATTATTAATGTCCCATCTCATGTAATATATGATATAATTTCTTTGTCACCCTATGGCCCTAGTGGACATAAGGTGACCCTAGACATAGGAGTATCTCAGTTTGTCACAGGTCATTCCGTTACAATCGGAAAAAAAAAAGAAAAGAGAAATCTCCTCTATTCCGCCTCCGCCAGTGCACAGCCATATTCTCTAGAGCAGACATACGCTGACCATGTTGACCATTTTTTATTGAACTTCTCTTCTCTGCCTTGAATAGTAGCACTACCTCTTTCCATAGTATATACCGTGTTTCCCCGAAAATAAGACGTACTCCGAAAATAAGCCGTAGCGGGATTTCGACACAAGATCGAAATATAAGACACCCCTCTGAAAATAAGACGTAGCGATGGGCGTGTCGAATCCCCGAAAATAAGACGTAGCGATGGGCGTGTCGTATGCGGAGCGGTAAACAACACGTGATAGGCGTACTGTACTGGTGCGGAGCTCAGGAGCTGTAAAGAAGTGAGGAGAAGGACGCTCTGTAAAGCTTCTCCCCAGCACTGACCAGTCTCTCACCCCACACAAACACCAGGGGATAGGGGGAAAAGCTGCTACCGTACTGAGCCCAAAGAGATCACCCCAGCTCCACTTTGCTCCACATCAGCTTTGCTGGCCTATCTTTCTGTACAGCCAGACAAGATGAGTGCAAAGAGAAGAAGTTGGATATCCGAATGGTCCAAAAATGGCGTGCAGAATACGATAATCTCAGTCTACAGGTGGACAGAGGAAATGCTAAGAAGCGCAAGTGTGGTTCAGGTAGGCAACCTTTATTTTCTGTAATAAAAATAAGACACCCCCCGAAAATAAGCCATAGTGTGATTTCTTGAGGGAAAAAAAAATATAAGACGGTGTCTTATTTTCGGGGAAACACGGTAGTTCAGCTATTTTTTTAAGCCACTGCGAGACGGAGGGAGATGATTCCTGCTTCCAGAGAACTGATACACATGACTTGGCTGCATTCAGAAGGTGAACGGTGATCAAATTACTATATTTACGCTTAGAAAGCTCTGAAAGATGGAGCAAGTATCTAGCTGATTCAGAACCCAGGTCCTGACCCGTCAGCTGTCTTATATCTCGGACCTTGGCCCAGAATGTCTGCAGTTTTTGACACAACCAAAAGATATAGAGCATATTGCCCTCTGCTACACCACAACGCCAGAACATATACATCCTTTCCGGATAAATTTTATGCAACAATGATGGGACTCTATACCAACGTGTGAGAATTTTATAACACAGCTTTTGGTACTTAGTAGCCATTGAGGAGTGATGAGAAAAGTGTAAAATATATCTCCGCTGCTCATCAGACAGTGTAATGTCTAAATCTCTTTCCCATTTTTGAAGGAATTCTGGGGCATAACCCTCTGACGATTGTACTAACAGTTTATACATCTCAGAAACCCCATGTGCTGAGGGAGCTTTTACCAAGCATACATTTTCGACGGGCGTATTCGGACAATCTGACCACTCCTTACGAAGAAGGGAACTGAGAAAGTGAGTAAGTTGCTGCATCCGCCATGGATCCAGTGGTGGATTAAAAATTCTATTTTCTTTATCGTACACCACGAGACACAGAGCCTCTATTCATTACACAGTGGGATGTCCCAGAGCAATGCTCAATGACTGGTGGGAGACACAGATCCAAGCAGGCTGTTAACGGACAAGAAGCCCTAGACCGCTGCCTGTAACACACTACGCCCAAAGGCAGAATCCTAATGTCCTCTTACATCTATTTGATAGCATTTGGTAAATGTATGGACCGAAGTCCAAGTTGTAGCTTTACAAATCTGATTTTTACACAACCCTTGCCCGGTGGTTGTGGGGGTCTGCGGGCAGGGGGCTTATCGGAATCTGAAAGACCCCTTTAACAAATGGGACACCTAGATCCCGGCCCCCCTATGGGAATTAGTAATGGGGTACATTGTACCCTAACATTTCACTAAGGAAGTGTAAAGAATTGTAAAAAAAACACACACACACACCATGGAGAAAGTCCTTTCTTAAAAAAAATAATAATCCAGCGGTGGTAATCCACTCTCAGTCTCCACTCTAAGCCCCCCACCCACAGACCCCCACAACCACCGGGAAAGGTTTGTGGGGATGAGGCTCTTGTCCTCCCCATCATGTGGCCTGGTACGGTTCAGGGGGGGGCGCTCTCTCATCCCCCCCTCATTTCCTGCGGTCGGGCCAGGTTGCATGCTCAGATAAGGGGTCTGGTGTGGATTTTTGGGGAACTCCATGCCATTTTTTTTTTTAATTTGACGGCGGGGTTCCCCTTAATAACCATACCAGACCTGAAGGGCCTGGTAATTGAATTTGGTGGGACCCCCACGCTTTTTTTTCTATGAATGAATTTTCTCTGAATTGCTGGCAATTCCTTAAAGCCGCGAGTGATTTTAAATTACTTTTTTTCCTTCAGAAATGTCAGTTTGTGCAGAGTTCTAAGCATTGGAAACATGCACTACTTCACAGGCTTACTATACACCCCCCCCAGGTACGAAATTTTAAGAAATATTTCACTTTTATTGTTTCACTTTAAGCATTATTAAAATCACTGCTCCCAAAAAAACGGCCGTTTTTAAAACTTTTTTGCATTGATACATGTCCCCTGGGAATGTAGAGATACTGCGCTGTCAAAATAAATCAAAACAAAAAATGATGCTGCAACTTAAAAGGTGAAATACACACAAAATAACCATGAAAACGAAAAAAACAAGCTGCGCAAATGTCATTAATATAGACCACTTAGTGGACAATCAATAGTGAATATAATGATAGAGAAGATCTCCAAAGTGAATAAATAGCACAATCTGCGTGAAAGATAGTCCTCCAACATACAAATGAGTCTCTATGACAAAAAGAAATGTCCTATTAACAAAAAGTAGTTCAAAGAGTGATCTTCTATCTGAAGATGTGCTGCTCCTCTATAAGAAACAATGGCATCAAAAACACCACAAAAAGATGACCGTATAGGAAAGAGGATCCTCCACCTTAGTGATTAGCAATCTCTTACCAGATGGGAAGATCCCAATTAGAGATCTTCTGTAAGCATATGGCTATGAACCCAGCCTAGAGGTCCGTCTGGCAAAAATGTCTTCACCCAACATCTCTGGAATCCTCTACCGCTCAGGAAAATGTTGAACACAACCAAGCATAAGGAAAGGAAAAAAGGGCGAACATAGCATAATCCAATATAAATGTAAACCCCCAAGGGTTTCTTTGGCAGAGCTTCCTTTAGCACATCCTAATCGCGTCCAACACTGGTGAAAAAACTGAGGTACTTCCCTTAGGGGAGGGGTTATATGGGGGGAGCTTGTCTTCATTGGTTGTGCCAGTGTCCAATCACCTCTGGTGACCATACAACCCACTATGTAATGAATAGAGGCTCTGTGTCTCATGGTGTGCAATAAAGAAAAATAATTGTTGCTCTATATGTAGATGGCCTAGGCTATAAGAAGATTGCCAAGACCCTGAAACTGAGCTGCAGAACGGTGGCTAAGACCACACAGCGGTTGAACAGAACAGGTTCTGCTCAGAACAGTTCTCGCCATGGTCCACCAAAGAAGTTGATTGCACGTGCTCAGCGTCATATCCAGAGGTGAGAAATAGACATATAAGTGCTACCAGTATTGCTGCAGAGGTTGAAGGGGTGGGGGTTAAGCCTGTCAGTGCTCTGACCATACGTAGCACACTGCATCAAATTGGACTGCATGGCTGTCATCCTAGAAGGAAGCCATCTACCAGCTCTGTGGTGTCGTCGTGGAGTATTTGAAGAGGACTGTATTTTGGCAAGGACATTTTTCCCCGGTGGGGTTTTTAGCAGCAAAGATTCCAACAATTACAAAATTATATGTTAAAAGGGTTTATTAAATGTGTACATTTGGACACAGTCATGACAATAAAAATTGTTATCTCCAGCCACAAGAATAAAAATACATACATACAGGTACAAACACAACATTGCAATTAATGGAGGATTCCAGTAGTAACTTGTAAAGCTCTGGTGACCTCCATGCCCAAAAGGGTTAAGGCAGTGCTGGAAAATAATGGTGGCCACTCAAAATATTGACACTTTGGGCCCAATTTGGAAATTTTCACTTAGGGGTGTACTCCCCTTTGTTGCAGTTTAGACATTCAGAGCCGGTTCACAATGGGGCAGCACGACTTGCTGAGCAACTCGGCAAGGCGATCTGCCCACAACTTTAGAGGTGACTTGCAAAATGGCTTCTGTATTGAAGTCAACGCAAGTCGCCCTGAAGTCATCCCAAAGTAGTACAGTGATCTTTTTCTAAGTTGGAGCGACTTGAGTTGCTCCTATTAGAATGGTTCCATTGTATAGAACGGAGGACGACTTGTCAGGCAGCTACTGTAAGTCGCCCCTGTGTAAACCGGCTCTAATGGCTGTGTGTTGAGTTATTTTGAGGGGACAACAAATTTACACTGTTATACAAGCTGTACACTCACTACACAACATTGTAGCAAAGTGTAATTTCTTCAGTGTTGTCACATGAAAAGATACAAAGGAAAAATTTACAAAAATGTGAGGGGTGTACTCATTTTTTTAGATACTGTATGATACTAAGATACATTTCCCACACTCAGGGCACTGATACACCTTGAGGGTTGTGTGGATCCCTGATGTATAGGAAGACAAGACTTCAGTGAGGAACAATTTCCTCACTCAGGACAGGAATACGGCCTCTCCGCTGTGTGAGATCTCTGATGTCTGTAAAGATTGGACCTCATTGAAAAACATTTCCCACACTCAGGACAGGAATACGGCTTCTCCCCTGAGTGACATCTCTGATGTGCATAAAGATGGGGCTTCTGTGAAAAACATTTACCGCACTCAGTACAGGAATACGGCTTCTCTGCTGTGTGAGCTATCTGATGTCTGTAAAGATTGGACTTCACTGAAAAACTTTTCTTGCATTTAGGACAGGAATACGGCTTCTCTCCCGTGTGAGATCTCCGATGTCCATAAAGATGTGACTTATCTGAAAAACATTTCCCACACTCAGGACAAGAATATGGCTTTTCCCCTGTGTGAGATCTCTGATGTTTATTAAGATTGGACTTCTGTGAAAAACATTTCCCGCACTCAGGACAGGAATACGGCTTCTCTCCTGTGTGAGATCTCTGATGTGTGTAAAGATGGGACTTCACTGAAAAACATTTTCCACACTCATGACAAGAATTCAGCTTTTCCCCTGCATGAGACCTTTGATGTGCATAAAGACTGGACTTTTGTGAAAAACATTTCCCGCACTCAGGACAAGAATACAGCTTCTCCCCCGTATGAGATGTCTGATGTCTGGAAAGACTGGACTCCACGGAAAAACATTTCCCGCACTCAGGACAGGAATATGGTTTTTCCCCTGTATGAGATCTTATATGCACATTAAGATGGGATTTACAATGGAAACACTTCCCGCACTCGGTACAGGAAAGCCTCTTCTCTGTTGGAAGGATGGCACCGTCCCTCACAGTCTGAGGTTCCTCAGGATAAGAGGAATACGATGGTCCATCTACACTGTGTGGTGCCGGATGGACATTTGAGGTAGTTGGGTTTTCTCCTGGACTATACTGTGTGATGTCCTCATCTTCTACTTTACAGTCTGGAGACAAAGTGAGACAATCCTCTGAGGTTTTCCTCATCTCCCGTCCATCTACTAAAATAGAAATAAAAAGATTATTACTAGACATGAGCTGATTGGTTCCCCTAAACCAGGACTCCGCCCACATCAGGCAGCTTTGTCTCTGAGGATCTTACAATTCCCCCCTCAAGGTAACTAGTAAATGGGTCCTCTGATCTCCTACCAGATAATTTCTTTATTCATGGACCTTAGTCAGAGAGTGAGGAAACAACAAGAACTATCTTTTATAGAAGCAACAGTGATGAGGAGATTATAGGACGAGTGTCCCCACCCCCTCTATCACTCACTGCCATCTTCCCAACACAAGAAGTCCTGCACTTGCTTATTTAGTCCATGATTTAGTCATGAATAACAGCGGGGCTGAACCCCAGAGGTCAGAGAGTGAGGATGGGGGAGAACAACCAAGATGAAGATTGGACTAATCATGAAACCCACCATCATTGGGTTATTGACTCTTTCCGCATTATCACTTTCTGTTTAAGGTTCCAAAGTTTGAGGATGTTATCACATTATTATCGACATGTAAATGTCTGTCCTCCAATCACATCATCAGATATAAAATGTCCAGCTGGTAGAAAATGGGTGTAACAAAAGAGAATACATACAGTGCCTTAAAAAATATTCATAACCATTTTTTCATGTTACAACCAAAAATGTAAATTTATTTTATTGGGATTTTATGTGATAGACCAACACAAAGTGGCCCATAATTGTCAAGTGGAAAGAAAATGATAAATGGTTTTAATTTTTTTTTTTATTATTAAATATGTGAAAAGTGTGGCATGCATTTGTAATCAGCCCCCTTTACTCTGATACCCCTAACTAAAATCTAGTGGAACTGATTGCCCTCAAAAGTCACCTAATTAGTAAAAATAGTTCATCTGTGTGTAATTTAATCTCAGTAAAAATACAGCTGCTCTGTGAAGCCCTCATAGTTTTTTTTAGAGAACCTTAGTGAACAAATAGCATCATGAAGGCCAAGGAACACACCAGGGATAATGTTGTGGAGAAGTATAAAGCAGGGTTAGGTTATAAAAAATCTCACAAGCTTTGAAGATCTCACGGAGCTTCTGTTCAATCAATCATCCGAAAATGGAAAGAGTATGGCACAACTGCAAACCTACCAAGACATGGCCGTCCAACTAAACTGACCAGCCAGGCAGGGAGAGCATTCATCAGAGAAGCAGCCAAGAGGCCCATGGTAACTCTGGAGGACCTGTAGAGATCCACAGCTCAGGTAGGAGAATCTGTCCACAGGACAACTTTTAGATCCCTTTCACACTGAGGGTGTATTGCAGACGCTACAGCTTTAAAAATATCGCCTGCAATTTAACCTTAAACAGCTGCACTATTGTTTCCAATGTGAAAGCCACTGTAGTGTTGCGCTAGCAGGACGATAAAAAAAAGACCTGTTAGCCACATCTTTGGAGTGGTGTGTATACCGCTTCTCCACCGCTGCTGCCCATTGAAATCAATGGGACAGCGCGGCTATACCGCCCGCAATGCACTGTGGGCTGTTTTAACCCTTTCTCAACTGCTAGCGGGGGTAAAATTGTCCCGCTAGCGGCCGAAATGCAGTGGTAAAAATCGTCTGTAAAAATAGCGGAGTCTTACCGCCGACACGCTATGGGTGGCCACAAATCTGCCCTTTATGGAAGAGTCACAAGAAGAATGACATTGGAAATAAAGCCATAAGAAGTCCTGTTTGCAGTTTGTGAGAAGCCATGTGGGGGAGGGGACACAAGAAGGTGCTCTGGTCACATGACACCAAAATTTTACTTTTTTGGTCTAAAAGAAAAACACTATGGGCCAGATTCAGGTAGATGAGAGTATCTTTCCTCTGGAGTAACGCTTCTCATTTACGTTACTCTGAAGACCCTTTCAGCGCAAGTCCTGTAATTCACATAGCAGTTGCGCGTAAACTTGCGCCAGAGTAACGATAATGCGCTGGCGTAACCCGACGCAAGGGGAAGTGGGTGTGATCATATGTAAATGATGGGCGGAGCCCAGCGGCTTACGTTCAGCGCATCAACCACGGAGCATGCGCAGTGAGTGAGGCTCCACTCGCCCCCTTTGTGCGCATGCTCACAACTTCCGTCGGCACCACTTCACGGGAAACGTCAGCGCAATGCCTTCCGTTGGGCGTTTAAATGCGCCCGTAGAAGCGCCATTCCGGCACTAAAGTATATCCTGCTCCCCCTCCCCGCAGTGATGTTACTTTTGTTCTGAGATGGCTGCTCCCGTTCCCCGCAAACACACAGTAGAAAGCTGAACTCTAAAGGCCAGGAGCTGTCAGCCGTCATCTCGGCTATGGAGACCTATGATGTCTTCCTCCATGGCTGTAAAATTTGACAGACAAGCATGGACAGAGGTGTTGTCCTGCAAGTGGGGGTGCTCAGCTAGCTCTTATCGTCGGTAACGCTGCTGTAGCTGCTCTCCTGCTGACCTGTGACCGTCTGGAGTAAAGATAAAGCAGCCTTTTGTAGAAATAACTTTGCGCCGGACGGACGAGATACGCGCGGCGCATGTAGCCAGCGTATGGTGCTAATCCGTTCGTGAATTGGGAAAAATCCCTCATTTGCATATTTGCAGGGGAAATCAATAGGCGCGACTGATGCGCCAAGCGAAATTAAGCGCTGACGATACTCTGGCGTCGGAACGTTCCGCCGGTCGCAAATGGCCCGTTATTGGGCGCATCTAGTTTGGTGGGTACGGGCACATAGAAACGACGGCGCATCATCACAGTTACGCGGCGCATATCCAAATACTCCAGCGCAAGTGTTCGTGAATCTGGCCCTATGTGTGGCGGAAAAACTAACACTGCACATCACCCTGAACACACCATCCCCACCATGAAACATGGTGGTGGCAGCATCATGTTGTGGGGATACTTTTCTTCAGCAGGGCCAGGTTAGCTGGTCAGAGTTGATGGAAGGGTGGATCGAGCCAAATACAGGGCAAACTTAGAGGAAAAACCTGTTGGGGTCTAAAAAAAGACTTGAGACTGGGGCAGAGGTTCACCTTCCAGCAGGAAAACAACCCTAAACATACAGCCAGAGCTACAATGGAATGGTTTAGAATCAAAGCATATTCATGTGTTAGAATGACCCAGTCACAGTCCAGACCTAAATCACACTGAGAATCTGTGGCAAGACTTGGAAATTGCTGATCACAGACGCTCTCCATCCAATCTGACAGAGCTTGAGATATTTTACAAAGAAAAATGAGAAAAAATGTCCCTCTCTAGATGTGCAAAGCTGGTAGAGACATCCCCAAAAAGACTTACAGCTGTAATTGCAGAGAAAGGAGGTTCTACAAAGTATTGACTCCGGGGGGTGTCAAACAAATGTCCCCCACACACTTTTCACATATTTATTTGTATAATTTTCTTTCCACTTCAACAATTATGTGCTACTTTGTGTTGGTCTATCACATAAAATAGGATTTTTTTCTAACAGCTTACCTGTAAAATCCTTTTCTTTGAGTACATCTCGGGACACAGAGCGGCATAGTCATTACTATGTGGGTTATATTCTCACCATCAGGTCCTGGACACTGGTGTAATCAATTAGATGAGATGAGAAGTTCCCTCCCTATATAACCCCTCCCATACTGGGAGTACCTCAGTTTTTGTAGCAAAGCAATAAGTGTCCCCATATCCCCAAACAAGAGGGGCGGGAGCTCTGTGTCCCGTGATGTACTCCAAGAAAAGGATTTTACAGGTAAGCTGTTATAAAAATCCTATTTTCTTTATCGTACATCACGGGACACAGAGCGGCATATCAATTACTATGTGGGATGTCCCAAAGCAATGCTTACTGAGGGGAGGGAAACACAAACAACGCAGGCCGCCATCAGACGTGAGGATCTATAATGCTACCTGCAGCATACTGCGCAAAAAAGCTGCATCCTTTTGCCGTCTTATGTTCACCTGACAAGAATTATTGAACCTAAGCACAGACGACCAAGTTGCGGCCCTGAAAATCTGCGTCATAAAGGCTTGGTAAAGCACTGCGCATAAAGAGCTTACTATGCTGGTAGGGAGCACCCCCACAAGAAACACTCTCTGAACCACAAGCCTGAATAATACCCTGATGAATTAACCTTGAAAACAGTTGATTTTAGACACTGCCTGCCCTATCCTGGGCCTCCTGGTAGCGCAACAACATCAGCTTTTCGTATCTGAGCAGCCGCTTCAGATAGGCCTTGACCCTTCTTACTCCAACGAGAGAGAGAGTGTAACCATTTTAATAGCTGACCTGAATACTGCCCACATTTAGGGTCTTCTGGCAGTACAATAAAAACGTCCGCTTTCTATATCTGATAGATATTTAACTGCTCCTATCTCTTTTGAGAGAAAAGCAATAATTTTTCCTTCCGTGAAACAAGGTTTTGAAAAAGAGGGAAGGCAAGAATATCTTTGGTTCAAATGAACACTAGATCCTTCTAGTAAATAAGGCTGGGTGAGGATTAACATCACCCTACTTATAAGCAATAATTAAGTATGGTTTTATACCAAGAAGTTGCCAACACTGAAACTCTCTTGGAGGCTACCACAACCAAGAACACCAATTCCCTTGTTAAAGGATGAAGGGAAACATGGTGCACCGGCCCAAGGAGCTGACCCTGTAAGCCGAAAAAACTAGAGCCAATCCTCCGAGCACAACGGCGACCAAACTGGTGGAGTTAGAAAGAATGTTGTGGTCCGAGGCACCATAGGTAAATGGCCTCCATCCCAAATTGGAACAAAAAAAGAAAGTTTGGTCAGCGGGACATTAAATGAGGCCAATCACCATGCGGAGTGAGCATGTAAAGGTATATAGTATTGCTTAATTGGGTTCCTAAAAAAAGGGGGAGTTGGTTGAGGACTTGCAATGAGAGGTGTATGACAAAGAGCAGTCTTAGCAAGGAGCATTTTATTATGCCTTGTGATATAATATCAAGCATACTGAATGACAAAAATTGCATCCACAAAATCGCATGAACATGTTACAAATTACATATGCATAACAACAGTACAGGACCAGGGCCGTTAAAATTGTCCGGCATGGGAGCTGAGGTAGGGACACATGGACAGACTGGGAGCACTGTGGATTCCCCAATATGTGAATACGGAAGACAAAGGGCCAACACTTCTGTGGATTGAGATCAATGGTATATAATAATTGTATAATATTATTATGAAGTGTGAAAAAGCCCATGCACCAAGTCAAATGAAAGAACTAAGCCAACACCAAGTATGAAGGTGGATGAGAAAAGAAAAGAAAAAAAGGGAAAGGGGATGATGAAGACACCATAAGGATAAATGAATAAAGTGTTAGAGGTATAGGGTAAAGCGTATAGAAATTTGTGGAGCTGGTGGAGTTATACACGTCACCCCTTGTATAATGGCCAGGACAAAAGAGTGTGAAGCAAGCGACCTTTGGAAGCCAGGCCGAGATCGGATTCTTGACGTAACTTAAGGCTAGCTCCGTCTCCTTTCCAAACGTAGGAAGGCAGGAATTTTATCTTTGACAAACTTCCAAGGATGCCACCAGGTCACCCCTTGTATAATGGCCCGGACCAAAGAGTGTAAAGCAAGCGACCTTTGGAAGCAAGGCCGAGATCAGATTCTTGATGTAACTTAAGGCTAGCTCTGTCTACTTTCCAAACGTAGAAAGGCAGGAATTTTATCTTTGACAAACTTCCAAGGATGCCACCATCTGGTTTCACACCAGGAACCTGGGCCTTCCAGATCCTAGGATATCTGGTCCTGGGGGACAGCTCTCCTGTATGAATCAAGGGAATTGCAGCGGATTCTAAAAGCCCCGATCCTCAAGAATGTGGGTCATAATAGCCAGACCATTAATTCACCTGTTGCAAGACAGGATGTAATACCTCCTGCGAAGTAGGCCTGGACTAGATGTAAGGGACCGTGGGTCCTCTACTACCACCCTTACTGTTACTGCACAGTGAGGTCATCAGGGTTATGCCGGAGTAATCAGGCCAGCTTCCGTTCTCCTCTAATGTTGCATAGAAGCCACAAAAGTTAAGGAACTGGGGGGAGAGATACAACCAGTGACAACTGGTCACCCACGTATTACTTACACATCTGCCCCGCATGCGAGTGGATCCTTTGTCCTTGACCCCAAGCTGTTCAATTTCTTGTTGAGCCTGGGCGCCAATACATCTTATGTACAGGGTACTATTTCTGTGGCATTTGGTCAGGAAAAAAGTCGGGGTGTAGAGGTCATTCTCCCGGAGACACCTGTTGACGGCTTCAGCGAATCGCCTGCCAATTCTGCATTTCATGAAATGATGAATGTCAATAGGCAAGGCACAAGCTCCTCCTTGGTAAATGAGGTAAATCACTAGTATGGCATAGTCTGATTGTACTCCGACAGAACCAACCTGCCACCTGAATGTTCAGGCCCTTAAGCCAGATGCTCCATCGGTAGCTCTAGCTGACGGATAAGGCTCACTTGGAGCTTGACTACTTCCCCTAGGCTGTGGTCTTTTCCCGACCTGGCAAACCTTTTAGTTAAGAACCACCAACAGGAATTCCAGCATATCTCTGGGACCAGGTTCTTTGGATAATGCTAAGTCCAGATCCACTCTTTCTAGGTTGACAAAATACTGTCTATAACAGCCCTGAATAAAAGTTAGCATAGGGAACTGTCTTGAATGAAGCCAGCATCTTCCCTAGCGCCTTAAGCCAAAGGCCAAAAGTAAGGAACTGTTCTTTGCCGTGACCACATAGATCAGCTTTCTTATAGCGATGGTCTTGTCTGAGGCCCAAAAAAAAAAAAAAAAACTCTTCTTTTTGGACTGTGCCAAACATACCCAGCTTTTTATCAACAAAAGAATGTACCTTTTAGACTGGAATCCTAACCCAGGAGTTCCAGATACTTGACCATGCTGGACACCCTTAGGTCCAGCCATGCTACTGACTGACCCATCAGCAGGAGTTTGCCTCGGTATGCCATTACTGCTATACCCTGGGCCTATAGATCTGCTATAGGCGGGCCCTAGCACCCTGTCCACCCGGGCATGGTGGCTAACCCAAGGACAAGACCACAAACTGGAGATAGTGCTGTTCCCCTGCGAAACGCAGACAACCTCTGCAGTCCCAAGTAAATAGACACATATGCAACTGGCTCCCAATATGTGTATGTGGCAAGTGTTAAAGCCATATGCCTCAATAGAGGCGTGTGTACATGGCAGCGTGTGTTCATGGAAGCATGAATTTATATAAATATGTTTTAAGCAAAACATACATATAGCATGTGTGCTCTGGAATGAGCATCTTGCAAGCAAGCATGAGCTATAAACATGTTATGCAACAATGTGCAACATGAACCCATGCAGACACGTATTCCTATGCAAGCACAAGGAATCCTTTATTGCTTAATTAAGCCACCATGTGCAAATTTAAAGTAATCATGCATCCTTATGCGATTCAGCATCTTCCATGCGATCAACATCTTATGCATTTTAAGCACTACTGTGTGGACAAGAACCCTTGTGTGACCAAGCACCCCTGTGCGATCCAGCATCCTTATGCACTCAAGCGTCTTAATGCGACTTTAGGCATTTCTGTGAAAACAAGCCTCTCTATGTGATCAAGTATCCCTGGGTAATCAAGGACTCTGTTGATCAGACAACCATGTGTGATCCAGCTTCTTTTTGCATTCAAGCATCTTTATGCGATCTTAGGCATTTTTGTAGAAAACAAGCCTCTCTGTGTGACCAAAATATCCTTGAGTAATCATGTGTTATTCAGCATTTTTATGCATTCAAGCCTCTTTATGCAATTTTTAGGCATTTCTGTGGAAACAAGCCACTCTGTGTGACCAAATATCCTTGGGTAATCAAGGACTTGGGTGATCAGGTAATCATGTGCGATCCCAGCATTTTTATGCATACAAGCATCTTTATGCGACCTAGGCACTTCTGTGGAAACAAGCCTCTCTGTGTGACCAAATCTCCTTGGGTAATCCAGGACGCGGATAATCAGGTAACCATGTGTGATCCAGCATCTTTTTTGTATCCATGCAACTTAATGCGATTTTAGGCATTTCTGTGGAAACAAACCTCTTCTGTGTGACCAAATATCCTTGGGTAATCAAGAATTTGGGTGATCAGGTAACCATATGTGATCTAGCTTTTTTGTGCATACAAACGTCCTTATGCGATTTTAGGCCTTTCTGTGGAAACAAGTCTCTTTGTGTGACCAAATATCCTTGGGTAATCCAGGATTTGAGTGATCAGGTAACTAGCATTTCTATGCACTCAAGCATCTCTATGCAACTGTGTAAAAGGGAACATGTATCAAACATGCAACACCATACAGATAGACACATGTATCTTTATGCGATCAACAATAAAACATTTTCTGTTACTTGTTTTTACCCCACATGCATTTTGAACATTCCAAACTCATGTATCTTATGCAACATGCAGACTGGTAAAGAGGAAATTATCCTCTGCAGATGTGCGTTTCCTCAGTTCAGAGATGTGTACCAGCAACTGTACATCCCTCAGATGTGCATTTGGTTAGCCTGAAGCCGACACCAGGCTGAGGACCATATGGAGGTCTTACTAGCCACCTATAGGAAAACCTCTCTTTAACTCCAAGTAGAAGATAGAGGCTTTGGCCAACTAGGCAGAGGGAAGTTATATGCAGCATGAATCTCTGAAAAGACTGCAGGTGCAATCAGAACCTGTGGGGCATTTGATAGCGTCTCCTCATTAGGCCGCAGCTGTCTCCTGTCCTCTGACAGTGAACCTTCATCCCCAGCTCTTCTAATCCGTTTGATTAAAGCAGAAAGGGGGCACACCCTGTTTTTTTTTTATCTTACGAGGCTGCTGCGAACATTGCAGTTAACCTCTTGTAGACCAATCAAATGCGATGCAAAAAAAGCAACACATGCAGAGTGGCTGCAGTGTTGGGGAAGGCTGCTATGCCTGAGAGGTCTGATGGCTCAATCAGTGAGCTGTTTAAGTCTCTACAGGGGAGAATAAGGAGGCACCAGGTTCAGGTGGCGATTCCTTTTTATATTTCTACCCCTAAACTTTTTCTATGGGGAGACAGAAGTCCTAAGCTGAAAGCAGAAGAACTTAACCCAGGTGCATCAACAGATGAACTTAGTCTTGCAACAACAATGCCTGCTAATCTGCACAGCTAGATGCTGATTAGGCGTCTTAGATGAATCTGTATCCAACTTATACAAGGTGCTTATGTTTGTGTCCCCCTCGCTTTACAGAGCTCTGACGTCTGGGCCTTTCTGAAGAGCCTTCTCTGCGACTGCACTGAGCCGGTAAGCACGTGCGCCAGCGGTAACCACATCGCCGTGGTAGAGCCTGAAGCGGAGGAAGTGGCACACACTATAGACCAGCTAACCTTTAAGCTTCCATCTTTGGAGAGCATGGTAAGCAAAACATCAGGCATATCTTTTACTGCCCATAGTGGTGGAAAAACAGATAAGACCTGCAGCTACTCATGGAAGACAATCCTTTGCATAGGATTTAGGGCATTTTTTTTTTATGTACCAGCCCCTTCAAGGGGAGATATATGGGTACTACAGCCATCCTGTCTGAACAGACATAGTGGCCCAGGCTACATGCCGGCTAGGGGAGGTATATGGGTGCCCTGAGCCATCCCGTCTCAGAAGACATCATGGTTTACACTGCCCATGCATAGAAGCATAATATAGGCGAGACCCATGGTCCCCTATGGAAGACCTACTGTCGAACCAAGACCCGTAGGTCCTCCTCTTACCTTTCCACGCTGCAGGGTATTGCCAAGCAAGAGGCCCAATCTTCCCCCTTCACCGTGGGTATAGTCCTAGACCTTCAGGGACCGGGGTCAATGGCAGGAACACCACACCCCTGGACCTATATAGCACCCTGGCAGCAGAAAAAACATTTGGTCCTTAGAAGGCACAAAGTTCTGGAACCCAGGATCCAGCCCTCCGCAGAGAGGCATTATAGACTAAACCTCGTTCTTCGTACCATCCACTTTGGCTATGAAGCACCTTGGACAGATCCGGATTTATGGAGGCTTTTTACATCCAGCATGGATCCCTCCAGTGAAGCTCCGAAGAGCACATTTTCACTCGTGACCAACACCTTAAACACTGATGAAAAAACTGAGGAGCTCCCAGTATGGGGAGGGGTTATATAGGGAGAGAACTTCTCGTCTAATTGATTACACCAGTGTCCAGCACCCGATGTTGAGAATATAACCCACATAGTAATTGATATGCCGCTCTGTGTCCCGTGATGTACGATAAAGAAAATAGATTTCTGTTTTTGGTTGTAACATGACAAAATGTGGGAAATTTCAAGGGTTATGAATACTTTTTCAAGGCAGAGGGGAGAGAACAGAAGTCAGGACTATGTAATGTACAACATATTGTATGAGACACAACAGATAGAACTATATAGTATCAGAATGATGTAATGTACAACGTAGAGTATATAGTGCAGGGGTCAGGAGTATGTAATGTACAATATAAATTATACAGTGTAAGGGTCAGGACTCATAATATTGGTGTTCAGTAATCAGTGGAAGATTAAATGTTTACATGAGACAAGTTGAGGAGGTCCCACACTGCTGCCTCCCATCTCCTGAGACTGCACTCAGTGACTTGGGTCTGAGACTATACAGACATATCCCTACACCCGGCACAGACAGCAGACAACAGAGCAAGTAACCCTGGGAGAAATGTCTGTCAGAGATCTTACTAGACCTGGGCATGGGAAGGAGGCCCAAGATGTCCCAGGTGCCTAGGTCTAGTAATATCTATGATGACAATCAACATTTTTCTGCCAGCTGAACCCCAGAATCTTCATAAATCCAGTCTAGATACATAAATTGTGTCTGCAGCACAGAGAAGGAAGATTATCTGAGAGAAATGCAGGAATACAGGACGGGGAACACAGCCCAGGAAAGTTACCAGGGGATTACAGGCTGATATCACCCAGACCCCGCCCTACTCTGGACCAATCAGTGAGCAGTATGGGTGGAGGAATGTATTTAGTGTTAATTACCCACCTGTGCTGATCTCTGTAGGAGTGTCCTCCTCTATAAATGTCCCCGTTATTCCATCCTCCTCCATAGACTGCTGATCATCCCTCACGTACCTCTCTTCTTCTTCTTTAACCTCAACTTTTATATCATTCCAATCTTCACCCTAATCCAAGAAAAATAAATAAAACTTCATTAGTAAAATATAAGCTCAGCATTCGCACATCATCTTCACAAGTTCATGTTCTAGATGTTCCATCCCACCAACCTTGTAACAGTGAGGGATGGTGTGACCTTCCTGTGTAGAATCCCGGGAATACAGAGGACGGGGACATCTCTCTGGTGGGTTCCTGGTATTAGGTGGCTCCATCATATCCTTGTGTCCTTCTGAAAACTCCTCTATCACTCCATACTCCTCATCCTCCTCTTTATACTCTTCTTTAACATCAATATTATTATCCCAGAGATTGTTACGCTGAAATATATTTAAAAAAAATATATACATCAATTACAACAATGCAGATAATGTACAGATCCTAATGATGCTATCAGTGATTGTTCCTCATCTACCTGATGATGGTGGGGGATGGTGTGACCCTCCTGTGTGGAATCCCGGGAATACAGAGGACGGGGACATCTCTCTGGTGGGTTTCTGTATCTGGATGACTCCTCCATGGTGTCCTGGTACAGATCTTTGTGTTGTTTTAGAAACTTTGACTCCTCCATCACCCCATCCTCATCATCCTCCTCTTTTATCTCTTCTTTAACCTCAACTTTAGAATCTCTCAGGTCTCCACTCTGAATATAGAATAAAAATGACATCAATGGTAACAATGCAGAAATTGTACAGATCCTAATGATACTATCAGTGATTGTTCCTCATCTACCTGATGATGGTGAGGGATGGTGTGACCTTCCTGTGTGGAATCCCGGGAATACAGAGGACGGGGACATCTCTCTGGTGGGTTCCCATTACTGGATCCATCTGTAGGAAACACACACACTGACTGAATACATTGTTTCTATGTGTTTATCAGATGATGGGGGATCTAGGTGGACCCTCCGTACTGCTCTTTCCTTTACAATAAAGTCTCCTCTTACCCGGTGATGTGAGGGGCGGCTGATTCTCCATCATGACGTCCTTGTAGAGATCCTTGTGTCCGTCTAAATACGCCCACTCCTACATGGAGAAATAGACAGTGACATGCTGACACCTTATAGCAGGGGTATCAAAACTTTTTTCAAAGAGGGCCAGATTTGATAAAGTTAACATGCTCGAGGGTTGACCATTTTGCCTGACATTCTTTGAACCATTAAAGTGTGGTCTAAGTGTGTTCCCCGAGCAACTAATACACGGCCCAACAAGAATTCTCCTGCCTTTGTGGCTGTGTGTGGTGAAGAGATGAGTTCAGGCGTGTTATTTGGATATACCATATTTATTGCAGTATAACATGCAAATTTACTTTAAGAGGGAGGTTTCAGGGAAAAAAAAATTAAATAAAGAACTGGGAAGCAAATAAGAGTCAGTGCCCATCTGCAGCCTCACCATTGCCTTAATGCAGCCTCACCATTGCCATGAATGCAGCCTCACCATTGCCATGAATGCAGCCCCACCATTGCCATGAATGCAGCCTCACCATTGCCATGAATGCAGCCTCACCATTGCCATCAGTGCAGCCTGCTTGATGCCCATCTGCAGCCTCAGAGGGGACAGGCAGGGTGGCGGGACAACTGCTGACAGATTACATACATTAGAATCTCCTGTTTACATGGTGGCCTCTTTAATACAAAGTCCTTCCAATTACAGATGCCACCGAGAAAACAGGAGATTCTCCTGTATGTAATCTTTCGGCGCTTGTCCTGCACCCTTCCTGTCCCCTCCGAGGCAGCGCTGATAAATAAAGTATGTATCTTTTGTGGCCCTTGGGGCCACAAAAGATATGTATATCCAAATTACCAAGGGGGCCACATTAAACCAGAATGTGGGCCGCAATTGGCCCGCAGCCCGGACTTTGGACATGCCTGCCTTATAGGAACCTGACACATACAATGATACAGTCACCATCCAGACACATCCCTTGTCTGTTACTGGATAATGTCCCAGAATTCCCGGCACCGCTCACCTCTCCTCCATCATCTCTCTGGTGACTTCTAGAATCTTCTTTGTATTTCTCTATTCTATCAGGGAGGGAGGTGGAGGCAATGTGATGGTCATATGATCTCCAGTAAATGTGTATATAGACTGAGCTGTCAAAAATGAAAATCAAGATCATTAAACAGTTTGTCACATGTAAAACTGAAAAAATAAAGAAATGAATGACACCAGAAAACATAACTAATGTCCAATGTATCAAAAAGACCCCTTCAAATATTAGTTGCTTGAAAAACAATGGCTGGTGCCATTAGTAACAGATAAACATGTGACCACTTCCAGGTGACCCCACATGGATGACACTCACCACAATGGATGGACCTTCTATTACTAGATAGGTCTCACTGCGCATTTTTTGGTTGGACCCGATGTGTATCTTGTCACCAACTTGACCATTCACATTGTTGTGGAAACGTAATGAAGATGTATTTATTATGTATTGTCATAGTGTCACCCAGTGTTAGTACTCCCGAAACCCACTCTAAAGAGCTGACTGACGCTGGTTGAGTTCCGTCTGGTAGTGGAAAACTTTCTGGGATTGGAGAGAGGTTTGCAGAGTGGGGATATGTCCGCCAGTAAAAGGGCCCCTGTGCATTGCACAGATGTTCGTCTGGAGGGGATATGTTCACTCTGCAAGGACATTATTGGTTATAGGCAGATATACGCTCTTATCTCTGCTGTGTGTCTGATCAGCTTATGTCAGGACATGTAGCTTACATCTGCAGATAACCTCCCATCCCCAGGAACGGTAGTATAATCCGGGTATGCGTTGTTCTCTCGAACAATGCAGAATAAGGATTCATAACCCACTGTAAATACGGGAGTCTTTGAGTTGTTATGGTCAGAGATGAAATTCATGTTTGTTTAGCCATGTGGCTTCCTTTGATTCGTTGAACAACATGGCTTCCAGGTAAGGCATACACTCTGGGCCAGATTCAGAAAGAATTTACGTCGGCGTATCAAGATAAACGCCGCGTAAATACTAAGAATAGCCGGCGTATCTTTTTTTGGTATTCAGAAAAGAAGATACGGTGGAATTCTGCTAATATACGATCGGCGTAAGTGTGTTAGAACGTCGTATATTAGTTGCAGTTTTATGCTGGTAAAGAGCATACGCTACGCCCGCACAAAATTACGCCACCCTCTCTGAATCTGGCCCTCTGTCTCTGCTTAGACACACCCATAGGACTCCTTTAGCCATTATTCATTGGTTGTTTGTATTAACTCATTTTGATGGAAGTATTTCCTGTTAGGTCATTTCCTGTGTGAAGGTCATTTCCTGCAATGTCACTTCCCATGGAGGAAGCGATTGGCTGTTGGAGTCATCACTTCCTGTTTGTGATTTCTTTTGTGGTCTCTGAATAAAAAGACACGCACACTGCTTGATGAATGAATTAATGAATGAATGAATGAGAAACTTATATAGCGCGGCACATGCGAACCAAATCGCCTCTGGGCGATGGGGCAGTCGTACGATGGAACTAAGAATGTAAGCTGTGGTGATGTCTGTTTACTTGGGGAAATACGGGAAATAGAGTGATAGGTAAGATGCATTATACCATTAGACTAAATGTGTGCTTATTAGTAGGGTTGTCCCGATACCACTTTTTTAGGACCGAGTACAAGTACCGATACTTTTTTTCAAGTAGTCGCCGATACGAATACGGATACTTTTTTTAAATGTTTTCCCAAAGGCAGCCATGTCCCCTACATATGCAGCCATGTCCCTCCAGCCATGTCCCCCACATATTGCAGCCATGTCCCACATATTGCAGCCATGTCCCCCACATATTGCAGCCATGTCCCCCACATATTGCAGCCATGTCCCCCACATATTGCAGCCATGTCCCCCACATATTGCAGCCATGTCCCTCATATACAGCCATGTCCTCCACATACAGCCATGTCCCCCTACCTGATGATGATGATGCCGCTGTTAATACAAAGCCGCCGCCGCAAACATTACACGCACCTTTCGTTTTTCAATAGCTGTTTACCGCGCGCCCTGTGTAAAGGACACTCTCTTTTGCTCGGGATTGGACAGATCCGTCCAATCCCGAGCAAGGGGGAGTGTCATTTACACAGGGCGCGCGGTAAACAGCTATTCAAACTAAAGGTGTGTGTGTAATGTTCGCGGCGGCGGCTTTGTATTAACGGCGGCGGGGTCGGCTTTGCACATACAGCGCGGTGGCGGCATGGGGGGGGGGGAGTATTCTATTTGGGTATCGGGGGTATTTGCGGGAGTACAAGTACTCCCGCAAATACTCGGAATCGGTCCGGATACCGATACTGGTATCGGTATCGGGACAACCCTACTTATTAGCACAGGAGATATGGTGTGCACTCAGTGTACAGCCAAATTTCCCTGACAACATGTACCTGGATGTGATTTCTTCCAATGCCATACACTTCCATTCCACCACTAATTAAAGTGGTATAATCCATTTAGTATAGACGAACGGTCTCAAAACTGTGGCCCGGGGCTGCATGCAGCCATTGGCTTGCCTTTATGTGGCCCTTGTGGCACTATTCCATCCACTGACACCAACAATGGGGTACTATTTATCTCACTGACATCAACGATAGGGCACCGTTCCTTCTATTGATATCAACAGTGGGGCATTATTCATTTCATTGATATGAACGATAGGGAACAATTCCTCCCACCGACACCAATGATGAGACACAGTTCCTCCTACTGACACCAACAATGGGGCATTGTTCACTTCCACTGGACATTTTCTACTCCCACTGGCCTCTCTAAAGTCTAAACTGGCCCTTTGTTTATAAAGTTTGGAGACCCCCGATATAGACTGATGAGGTGAGAAGGTGATTGGTGGGAAAGGTGACACATTTCCAAAATGTTTTTCTCCAGTCATCTTCCAGGATGGCACACCTGAGATGATGGTCCCACCTGACAGGAAACACAATCAACAACAGAGTTTAAAAGGCCACACCCTTCCCTCTGCCCCTCAGTTATTGATTGTGTTTCCCACAGGATGGCAGCGAAAGTTTGTTATTTTTTAAAGAGACTAAGGTCTGGGATCAAGGTCTTACCCCCTGGTGCTTTCTGACCTAAGAGCAGTCAGTGGGGACTGCAAAGTCAGATTTTGGCATGAGCTTGTGACCAGGGGGGTTTTCCCATAGATACATTCTCAGGGAGATAGGCATTCAGCATTTCAAGATCCCTGAGAATGCTGGTGGCATTGGACCCGGTGAGGGGGTCCATGCTTTCCTTGGGGAAATTCAATCTTCTTCCTCCTACCTGACGGTGGCTGATGGTCTGTAGGAGCTGCGCAGGTGTCCCCGTTAGCTGGGCTGTGGTTGCTGGTGTTTCCGAATGAAACAAGTAACACAGGAAACTTCGCCGGACCGCAGTGCAGGCTTCGGCGTCCCCGGGGAGTCTATGTGCATGTCTGGAAGTCTGGAGCGGCGCGGGCGGATGAGGTCACTTACGTGCCCCGGGCTACGCCATAATGGCGGCGATCGGCGTTCAGCCACATGCTGCAGTGCAGTTAACGGAACAGGGGCCCACGGTCCTGCGTCCCACCCAGCCTTTAGAGGTGATCTCAAACGGCTTACAGCCCGGTCAGGGGAGGATTCGGCCTATCACTACGGCGGGACGGCTCTAAGGCAGTATGGACAGAGTGGGATGGACCAGTGCCAGCAACGCAAGTCGCCACAGGGGGTGAGTGACTTCTGCTGATGGGGGGGCAAGTGAGGCTGGGGTGGCCCTCTTTTCAATCTCCCCCGGGGATTGCCATGGGTAACAAGGGTCTCTTTTTGTTTGTCAGAGACCGAATGCCCTGCCCAAGAGACCACCAGCAGGTCTAGGGGTAAATCCTCTAACAAATCCAAGCGATGTGCGTACTGCGGGGGAAGCCCCCGCAGGACCATACTAAGCCCTTCTGCTACAAGTTGGCAGGCAAGAAGACAGCGCAAGCCAGGAAAGAGTGCAGAGCTTTACAAACTGAAATGCTCGCTACTCTCCAATCCTTTAAAACCACGGTAGCAAACAGAGAGGTAACTCCCGTAGGTACAGAGGATTACTCATCTTTGGTAGAGACCCAAGACAGTGTTACAGAGGAATCCCAGGGACCATCTCTAACCTATTCTGATGTAGAAATAGAATCCTCAGTTCAAAGTTCTGAAGAAGAAGGGGAGGATTCGGATCAGAGTAGCCTGGGGGATTCTAGACCGGGTGGCCATCTCTTCTCTGCAGAGGATATGGAAGATCTCCTCAAAGCAATTTATGCTTTTGAGGACATCCAGCTACCGGCCACGCATGTCTCGGTCCAAGACAGATTGTACAGGGGACTCGGTAAAGCCCAAACCAAATCCCTTTCTGTACACCAATCTCTTAAGGATATTATTGTAAGAGAATGGAAGGAGCCAGAGCTCAGGGTCTTAAGACTAAAAACCTGGAAGCGTAGGTACCCCTTCAAGCCCGAGGAAGAAGATAAATTCTTCAAAATTCCGTGTTTGGATGCCTCATTGGCCCAAGTGTCCAAACACTCAGAATTATTATTTGAAGATTCCGGCAACATTCGGTATCCGATGGATAAAAAGTCCGAAACCTTGTTGCGCAGGGCTTGGGACGCCAATGCAGCCGCTATAGGCCCTGCATTGGCCTCCGAATGCATTGTCATGTAGGAGTCAAAGAAGACCCCCAGACTTTTGATTTTGGCGCTAGGGGTGATGATTTTACCCAGAATGTGCGGGGGTGTCCAGGTTGTTGCCAGTTGATTTTTACGACTGGCATGGAACAGAAGAAGTTCCGTTTTGGCGCTATTGAGTTTAAGATAACTGTTCGTCATCCAATTTTCTATCAAAGAGAGCGATATCTCTAGGCTGTGTTGGTGAGTCTTTTTGTTGTGGATGCGAAAATACAATTGTGTATCATCTGCATAGGAGTGATAAAATAGTTTTTGGTTGCTAATAATTTCAAAGAGAGGGCGGAGATAGATGTTGAAAAGCAGTAGAGAAGATCATCAAAATACAAATGGAAGTCTCTGCTCTGCTCTGCTCGTTACCAGAGAGATCTCTCTAAGGACCATCATAAGAATACTGGGATTTATGGCATCCTGCATCCCAGCGGTTCACTGGGCCCAATTCCATTCACGGAAATTCCAGGAATTCCTTCTCTCCTCCTGGGACGAGAGAAGAGAATCCCTGGACTTAACAGTGTCCTTCTCAGAAGAGGCAAGAAACTCCCAAGACTGGTAGCTCAGCGCAGACAACCTGTCAGAAGGGCGCTCCTGGACCCAACAGAATCCATTGATTCTGAATACAGACGCAAGCGCATGGGGTTGGGGAGCACATATAGGAGAGCTCTTTGCCCAGGGTCCTTGGGACCGGGAACAGAGCAAAGCCTCCTCCAATTTCAGGGAGCTGTTAGCGGTTGGGAAAGCTCTAAATTTCAAGGACCAGGTCCAAGGGAGAGAAGTACAAATCCTCTTGGACAATGCAGTAGCTGTGTCCTACCTAAATCATCAAGGGGGAACGAGGTCCAGCAGGCTGATGAAACTTTCCCAGGAGATCCTGGGGGACATGGAGAAAAATATTCTCTCAGTTTAAGCGGTACATATACACAGAGCTTTTTTTCTCAGAAAATAGGTGCAGGAACTCAACCACGAACCCGTTCAGATTTCACAAACAGTAGAAGGGTCTTAAAGGGGCATTAAATACCAGGATTGCATTACATACAGAGTGCAGAGTTCAGGGGGTTACACACAGACTGCAGAGCTGTCACTTGTAAACACAGAAACCAGACTTCTGTGTTTACAAGTGATTGTGGCGAGCAGGCACCAAAGGGTCTGAGCGAAAGGTGGTGGAACTGAGTTCCCCCAAGTTCCCCCTGAAAAAAAGCCCTGCATATACATATAAAAAGGTCCCTAAACATCCAAGCAGACTTCCTCAGCAGGCAGCCCATTCATCAAGGGAAGTGGGAGCTGAACAACGAGGTTTTCTATCTGGTAAGCCAACACTTTGGCAGACCAGAAATAGACTTTTTTGCCTGCAAAAAGAACAGAATGGTTCACAAGTACTTTTTCCTCACCAGAGAACAGGACGCCTACGGGATAGATGCCCTAGAACAGAAATGGGAGTCAACCCTAGCTTATGCCTTCCCTCCTCTGGCTCTTACCCCCAGGGTTCTACAGAAGCTCTACAGGTCGAAGGGATACCTTATCCTGATCGCACCTTGGTGGTTGAAGTGAGCATGGTTCCCCACATTGAGAAGGTGGTCGATGGCTCCTTTGCTGCATCTCCCGTTCAGACGCGATCTCCTCTCCCAGGGACCAGTGTTACATCCCGATCCGGGTTTCCTTCCCTGGCGGCATGGTGTGTAAGAAGGAGATCCTCCGGCTCAGGGGATGCTCGAAGAAGGTGATTGACACACTCTTGCAGAGTAGGAAGCCAGTCACAAGAAGAATGTACGCTAAAGTTTGGAAGGTCTTCTCTCGCTGGGCCCAGCCTAAATAAGGTTCTCTCCAAAGAGTCCCCATGGTCCTGGATTTCCTCCAAGAGGGAGTTGATCAGGGCTTAACAGTAAGTACGCTTAGGGTTCAGGTTGCAGCCCTGTCTGTATTTTTTGAAGAGAGGCTTGCCCTGAACCCACTGGTAAAGAGGTTTTTTTGTCAGCCAGGGAAAGGGTAACCCCAGTAAAGACAATTAGGTTTCCACCTTGGGATTTGTCCTTGGTGCTAGACTCTTTGACCAAAAAGCCTTTTGAGCCGGTGGCTCACATTTCTGTTAAATTTCTTTCACTTAAAGGGGTGTTCCACCCAAATGTAATGTTTATTAAAAGTCAGCAGCTACAAAAAGTGTAGCTGCTGGCTTTTAATAAACAGACACTTACCTTCTCCACATTCCAGCGACGCACTGACCGGGGCTCCGCTCCTCTCCCCCCTCCCTGGCAGGCATCCTCATTGCGACTAGGGCACCCAGCCGTGACAGCCTTCGGCTTCATGGCCGGGCACCCACTGCGCATGCGCGAGCCGCACTGCGCATGCGCGCGCGGCCCGCCGCTGATTGGACAGGCGATTGTCTAGGACCTGTCAGTGTCCTAGACGATCGCCTACGGGAGGGGCTGCAGTAAGGCGATTAAGCCTAATCGCCTTACCAGTCCCTCGGCGGAAGCAGGAAGTGGGACAGGAAGTCCCACTCCTACTGAAGCCCCCACTTCCCCCTCCAAAAAAATACATGCCATTACATGGCCTTTCTTCTGGCAATCACGATGGCCAGAAGGGTTAGTGATTTACAAGCTCTGACTATAAAAGAGCCTTTATTTTTTTGTTACTTTTAGAGGATAGTGTAATCCTCAGGCAAGATCCTTTATATTTACCGAAGGTGGCCTCTGAATTTCACAGGTCACAGGAGATTGTTCTCCCCTCCTTTTTGTCAGACCCCAAAAAATTACAAGAGGCAAGGCTTCATTTATTAGACGTTAGAAGGTGTCTTCTAGCCTATTTAGACAGAGTGAGTGAGTTCAGGAGATCAAATCATTTGTTAATTAATTTCTCCGGTCAAAAGAAAGGGCTTCAAGCCTCTAAGCCTACGATAGCCAGGTGGATTAAACAGACTATCGCAGTCGCTTACGAAAAGGTCAGGAAAACCAGTTCCAGCTCACATTAAAGCTCACTCAACCAGATCTCTGGCGACCTCCTGGGCAGAGAGGGCAGGCACTTTGATTGATCAGATCTGCAGAGCAGCAACTTGGATGAGCCAAAATACTTTTCTGAGCCACTACAGAGTGGAGCTGTTGTTCCCTCAGGACTTGGCGTTCGGCAGGAAGGTCCTACAGGCGGTGATCCCACCCTAAGGTAGGCCTGAACTTCTTGCTCATCATCTCATGTGTGCCGTCCTGGAAGATGACTGGAGAAAACGGTAACGGATTTTCTAGGAAATCTTCCAGGACGGCAGGCCTACTTCCCACCCTTAAATATTCGGTGATGTTTGTGTTCACAGAAGGGACCCTCTGACACCGGTGTGGGTCTATACTTTGTCATAACTGAGGGGCAGAGGGAAGGGTGTGGCCTTTTAACTCTGTTGTTGATTGTGTTTCCTGTCAGGTGGGACCGTCATCTCAGGTGTGCCGTCCTGGAAGATTTCCTAGAAAATCTGTTACCGGTAAGTGTAACTGGTACTTTTCGGCCCTGTAAGTGGAGAAATGTTCTGACCCTGAAGGGGCTAATCTAGGTTTCCACAATATATATGTGTGTATCATCATCTGCTGGAGATAAAAGACGTCACAGTGACTATGGATGAAGAGGACGGACATGACGGGGTTACTGGGTGTAAATAGAAAATAAGATCTTATTACCTCCTCTGCTGCCTCTTCCAGCGATGTCTTCTCTCTACTTCCTCCCGACTCACCTCTCACCCGGAACTTCCTGTGTGTACCTGACATCACTTCCTGTCTGTCTTCCTGATAGAAGTGAGATCCCCATCTTGTGGAGCTCAGAGGAACTGCAGTCCTGAGAAATATATTGAAGTGATCTTGTGCTGTGTGTGTATGTACTGAATATCCTTATAGATGGGTCATCGTCACTAGTGATGGACGAACATCTGACGGGGCAGTTCGCAAACGCTGAAATGTTCGTTAACATCAAGTTCGCGGCGGGCCCCATTGACTTTAATGGCAGGGCGAACATTAAAAACCTGCAGGTCATATTTGCACCCACAAAATACTTACTAGCTGTGCACAAATAGTCCCACAACATGGACACTGACCTACCAGAAGTATTAAGTGAAAAAACGGATACAGAAGTAAGTGGCGGCCATTACAAGCCCCAAAAATTAGCCGACAGGCGTTCACCTGACAGCAAACAACTTTGTATTCTGTGGCTGGAGGTACATTAGGCATTCACAGGATAAAAAATGAGGCATTCAACGGACATAACAGGCCTTTTATGCTGCTGTATTTACGTAAGACAGGGACCATGAATTGTTATGGGTGGTGGTGGATATTTGTGGCCTGTCATGAGGAATTTGAATGAAACATGGTCTACTGGTCACATGTGTTGAATTCCTCCGAGATCCATGTTTCATACATTTTTATAAATGCGAGGTAGTCAACACTGTCGTGAGCTAGACGAGTACGCTTATCGGTCACGACCCCCCCTGCTGCGCTGAACGTCCTTTCGAACAGGACACTGGATGAGGGACAAGCCAGCAGTTCCATTGCAAATTGTGCAAGCTCTGGCCAGAGGTCAAGCCTGCCCACCCAGGAGTCCAGGGGTTCATCACTTCTCAGTGTGTCCACATCGGCTGTTAACCCGATGTAGTCAGACACCTGTTGGTCTAGGCGTTCCCTGATGCTGAATCCGGAGGACAGCTGTTGATGGGTCGGCTGAAAGAATGATCTCATATCATCATTGATCAACACATCTTCAAACCGCCCTCTTCTTGCAGGCGCTGTTGGATTGGTACCCACAACTCTGGGTGCCTCTGCCAGCGCACGCAAAACCAGAATGCAGCTTTTCTCGATGCAAGTGCTGCATTCTGATAGCCCTCTGTGATGGTGGTAAAATTTCCACCATTTTTTGTTTGTACCGGGGGTCTAAGTACATTGCCACCCTATACTGGTACTTGCCCTTTATGCTTTTTATACGGGGGTCCCTCTTAAAACACTGGAGCATGAAGGCCCCCATTTTCACTAAACTGGAAGCGCTGTACTGGCCTGGCTCCTGCTCATCATCCAGGATAATGTCATCCTCGTTCTCCTCCCCCCATCCACGGACAACACCAGGGATCCCAGAAAGGTTTAAAGCATGCTCTTCTTGCTCCTCCTCCTCCTCCGCCCCGGCACCATCCTCCTCTGATTCTTCTTTAGACATCCGTTGTTGACTTGTCTCAGGTGGAGTAGCCCCCTTGGGAATTCATCCAGCATTGTGACTTCCTCAACTTCCTGCTCCTGCTCCTCGACGGCTTGATTAATGACACGACGCAACGCATGCTCCAGAAAGAAGGCGTAAGGTACAATGTCACTGATGGCGCCCTGGCTGTGACTGACCAGTTTGGTGATCTCATCAAATGGCCGCAGAAGTCTGCATGATTTGCGCATGACCAGCCACTGGTGCGGTGAAAAAACCAAGCTCCCAGAACCTGTCCTGCCGCAGAGTTCATACAGGTAGTCGTTAACTGCACGTTTCTGCTGGAGCAGCCTATCAAGCATATACAAGGTTGAGTTCCATTGCGCCGGGAAGTCACAAATAAGATGTCTGATGGGCAGGTTGTGTTGCCGCTGAATGTCAGCAAGGTGAGCCATGGCCGTGTAAGATCTTCTGAAATGGCCCGAGATTTTCCTAGCCTGCGGCAAGACGTCCTGGACCCCAGGGTATTTGGCAACGAATCGCTGCACGACCAAGTTCGGGACGTGTGCCATGCATGGCACGTGTGTAATTTTGCCCTGTTTCAGCGCACTCAGCAGATTGGCACCGTTGTCGCACACCACTTTACCAACTGCCAAATTGAGCGGTGTTAGCCACTGAATTCCCTGTGAATGCAAAGCTGAAAGGAGAGCAGGACCAGCGTGGCTCTTGTCTTTCAGGCACAACAGACACAGCACAGCATGGCAACGTCTCACCTGGCATGTCGAATAGGTTTTGGGGATCTTGGGCGGCACAGCAGAAGAGACGGTAGCATTGGAAAAGGAGGAGTCAGCCGAGGAGGAGGAGAAGAAGAAGAGGCAGGCCTGCATGCAATCCATGGCGGTAAAACCAAATCTACATGGGTGCCACGAGTTACATGCTTGATGGCCGTCAGAAGGTTCACCCAGTGGTCAGTAGACATGTGCAATTTTTTTCGTTACGAATACGTTTTCCGTCATTATTCGTTATTTTCGTTGATTCGTTAACCTACGAATAAACGAATGGTTTAGCGCAAATAATAACGATATTTCCAAAAATAACGAATATGGAAAACTACGAAGATACGAAACTACTAAATGTAAAAGAACAACACAACGAAAGAAAAAAGAAACGAAAACATAGAAATAACGAAAACACCGAACACAAAAAAAAAATCATAATTACGAAAAATAAACGAAAATGCAAACTTACTAATATTTGAAGAACGAAAAGAAAACAACCGAAATGCCGAACAAAGAATAAAAAACGAAAAGCAAAACTAATGCAAAATAAATTATGAATCTTCGGAAAACGGAAATGAAATAATGTAAATTCACTTTCATTAGTACTGTGACCAATAGCCACTCAGCGCTGTCCCTTCCCCTGAAGAGCTTCTTTCTTATGTGGCTCCTTGACCTTGTGTCTTTATCTGTGTTAGTCAATCACAGTAAATTACGATGTTTTACAAAATGACGACGAGTAGTGTGTCGAATAAACGTAAAATGTATTTTAACAGAATTACGAATGCAATAAAATCTACAAAAGAACGTTGTTATAATCAAATGAAATTAGACACAAAAATACGAATGATCATAAAGCAACGAAGATTTATTTCTTACGAAAATACAAACGCGGCATTATGGAAAATATAATGTGAATACGAATATCAAAACAACGAAAAATAAACCAACGTAAAAACGAATAAACAAATAAATTCATTGTAAAAATACGAACGAGGCAGAATACAACATTTAACGAAAAATACTAATCTCGAATCAACGAAAAATAAACTAACATAAAAAAAACGGAAACGGAAAAAAAAGTGTTCCGAAAATACTAAAGAGTACGAATACGATAACTAACGTCTTACGAAATTACGACTCGTTACGAATCACGATAAACGAACAGAAACTGCCCATGTTTGCTAGACCACGTGTCTGTGGTCAGATGTATCTTGGCACCGACACTGTGTGCCAGAGATACATTCTTTTGCCACTGAACATGGCCATATAGTTCTGGGATGCCCTTCTGTGAGAAATATTTCCTTCCTGGGACCTTCAATTGTGGTGTTCCAATCCGAGTCCACCAGTTTATATGACAGTAGTTGGCAAGCTATACGTTCTGACAAGCCAGCGGTCAACCATTGGGCAAGAGGGTTATCCGGCGTCATAGTTTTTTTACGATCAAACATTTGGGCCACGGCCCACGGAAGCCTGCCTTTTTGCAGAAAAACATGAGGACGCCATGATGGACGGTGCAGTGGAGAACAATTGTGAGAATAGAGGAGAAGAGGCTGGACGGTGAGAGCATGGATTGTGGCCTTGTGGGTTCTGATAGCGTTACTCCCACTGGGCTCGGTGATGGGAGGCCAGATGCCTTCTTAAGGCGGTCGTCCCTAGGTGAGTGTTGGGCTTACTGTGACTTATGTGTTGACTGCAAAGGCTGCAGAAGGCAACGTTAAAAAAAGCCCACACTGCAGAGTCATGGGCCGGTGTCCTGGGAGCGCCAGATGTGACCGTACATGGTTGATGGCTCGCTCCTGATATATTAGGAGTCTGCTTTGTCCCTCCTGTGCAATGTAAGTTCGGCCTGCTTCTTCTCCCTATCTGCTGGTCCAACTCTCCCTCTCTGAACTCCCCATCACTAACAATAGAGATCTCGGATTAGGCAGCAACAGCGGGCACCAAACTCCTTGGGCTGATCTGAGTACTGTTGTCGGACTGCTGAGTGGTGGCTGTTTCTACCTCCTTTTCCTGATCCAATGCAAGAATGGCTGCACATCGGAAATATCTTCTGATGGATTGGAAAATAAATCCTGTGATTCAAGCGGAGGGTATATGGTGTTGGTGGTGAGCCACTCAACCAAGTCTGCTGCGTCCTTTGACGTAATCGAACGCACCTTGTGCCACTTCCCACTTTGGCTCCGGCCTGGTGCTCCTGCCCTACCCCTACCACCCCTGCGGAAGGGCCTGCCTCTTCCTCTGCCTGTCATTTTTTAAATGACCCTGTGAATGTCCTGCAGTGGAATTTTTAATTGTTGGGAGGTATGTGTGTATGAAGGGGTGGAGCTCCTGAGTGTGTATGAAGAGGCGGAGCTCCTGAGTGTGTATGAAGAAGCGGAGCTCCTGAGTGTGTATGCAGAGGCGGAGCCCTGAGTGTGTATGCAGAGGCGGAGCTCCTGAGTGTGTATGAAGAGACAGAGCTCCTGAGTGTGTATGCAGAGGCGGAGCTCCTGAGTGTGTATGCAGAGGTGGAGCTCCTGAGTGTGTATGCAGAGGCAGAGCTCCTGAGTGTGTATGCAGAGGCGGAGCCCTGAGTGTGTATGTAGAGGCGGAGCTCCTGAGTGTGTATGAAGAAGCGGAGCTCCTGAGTGTGTATGAAGGGATGGAGCTCCTGAGTGTGTATGAAGGGGTGGAGCTCCTGAGTGTGTATGAAGAGGCGGAGCTCCTGAGTGTGTATGAAGAGGCGGAGCCCTGAGTGTGTATGAAGAGACGGAGCTCCTGCTGGAACAGTGGTTGAAGGAGGAAGCCGAGTCTAGGAGGGAGACTGACAGAAAACGCAGCAGACTTGCAGGAGTGAGCGAGGAGGATCCATCGGAGGTGAGGAGAGTGTGAAGGATGTTGGTGACTCTGGTAGATGAAAAGCTGGGAGTCATATTGCTCTGGTGAGTGGGGAAGCACTACTAAGGGGGCGCCCTCACCAGCACATGTGTAAGAGGAGGAAGAAGGCCGTGGCTACACTACAGCTGGCACAGTTTGGAGCACCGAGAACTTTCACACCTTATCAACTTTTTATTGATTGGTGGATATTTTTTTGTATGATAACATGAATTTGTACAGATTTTTTATGTTTTTAATAAAGCAGCAATGAAAGAAGAAGTTGCAAAGTGGAAGCAGTGGATCTGCAGAAAACAGCATCCTGAACACAAAGCACTTTATGTTGTATATGAATTTGCGCATTGTTCAGATTACTTATTTTATTGTTAAACACTATAATATGAATGAAGTAGGTGTAAAGTGGAAGCAGTAGATGTGCAGAGAATATTATTGGAGCCCCTAGCACTTTATATATGAATGTCTCCACATATTTTAGTGTATGTGTGATAATTGATGTGCACACACAATAGGACAGCGCTGTGACACATAATGCTCTTCTAGGTGATAAAGGGAACACTTACCTTTGTTACAGCAGCAGTCCGGTATAAGTTATTTCTGTAGGTATTTGAGTTGTTACACATAGCGCAGGTTTTTTTCTATTTATATTGGTGACATAATTGCCCAAATCTGGGGATCAGGAGCCATTTCCACCCTTCACTCTCGGCTGGGGTTCTTTGTATCCATATAACAGATGTTCTACATGACTAAATCTCATATCAATTTTACTGCAAAATCAAAGGGGCCAAAATGTCTCCCCTCCCCCCCCTCCTCACGCGAGCAGTAATATATTTCTATCCCCCTTGGTGGGAGTGGAGATGACCCATCTATAAGGATATACAGTACATACACACACAGCACAAGGCCGTGTTCACACTACGATATGTCAGGGCTGCAGTTCTTTTGAGCTCCACAAGTTGGTAATCTCATTTATACAGAGGACGGCCCAGATTCACAGAGAGTGGGCGCACATTTGCGCCGGCGTAGCACGCACTTATACGGTACGCCGGCGCAGCGCGGAGGCATGCACTGTATTCAGCAAGCTATTGCTCACCAAGATACACCAGCGTAGCGTATTTTCGAAGGCGCAGGCCAGCGTAAGTGGAAGTAACCCCATGCAAATGATGGTCTCAGCATGGTGCAGTGTTTTACGCCCGGCGTATCACGAACGCTCATGCGCCGTGACGTAGTCATGACATGGACGCATGAAACTGCACCCTTATGCGCATGCTCACAACTACGCTGGCACAACTGCCTAAGCTATGCCGGATCACTACGTACGCCGTTAGCGTAAAGTACGCCCAATACGCCGGCCTGTGTTCTCTGGGGCAGACCTTTGCATGTCTGTTGCTGGGTTGCGCCTCATCTATGGGGAATAACTTTGTGCCGGAAGTACAACTTACGCAAACATCGCATAGTTGCGTCGGGCACACATACATTCGTGAATCGCCATATTTCCCTCATTTGCATATTTGAATGCCTAATCAAAGGGAGAAGCAACATGCGTCCAAACCATATTTGCGCCCACGCTACGCCGGCATAAGCAAGATACATCGGGGTAGGATGGCCTGCTTTTGGACGTATGTTGGTTTGACTCTGGCGCACACATACGCCGGGCACACATTTGCACTACGTCGGCGTAAAGTGATTTACATCGGCGTAAGTCAGGGGTGGCCAACCAGTGACCCGGGGGCCACATGTGGCCCATGGAGCTCTCTGTTGTGGCCCGTGACCTTCTTCTCTGGAATGGAGGGTTGGCAAGCCCAGATCGCAGGTTGCCGACCCACCATACCACAGCATCAGTGTTGTGAATGAAGCTGGTGGTAGAGGAAGAAAGCGGCTGCAGAGCCCCATAATCCGATGCTTCCTCTACAGTGCCGGCTTTTGCCACAGGTAGAGTCTATGGCTAAGTTCAGCTTACCCGCAGAATAGACACAGGTGCACTACACTGCACCCACGGTGTGGCTATACCGCAGTAGATCAGTGTGAAAGCAGTCTTAGGCCCTTTTCACAAGATCGACCCTACCAAATGGGACCCTTAATTCACCTCTATAGAGCGACAGATGTCTGTTTATGCCCACCTATCTCCGAAAAACAGAAGAGATTTCAACCCCCTTTATCTGGGTGGATAGGAGGGCCTATAGAGTAGCCGTGACCTGTCTTCCGCCCATTCCTCTCATAGTGGCCCTCGAATGGTTACCAAGTTGCTTAAGTGGCCCTCGCTCTTCAAAAGGTTGGGCACCCCTGGCGTAAGTGCTTTGTGAATCCGGGCCGACATCTGGAAGACAGGAAGTGATGTCAGATACACACAGGAAGTTCCGGGTGAGAGGAAAGTCGGGAAGAAGTAGAGAGAAGACATTGCTGGAAGGGTTGCGACTAGTTCCTGGCCAGTAGAAGGACCTTGTCCTTTCTCAGGGTAGGATATAGCTTGCTCAGTGTGAATGAGCTATTTCCTATCCAGCTAAAGGACCTTTTAGCCCCCTAGTGGTCAGGTCCTGTATAGGGATAGGAACTATCCAACTCACAGTGAGAGAGCTAGTTCCTATCCAGCGAAAGGACCTTTTGGCCCCCTAGTGGTCAGGTCCTGTATAGGGATAGGAACTATCCAACTCACAGTGAGGGAGCTAGTTTCTATCCAGCGAAAGGACCTTTTTCTCCATAGTGGTCGGGTCCTGTATAGGGATAGAAACTGTGCAACTCACAGTGAGTGAGCTAGTTCCTATCCTGTGAAAGGATATTTTTCTCTATAGTGGTCAGGTCCTGTATAGGGATAGGAACTATCCAACTTACAGTGAGAAAGCTAGTTCCTATCCCACTAAATGACCTTTCTTCATTATTAGCATACAGGTCATATAGAGGGATGGGAACTAGACGGCTCACTATGAAGGTGCTAGTTCTTTTTTGATATATATGTACCTTTAAGTATTTGGATTATTAGTATAAAGGAATGTTAAGAACAGACTTAGTGGTACTAACTTCACAATCCCTCATTATAGTTCTTCCACTCCAAAATACAAAGCCATGGTCTACAGTAACTTCCTAAACTTGTATTTTTTAAATGATTTTTTTTTTTTTTTCCTGAAAATTTTTATTAAACATTTTTCAACAACATACATATACCATACTAAAAACATACATACTATTACATTAATACAAGAACATATCTACATCTACATATATGTGGTCTCCTTATAATCCTCTAGATTTATCAGTCTATATTGGCCCCCGCTGTTCACCTCGCCTACCCAGGCATTTCCCCTAATAGACCTCATTGAGTTTCTAGGATAGGTTCTCAATCCGGAGGGCCTGAGAGATGTGGGGGACTGGGGAGGGAGGAAAAGAGGAAGATGAGAGAGAGAAAAAAAAAAAAAATATTTTTTTTTTTTTTTTTTTAAATGATTTTTACACATCATTTAACCACTTTAGCTGTCCAAAGACCAGAGCACTTTTTGTGATTCAGCACTGCGTCGCTTTAACTGACAATTGCGCGGTCGTGTGACGTGGCTCCCAAACAAAATTGGCGTAATTTTTTTCCCCACAAATAGAGCTTTCTTTTGGTGGTATTTGATCATCTCTGCAGTTTTTATTTTTTGCGCTATAAACAAAAATAGAGCGACTATTTTGAAAAAAATGCAATATTTTTTACATTTTGCTATAATAAATATCCCCAAAAAATATATAAAAAAGCATTTTTTTCCTCAGTTTAGGCCGATACGTATTCTTCTACAAATTTCGTAAAATTTTTTTTCGCAATTAGCGTTTATTGATTGGTTTGCGCAAAATGTATAGCGTTTACAAAAAACGGGGTAGTTTTATGGCATTTTTATTAATAATTTTTTTTACTAGTAATGGCGGCGATCAGTGTTTTTTTTCGGTACAGCGATATTATGGCGGACACATCGGACACTTTTGACACCATTGGCATTTTTATAGCGATCAATGCTATAAAAATGCATTGTATTACTATAAAAATGCCACTGGCAGGGAAGGGGTTAAGTGTGTTCCTATTTGTGTTCTAACTGTATGGGGGGGTGGCCTCACTAGGGGAAATCACTGATCACTGAAAATCAGCGTTTCCCCTGCTGACAGGAACGAGAGCTGTGTGTTTACACACATAGCTCTCTTCCACGCTCTGTAACGAGCAATCGCGGGTGCCCGGCGGCGATCGTACCTGCCGGGCATGCGTGCGGGACTCGGGGTGCGCGGGACTCGCGGTGCGCCCCCTAGTGGCTGAAAAAGAGAGGACGTAGAGCTACGTGCTCTCGCGAAACAGTGCCACCGTCCCGCAGTAATATGACGGCAGGCGGTCGGCAAGCAGTTAAAATATAAATTATATATCTAGATCTTTTCAAAATTGCAACTAAATATAATTATATATATTATCAAGGAATGTGAGCTTTTTTCTGTTTCCCTTTATCATGGGCTCCTGATTTAATTTTTAAATCATTTTCCCTCCCCATCTATTAGACAAGCCAGGGTTTTATAAGTATTTTATATCTGCCAAGTACAAGCTGTAAGCCAGGAGTTCTATAAATTATTGGGAACAGGAGATTTGTGTTTATTTTCATACTTTATCACACGGGCAGTCTAGTTTTCTCACTATGATGTTTAGGGTTGTGCAAATAGTGGGGACATGTAGATCCTGTTATGATGTCATCCATTCATAAGGTCAAACACGAGGCACCTTAATGTACGGTGTTTTTGAATATTAAAAAAATAAAAGACAAATAGATAATAAAAATACATTTTGTTTATTATAATGAAAAACACAAATAAGTGTATTAAACTTTATTACTGTAAATAATTTATTTATTCAGTATAAACAATCCTACATAGTATACAAGTCTGGTAAACTCCATGCCCAAGGGGGGGGGGAGAGAGGGTAGGAGGTAGAGGGACTAAGGCGGGGGGGGGGGAGAGAGGGTAGGAGGTAGAGGGACCAGGGGGGGGGGGGAGAGAGAGAGAGGAGGGACCAGGGGGGGGGAGAGAGAGAGAGGAGGGACCAATGGGGGGGGGAGAGAGAGAGAGAAAGAGGAGGGACCAAGGGGGGGAGAGAGAGAGAGAGGAGGGACCAGGGGGGGGGGAGAGAGAGAGGGAGGGACCAAGGGGGGGGGGAGAGAGAAGGGGGACCAATGGGGGGGGGGAAGAGAGAGAGAAGGGGGGGAGAGAGAGAAGGGGGGGAGAGAGAGAGAGGTATACAGAGAGAGAGGGTATATAGAGAGAGGGGTATACAGAGAGAGGTGTATACAGAGAGAGAGAGGTGTATACAGAGAGAGGGGGTATATAGAGAGAGAGGGGTATACAGGGAGAGAGAGAGGGGTATACAGAGAGAGGGGGTATATAGAGAGAGAGGGGTATATAGGGAGAGAGAGAGAGGGGGGTATACAGGGAGAGAGAGGTGTATACAGGGAGAGAGAGGTGTATACAGAGAGAGAGGGGGTATATAGAGAGAGATCGATATATAGAGAGGATATAATATAAAAGAAGATGGACAGAGGGGAGGGAGAGACCTTCAGGATAATAACATGCGCTCCGCTCTTCTCTGCACCTCCTATTCACTTCTATTCACTTCATGTTCCCGCCCTCTATTTCCTGCTTCCTGGTCACATGTTTCCTGTGACATCACAGGGTCCTTCTACTGGGCAGGAACTAGCCGCTACCTTGCTGGAAGTGGCAGCAGAGGAGGTAATAAGATCTTATTTTCTATTTACACCCAGTAACCCCGTCATGTCCGTTCTCTTCCTCCATAGTCACTGTGATGTCTTTTATCTCCAGCAGATGATGATACACACATGTGTTGTGCCCTGCTCCTGTTGGGTAGGCGCTATTTGTAAATTTAATTTATCTGAGCTGTAGTTTAGCTCGGAATGATTATGTCAAATTATTGGTTTCTGGTCCAGTTCAGCTGCGTTGCACATTTTCACTTGACTGTAGGTGTCGCTGTCACCACGGGTCAAGGTTTGAAATGTAGCGGGCTGGGTGTATTGAGTATTCTTTTCCCAGAAGCAGCCCAGTGGGCGTGGTCTTCGCCGCTGTACATTCTGGGAAGGGGTACTTAAGGGACAGACACCGTTCTGGCGGGGTCTTCCAATCCTGACCTCCTGGCCTTAGGGATGTGTCAGCAGTTCTTTGGTCTCTGGGCCTGCTGGCCCGAGGCTATGTTTACTGAGAGTAGGCCCAGGAGTTTCTGGGGCCTACCGGCCCAGGGGTGTGCTGTCTTGCCTGCAGCAAGAAGCTGAACAATTAGGGATTCAATTGGAGAACGCATCCTGGCCAATCTACCTTACAGTGTTGCTGGCTGAAAGATCCTGGTACTGTGTAACTGTGTTTTTGGAACTTTGAAAGTGTGTGTGTGTGTGTGTGTGGTTACACGGTCCTGAGGATTAATTTGGGTACAGTGTTATATGAGTATGAGTAATTAATCATTTAAGGTGTGGAAAATATAGTAGGGGTATGGGCGCTACCTTCCACTCAATGCTAATCAGATCGCAATGAAAGTGATTGCGCCACAACATTGTTTAAAGTGACTCCTCAAATGTTACCAATATTACAGAAAAGCATAAAAGAGGCAGTGCCTAATCAATAAGTGGTAATTGTGAACACATTTTAGTGCTGCTATGTGAAATATTAATCAACCAAAAATAAGGTGTAGATACATCAAATGAGACAGCCTTGGTCTGTCATCATAACCACATCAGAATGTGTATAACAGTGACAGAAAGTGTGTGTAAATACAAATTAAAATAAATAAAAAGTCCAATGCACCAAGCCTAAATTATGATGAATATGCAGCTTATAATGAACTCCACTAGGGTTGTCCCAATACCGAATATTTGTGGGAGTACTTGTACTCTGGCAAATACCCCCTATACCTAAATAGAATACTCCCCCCCCCCCCGCCGCCGCATACCGCCGCGTTAATCCCCCTGCATTACAGCGTGCATTACAAGCTTTCGTTTGAATACTTGTAATGCCCGCCGCGCCATGGATCTGTCCAATCCTGAGCAAGCGGGAGTGTCTATGCACGGATCTGTGTATGGACACTCCCCCTTGCTCGGGATTGGACGGATCCGTCCAATTCCGAGAAGGGGAGTGTCTATACATGGTGCGGCAGGCATTACAAGTATTCAAACGAAAGCTTGTAATGCGGGCTGTAATGCATCATATCTACTTTTACAGGTATGGGGGACATGGCTGCAATATGTGGGGGACATGGCTGCAATATGTGGGGGACATGGCTGCAATATGTGGGGGACATGGCTGCATCTGTGGGGGACATACATGGCTGCATCTGTGGGGGACATACATGGCTGCATCTGTGGGGGACATGGCTGCAATATGTGGGGGACATGGCTGCAATATGTGGGGGACATGGCTGCAATATGTGGGGGACATGCATGGCTGCATCTGTGGGGGACATGGCTGCATATGTGGGGGACATGCATGGCTGCATCTGTGGGGGGGACATGGCTGCAATATATGTGGGGGGACATGGCTGCAATATATGTGGGGGGACATGGCTGCATCTGTGGGGGGACATGGCTGCATCTGTGGGGGGACATGGCTGCAATATGTGGGGGACATGGCTGCATTTGGGACACATTTAAAAAAAGTATTGGTATTCGGTATCAGCGACTACTTGAAAAAAAGTATCGGTACTTGTACTCGGTCCTAAAAAAGTGGTATCGGGACAACCCTAAACTCCAGTAAACAACAGGAAGAGTCCAATATATGGTCAAAAAACAGGTAAACTCTTCAGGAAATCTTCATGTGACATAAGTGCTCTCAGTTGTAATTAAGGTGACTTCTGTGACCCCTCTTGTGTCCCCGCTTACCAGATGCACATATGGAGTACAGATCTCCAGACTCGAATAGTCCCTCCTATCCTCAAAGAAAAGCGGATCCAGTGGCAAGTGAAAAATAGAAGTTCCTCATAGGGGGAAAAAGAAAACTCCCATAGTGTAATCCGTAATGACGGTGTAGAAAATGTTTTAAAAATAAATAAAAATCAGTACATAAAAGCCCAGCAGTATAAACCGCTATAGCGGATAAAAACAGTGTATGATCACACGTCTATAGCAGACTATAGGGTCCGGAGCATCGGTATCCTGGCGTGCGCTCCACCTCGCGTTTCCACCGTGCTCTCGGGTCCTTCCGGCGTGATGGCGTAAATTGAGTAACTCCACCTTACTTGTTTCATCATAGGACATCGTCATTTGAAGAGCCACTTTATACACTGTTGTGGAGCAATCACTTTCATTGAGATCTGATTAGCATTGAGTGGAAGGTAGAGCCAATACCCCTTCTTTATTTTCCACTATTCATTCTCCCTAGGGAGTTTTTAGGGGGGCTGCAACCTTTACCAGGTTCTTTAGCGTGGATTTTTTTTTTTTTTGAAAAGCCTATGGCGTGTGAAACACACTCAAAAACTTCACCCGGTGCAGAAAAAATGTGCACACACATAAAGAGTGTTCACAAAAACGTGCAGACGGGTGCAACGTCAAGTGGTCCTCCTGTGCAGAAGGGACCCAAACCCTGATCCCCCGGGGCGTTAGGCTCCAGACGGGGACTGAGTTACTGTGGTCCGAGCAACCGAAGCCGACACGGACCCAACTTCCTTGGAGTGACTGCCGAAACAGAACCCTCCAAGTACTAGGTGGGACTCCCCCGAAGGGAGACCCCATGAGAGCGGGCGAACTAAGCCAGAAGGCCATGTCCACCCACTCCCAAGACGTTCAGGGCTGGCCCTAGGACCGGCACCCTACTAATCACACTGTGTACAAAACGTGCACAAACAAAAAAAGACAAAAACGTGACAAACATAGGCAATAAATTAAATAAAGTGGGGGAAAGGGATAGTGGAGAGGAGAGTGAAAGAAGTGGTCATTGTGTTCAACAATGACCAGGCCCTCCGGCCAGGAATAAAAAATTCCTCCGGTCCTGGCCAAAAGGCCCGGCCCAGGAGGCAGGTGCTAAAAAAAGCGTGTAGCTGGTGCAGTGACCGTGGTGTCGTTAAATCAAAGTGACCCTCACTCACAGTGATTCTCAGACACCCCTGGACTGCCACTCCAGGGGAACATGCACCATAGGCTTTTCTGTTCCAAATCTAACCCCCCGACCGGCCAGTGCAGCCCTCCACCCCTGCCAGAAAGAGAGCCCTTCCAGGTTTTCTTGGGAAGAAGCTGCCCCCCTCTAGCAGCCTCCACCAATACTAACTCTTCCAGACTCCCTGTCAACCCAGCAGGATTTGCATGGCCCTACCCCGTCTTTCCATCAGGGCAGTTCCAGCTCCTCCTACCAGATCTCTGACAGGGACAGCACTTGCACCAGCCAGCCAGAAGGCCAGACTAGAACCCGGCAAAAAGACCAGACCAGGCGCAGCCACCCATCCTCACCAGAAGCACCCTTCCAGGTGGCTCAGACGCAACCATTGGCCGGCCCCCAGTATCTGTCGGGCAGCACGGCGTAGTCCCTGCTGAAACCACCCTTCCAGGTGCAATGACGCTATTAGATTGCATCCACCCTCCACATATAGGAGGTGCTTCAGCGCTCCTCTAGCAACTGACGAGAACGGATACCACACCTGATCTTAGCCAAAAGGCCGAGCAGTGGCAGGGAAGACACCTCGATCAGCCCAGCCAGAGTGCAATGGCTGAGCCTCGCCCTGGGAGAACCACCTTCATGATCATGGTGTCTCCCCTGCCAGGTAAGTGGCACATGCACCATAGGCTTTTCCGTTCCAAATCCAACCCCCCGACCGGCCAGTGCAGCTCTCCACCCCTGCCAGAAAGAGAGCCTTTCAAGGTTAGGGAGAGCTGCCGCTCCAGTTAGCAGCCTCCGCCAATACTAGCCTTTCCAGACTGCGTGGATTAACCACTTTTACATAATTTAAGGTGTTTCCGGTATTGAGGTGGTTAAATGTACAGCGACCCTCCTATTACCCCCTCACATCCACATCCTATTATTGTGTGACCAATACCATCCAAATAATTCTTACTTTTAATTCCCAAGGTTATCCGTCTACAAGGAGATTTGTATAGATCAAATGATGGAACCAATGAGGATGGAGAAGGACCGGAGTCACATGACTGAGAAGATACTAAACCTCACCCTGGAGATCATCTACCTGCTGACCGGAGAGGTGAGGAGGATTCTGGGAGGTCACATGACATCGCTCTTATCTCTATTATTAAAACACAGACCTGACCGGAGAGGTGAGGAGGATTCTGGGAGGTCACATGACATCACTCTTATCTCTATTATTAAAACACAGACCTGACTGGAAAGGTAAGGAGATATTTCTATTGGTTCCCCAATACAGAGATTTCCTCTTGTGAAGTCAGGTGATCATATGACCATCACAGTGCCTCCATGTGACTCCCTAAAACCTGAGAGACACAACATGGAGAAGATTCTAGAAGTCACCAAGAAGATGATGGAGCTGCTGACAGGAGAGGTGAGGAGGATTCTGGGAATTCTGGGACATTATCCAGTAACAGACAAGGGGTGTGTCTGGATGGTGACTGTATCATTGTGTGTGTCAGGTTCCTATAAGGTGTCAGGATGTCACTGTCTATTTCTCCATGGAGGAGTGGGAGTATTTAGAAGGACACAAGGATCTCTACAAGGACGTCATGATGGAGAATCAGCCGCCCCTCACATCACCGGGTAAGAGGAGACTTTATTGTAAAGGAGAGAGCAGTACGGAGGCTCCACCTAGATCCCCCATCATCTGATAAACACATAGAAACAATGTATTCAGTCAGTGTGTGTTTCCTACAGATGGATCCAGTAATGGGAACCCACCAGAGAGATGTCCCCGTCCTCTGTATTCCCAGGATTCCACACAGGAAGGTCACACCATCCCTTACCATCATCAGGTACATGAGGAACAATTACTGATAGTATCATTAGGATCTGTACATTATCTGCATTGATGTCATTTTATTCTATATTCAGAGTGGAAACCTGAAACCTGGAAAAGTTGAAGTTAAAGAAGAGATAAAAGAGGAGGATGAGGAGGATGGGGTGATGGAGGAGTCAGAGTCTCTAAAAGAACAAAAATATCTGTACCAGGACACCATGGTGGAGTCATCCAGCTACAGAAACCCACCAGAGAGATGTCTCCGTCCTCTGTATTCCCGGGATTCCAACCAGGAAGATCACACCATCCCCCACTGTTAAAAGGTTGGTGGAATGGAGCATCTAGTTTGGAGACCCCCTGATCTAGAACATGACTAGACGTATAGAGATGATGTGTGGATTTTTTTTATGTATGCTTATAGTTTACAGATGATATTTTCTCAAATTTTCTTGATTCAGAGTGGAGATCCAATCGATATAGAATTTGAGGTTAAAGCAGAAGAAGAAGAAGAGAGGTATGTGAGGGATGATCGTCAGTCTATGGAGGAGGATGGAATAATGGGGACATTTATAGAGGAGGACACTCCTACAGAGATCAGCACAGGTGGGTCATTAACACTAAATCCATTCCTCCACCCATACTGCTCACTGATTGGTCCAGAGTAGGGCAAGGACTGGGTGATATCAGCCTGAGCTGTATTTTACGTCTTCCTTCTCTGTGCTGCAGACATATGTATCTAGACTGGATTTATGGAGATTCCGGGTTCAGCTGGCAGCAAAATGTTGATTTTCGCCATAGACGTTACTTGACCTAGGCACCTGGGGTATGAGTATTAGATCTTCTCCCCATGCCTGAGTCTAGTAAGATCTCTGACAGACAATTCTCCTCCCAGAGTTACTTGCTCTATTGTCTGCTGGCTGTGTCGGGTGGAGGGATATGTCTGTATAGTCTCAGACCCAAGTCACTGAGTTCAGTCTCAGGAGATGGGAGGCAGCGGTGTGGGATCTTTGCAACTTGTCTCATGTAAACATTTAATCTTCCACTGATTACTGAATACCAATATTATGAGTCCTGACCCTTACACTGTATAATTTATATTGTACATTATATACTCCTGACCCCTGCACTATATACTCTATGTTGTACATTACATCATTCTGATACTATATAGTCCTATCTGTTGTATCTTAAACAATATGTTGTACATTACATAGTCCTGACTTATGCTCTCTCCCCACTGCTATATATTTTTACATGTTAATAATAATGTGATAACATCCTCAAACTTTGGAACCTTAAAGGGGTTTAAAGGTAATGCAAGGCTTTCTCCCTGGTCTTGAGTAGTTACAGACAGAAGAACAGGAAGTGAGGATTTCTCAGATGAAATAAGGACATTTAAAAGCAAAATCAAAGGATGCGGTAAGTGGAGGTGGACTGCACTAAGGTAAAGAAAGCTATTTAGGGAAAACATTTTTTACCTTTATAACCCCTTTAAACAAAAAGTGATAATGAGTGAGTTGTCAATAATCCAATGATGGTGGTCTTCAGGATCAGTCCAGTCTTCAGCTTGGTTGTTCTCCCCATCCTCACTCTCTGACCTCTGGTGGGGCTCAGCCCTGCTGTTATTTCATGACCAAATCATGGGACTAAATAAGGAAGTGCAGGACTTT